>JAAIXJ010000161.1:30710-436829 GCA_013403705.1 Heliconius hermathena
AACCCGATAAATATAAAGTAAATTAATTAAAATGGTTACTTTTGCTCAATCTTCAGAGATAAATATGGTATATGTATCGCGGACTTTTTTAAATATTATTTAAACAATATTTTTTAAACAATATTTTTGTAAAACATTGTTTTTATGTATCTCATAAGGTTGAGTCGGCGCACGCCATGTATGCGTTAAGCAAGCTCAGTTTGGGTGACGTTTTCTTAAAACAACAAACAAACTTTGCAAACCGTTGCTTAGCAACGGTCGGTTGTTATTAACATGGCAGAATAAATTGCCTGTCAAACTAAAAAATATTTTAATATATTAGTATATATCGACAATATTACAAATATGAGAAAAAAAAGTAACCTATGTTCATCCGAAGACCCTCAAGTATCTCTTATTGAATTAGCGGTTTGGCCCTGATTGCGTAAAAGACAGACAGACAGACAGAGTTACTTTCGAATTTATAATATAGGTATATTTAATATACATAAAATTTAACTTATCACTTCTGTCGGGCGTCTCCCAGACGAACACCTTGGTTTTTATTTTAGTTTTGTGAACCATTTTGTAATTTTTTTTGTTCAATATTACCAAATAAAAAATATTTTTTTCTTATTACAATTCCAGGATAACAAACGACGCCCGCGAGGACGAGATGGAAGAGAACATGGGCCAAGTGAACACCATGATTGGGAACTTGCGCAACATGGCCATCGACATGGGCTCCGAGTTGGAGAATCAGAACCGCCAGATCGACCGTATAAACCGCAAGGTAGGTTGAACGGTTAATTATAATGACACGCGAATTCGTCATTTTTTTTATTCTTTAATTTAATCATATATTTACATGAGCTAATATAATTTCTCTAACTCGATAAAAATAGTTATAAAATTCAATTATTTTTTATATTGACAAATTAAATAAAATATATAATAATTATTAATATATATTATATTGATCTATAATAAAATTTATTCAATATTTAAGATAGGCACTTTTGAAAAGGTCATTTATGATGACAATATAATTTATTATTACTATTATCGAAATAAACTAATTCTCTTGGGCTCTTAGCCTTTTTTCGTATTCGTATATTATGGACCCTATAATATTGGGTGCAGTTATCGACGTCGTATATAATTTGTATATATTTTAATTTTAGTTTTTCTTAGAAAAAGCATAGGTATATGAAAGTATTACTATAGGATAAAAAGTTTAACTATAACATTTTATACTACATAAGACGAATTCGCGTGTATAAAAAAAGGATTATCATATTTTTACTATACTAATATATACATAATTTAATTTTATGCTTTTGACTATTTTTAATATTCAATGTGTTTGTGCGAGTTCATTTTATAGGAAATAATGAATCTGTGCATTCCTTGTCTGTCATAACATTTCTTTCACCTTTATAGTGTTTGTTTCACTTTAGATGTGGATGTGGGATTCGGTATTAAATCTTTATAACATTATTTAAATACTTAATACAATATTTAATGTTAATAGAAACCAAATATATATAGAAGTAGCATATTTCATGGTCGTATATATAAAAAAATATATATTTAAGTCTTTGTTAAATAAAAAAAAACTTTTTATTAAACTTATTTATTAATAAGACTTCCTATTTCTATATTGTAATTAAGATTATCATCATCCTTAAAATATATTGTTTCTATATATTAATTGAGGTTTATTATCATTATTGATTGTATAAAGTTTTAAATCTATCGCTTATTGGCCATCCAAATTTTCTCAATGCTTTCACTCACTTGGCATGTTCCATACATTTTGTAGTGTATGATTAGATTGGATGTTGTGGTTTTGTTTTTTACATCTCAAAAACTCCAGGACCAGTGACTCTGTGACCACACACATGTTCATTAGATCCATCCGTGACTTACATACTATCAGAACTAGTCCCATAACACTCGTCCGCTCCACTCATTACTAAAGTATTAACTATATTAACTCACATAAAAAAATTAAAACCAAATATAATAAATATTAAACAATCCATTTACATACGAAATGTTAACATGCACGTTTAACCTACTTGTCGTGTTTCATATGAACATTTATTTCCTACCACATCTATACTTCTTAAGGGGCCCATAAATCATTTGAGAATCGAAAGGGGGAGGGGGGAGGTTTTGCCAAAAATCCCCATATATCTCAAAAAGAAGGGGGGTGTAGCAATATATCAAGTGTATTCATTTTGCAAGGTGTTTGGCATTCCGTGATCCATGGATATTAAATAATGTTCATATACTAGTACAAATATTTTCTTCTTCTTTCATAATATTTCTTTTATTATTCTTATACTAATCAAAAATAACTTACAATCTTTCTGTCTAGACATTTTTATCATGGTCTTTAACTTTCAAGAATAAATTTTGATAATACTTTATATATTATCTGTATTTTATTAAAGATACTATTCTAGATCCGATATTATACGATTCGATATTGAGGCCGGTCGTGGCACAGAGGCACAAAGTGTGACTGTATAATCGACTGGTTGTGGGTTCGATCCCTAATCGAAGAAGTGAAATAATTATTTACATTTATATTTTCATTTCTTCGCTCTGGTGTCGAGGCAAAGCGCGGCGTTGAGTTCCTCCACTCAGCACGCAATGCTTCCAGAATTAGGCGGAAAGCGGGGGGGGAACAGAGTGTCTTAACACGAGGTTCCCTCTGCCTACCCTGCTGTGTGCGGGATACAGCGTGGAGCTGATTTAATTTAATATTTTTTTACTATTCTAGAAATTTAAAAATTCTTTGGAAATACAAAAGAATACACGTAATTTGTGTGTGGATAAGTCTTAAACCTCACCACACATCACACATGGGATTTAAAAATACTATAATAAAAAGAAAACATCACGTGATTAATGGGCGCCCCCCAAATATAACTTTATTAGAATTATATTATTTGAATAGGTATTTTCAATTGTGAATGGATTGTCCAATACATAAACATGTACAATACAATTTTAATCGTAGGGCGAATCGAATGAAACGAGGATAACGCTCGCCAACCAGCGCGCGCACGAGCTCCTCAAGTAGACGACGAAGCACACAAACACACACACGTCTCGTGGTTAGGCCGGTTGCGTTAACAATGTTCACTTAAAATCACTATATATTTTTTTTCTATGAACTTGCTAGATTATTATAAATTTATTAATTATTGTATTGAGTTCCATTTTTTTTTTTGTGAAAGTCTTTTGTATAAACAATTTTGGTATAGCATATTTTGAATTTAGTAAATATATGGATAGCTAAGTTCTCTTGAGATATTTTTGTTCCTTGATATATTTATTTATTTTATGAATAATAATTTTAATGTTTTTAATCAAAACTTTATATGACTTAGACATTTCTACTTCCTATGTTTTTTTTTTTTGCCAAGAACCTCGCAATCGGCTAATGTACCCAGTTTCAGTATTTCTACTCCATTATACCTATTATATTTAAATTTATTATCTATATATCCGTATGATATGTTGCTTTCCTATATAATCAAAAAGCTCAACATAACATTAATATGTTTGGTGCTCATTTTATGTAGACCAATTCATGTTGAAACTGTTTAATCATCCAATTTACCTAGTAGTTATGTAGGAAGTTGAATATTGAGATTTATTATTTTGTTAAAAAAAAGCATTTACCTGTTGTTAACATTACTATTCAAATATGCTTTACGCATGTTGAACATTTAACAAAATTAACCAAAAAAAAAACTATAAAATACGTTTTAATCATTATAATGTATCTCTAATAACTAATATGTTTAGTTAAACAATTATAATTTTTAAATAAATATAGAGTTAAGATGGCTAGATCGAGACGGATGTTGATATGTGATAATAGTTTGAATTTAAGTAATTTAGTGTTAGTTCGGTACGAAAAATTGAATCTGAACACCGGATCTCGGTAACATTTCATAGGAGCATTTATGTTTTCATACAGTAAAAACTCAATATGCCGAACTAATTCTTGTCGTTGGGCATTCGGATAATCGAATGTATGAAGAAAAACGCGAAAGTAATGTGCGTTCATAATATTGTATTTTTTTTAAATAACAAGTATATATGAAAAAAAATGAATGTTTATTTAGAAAATATTAAAAGTTTTAATTACATTTGCCAACATACGATGGTAGGTAATCCGGATAATCGCAGATCCGTGTAACTAAGCGCCGTATAATTGAGTTTCTACTGTATTGCCAAATTAATCTATATTTACGCTGAACGCGTAAAGCTATAGATGATATTTCGTTTGCAGTTTTGTTTTTTTTTTTAATTAAAAAATCACTGTCTTAGTATAAAGTTGACTTTCTAAAATTCCTAACCGATTCTTGCATATCCTCTTACATATCTGCTTCTATGAACTGATCAAACACTCAATATGTCTATAATCTAGTATTTAAATTAATGTTTATTGAAAATTTACCAGAAAATTTATTCTTATTAAAAATGTAGCATCAATTGTTTTATCTATGTTTTTCTTTTTGTACATTTCTTACTTTTGTACTTTTTTTTGTATTTTTATTGTTAGCAAACGCGTGTCAACAGTCATCAATAGACTTTAAGTAATAAAGATATTATACAATTACGTAGCAGCTGTAATTCAATATCCTAATAATTAATAATCCTACTTTTCTATAGAGATGTTAGTAACCTAATATTTACAAGGTGAGTTAAGAAGTGCACGAGAATCCTATATACCTCTATACATATTAATCTATTTATAACGTTGTTTTTTGGTTACCAAACCACGAGACAAACACAATAACACAAACACAGACAAGTCTGCGACGTGCAATGTGAGTATTTTTCTGTTTTTCTCAAACGCACCACCTTCTCAAGCTACGCAATGCACTTAATTCTAGAATAAACACGCTATAAAGCATTTGTGGTATTTTATTGTACTGGCGCTTGCAATAAGCGTGTAAATAAATAAAAAACAACCTTTTAAAGCTACAGCTTCCATTTATTTTTTAAAATAAAATATTATAAAACTGTATTTCGACTACTGTATAATGTCAATATGCCGCCTTCATATTATTTTTAAAATGTTGCTATATTAATATGACAATTGTAAATTGATGAATCTGTATTTTTGGTCAACAATGACACTACATGAAATATAAAAACACTACGTTAATGTATGTAATTCATTATGTCAATTTATCACTATCATGACCATTTCATAAAAGTGTTACCAGCTTAAAAATATCAATGTATATATGCTTGTACTAAAAGTGGTATAATTCTTAAATTGTAAATTTATGAATAGAGTAAGAAAATATTTTCATTTTACAAAATATAATATTAAAATAAACTATTTATATCGTTTAGAACATAACAATATGTAATATTTATGAAGAATTTCTTAATTATCTATATATTTAACATTTCTTTTAACAATAATCATACTTATACTACTTTTACTTAATACAGGCATATATCTAAAGTTTTTTTGAGCTGTTAACAATTTTACTTCTATGATGCCTATCTAATAATATTGTTTTATACATTATAGGGAGAGAGTAACGAGACACGTATAGCTGTTGCGAACCAACGGGCGAATAAATTACTCAAATCTTAAATCAAATTTACAGCTTCGCAAGCACTCGCAATATGGTGTTGCCATGCACTATCCGATCCCTACAACGAACTCCGTGACACTAATTTTTCTCCTAGTCATATTAGCATTATATGAGTAAATAGTATAGAATAAAAAAAGAAAGCAAATAAATTGTAATTGATGTTAGCATGGCAACATTGTTTTGTGCCGCACTATCACCGTGATTAGATGTTAACGTGTTATTGTACCAATCGTACATTCGATATACAAAAAAAAATGTGCAATAATTATATTGAAAATTATAAAAAGTCGTTTTCACTCAATACAATTTGAAAATTTTACGCTTTATGGCTATTTATGAAAAAACACTATATTTAATTTGCACGTAAATTTTACTTTAGGTAATGTGCCAAAGTTTGTTTCCTTTTACATAAACATGGTGGTATTTAAAAGATTATGAAACACCAATTGAAATGTTAGAATCCTATTATAAGAATTTAGCTTATGTAAATTATTTGCTTGATACAATAATGTCGTAAGAAAGTACCAATTTAGCTCAAAGAAAACCGATATTTTCTATAGAAAAAAAATAGATACCCTCAGCGTTGGCTGATATTTTCTCAAAACGCATTTAAAATATTTTATTATATTAGAGACTTAAATATCTAATTGATAGTGAGATTTACGATGTTAACGGTTTAATCACTTAAAATAATATTGATTGTATTTTATTTCAGTTTCATTATGATTATTTTTAATCATTGATTTCTTTTACGCAAACGTCGTTATTCTTAGGTTAAGATTATTGTGCCTAAACTTGTTTGTATTTTTAATTTGTACTATTAAATATATTTGTAATTCGTCTATGCTTTTGGTCCAATTATTTAATAATTTTTATAGATATACGTACTACGCTTACATGTCGAAATTAAAGTTTTTTTTTTTTAATTAGTATTCTACTGATTGAGCAGAGAGGCTTTAAATTCTACATGAAAGATAATTATTATATATCCAGTTAAAAAAATCAACATAGTAATGTGATTTACAGTTTTAAGCAATAGTCTATTTAATAGTTGAATATTTAAAAATTTATTACTTAAAGTATGTTGTTGTAAGTATAAAGGCGGTTCACACCGGTTAAAATAACGCCACGTTTTGACAGTACCCCATTTCCTAGAAAAAAATGTTTAATGCAAAAAAAACCTCAATAATTAAAAATAATTTAAATAATAGAGTTTATGAATCTCTTGTTATTTAAAAAGTGATGGAATTAAAGTAATACTTGTGAAAAGTAACTGTCCTAATCGTTATCATAACAAAAGGTTAACGTAACGTATATTCATTGAAAATTCTTTTTTTTTCCTGTTAAAAAGTGGCTTCGATACCGTGTGTTCGCCTAATAATATTGTACCGGCCTTAGAAGTAATGACTATAGGAATGTTAAAAGGAATGGCTTGACTTATTTATTATACTCGTGTACAGGGGGCTTTTCAATTTCCATCAAATCTATTTGACACATAATAAATAATACATAGAATAGATTGAGAAATTGTTATTTATTTAAAATGAAAATATTATTAATAATAACGCTGTCAAATCTTCAGCTTTTGAAAATATAGTGTTAACAGTTTATCATAGAATAATGGTAAGCTACTAGTATTTTCATATATTTAATTAAAATTTGTGACCCTCTGTACAGGCGTTAGTGTTAAGACTTTTTCGAAATTTCTCTATGTCTCTCTCGATCGTTAGTTTAAGTAGAGTGGGTTAAACATTATATCTAAGTACATATTCCAATAATAAAATATTTTAACTTTAGATTTTGTGTTATATAATATTCAATTTAATCAATAGTGTACGTATATACTACCGCCTGCGCAAATATTCATTTATATTCTGCCTAATATAATCTTCATAGATGTCTATTTTTCTTTAAGAATAGAATAGTTAGTGTAAAGTGTTAATTTCTAATTAAATTATTGATTTGTTAATATTACCTATATACTGGTGTATTATTTAAAACCTTTTTCCTTTACTTATATTTACACTAAAATTAGTAATTATTTTAATTACAATTTGAGACCAGTCGTGGCGCAGGGGCACAAAGTGTGACTGAAAATCGACTGGTTGTGGGTTCGATCCCCACTCGAGGAGATGAAATATTTACTTAAATTTATATTTCCGTTTCTTCGCTCTGGTGTCGAGGCAAAGCGCGGCGTTGAGTTATGCCACTCAACATGCAATTCCTCCAGAATGCGGCGGAAAGTGGAGAACTGGAGTGTCTTAACACTAGCTTCCCTCTGTCTACCCTGCAGTGTGCGGGATACAGCGTGAAGCTGATTTAATTTATTTTAATATGAATAAAAGGGCAATTTAAATATGCAAAAGAAAATAAAAAATCAAGTCGTTAGCTGTTATAATTTTAATATGGAAAACTTGCTAATATTTACAATCTTACATAATTATTTTAAGTATCCCTATTAAAATATATTTTTTTATAAAAAAAACAATTGCAACAATTAATATATAGATAGTTCTACACTTTATTACTATACTCAATAAATTATGTAAAAAATAGAATATGAACACATCTATTTGAATAATAGATTTTTCATAATATAATATCATAAAAGTTTAAAATGCACAAGCCTTATTTAAACACCTCAGTCGTGTCACTTTATCAACCGCGTACTGTGTCTCCGTGGAAAAGTCTGCAACATCACAATACCAGACAAACACAAAGGTACTGCTGTCCTACATTATCAAGCAACTGAAAAATAAAGTTATAATTAAAATATTTATTTTAAGTTACAATGAAATTATTTATTATCTGGTCAGTATTCAATTCAATACTCAATATTTTTTTAGATATTCGCTGGGTTGGGTAGCGGAAACTAACGCCGCGCTTTATCTATTCAGACTAAGGATACGCTACTATTGTGGGTTCAATCCCCACTCGAGGGAATGAATTAATATTTATTAATGTTAATTCATATTAAATTTTCTTCACTTTGGCAACAAGGCAAAGCCCGGCGTTGAGTTCCGCTACTCAACAAGGAATGTATCGAAAAATTTACCGGAAAGTCGGCAACGACAAGATTCTTTCTGCCTACCCTGCTGTGTGTGTCATACAGAGTAAAGCTGAAAAAAAAGCTTCAAAAGTAGATGGCCTATATAAGGACATACCGTTGGTCCCTAGGTAAAGAATCGAAAGTCGAATCGTAAATGTTTGTATTGTTTTTACAAAAATAAATAAATCGCAAATGTTTCTATTGCTTTTATTCAATTAAACTACCCTTTTAGGAGTTTAAAATTGGAACTACTAAAAGGGTAGTTTTAATGAGATTTTATTAAAAAAATTAATAAATCCTAATCGAAAACTACAACAAAAATTAAAAAAAATACATTTTCTTATACTTTGCCTAAGAACCGTCGATTTATTTGCACCCTGATTAATGAAGCTTAAACTACTTGATTTATAGAAAATATAAAATAACGAACCTATTTCAACAATAGTATCCAATGAAACCATAATAGTAAATCCGAGCAAGGAACAGGCGAACTGTAGCAAACCAGTGTTGTCTTGCCTCCATATTTCGAAGAAAACAACGTATACTAAAGTCCCGCAAGCGATACCCTAAAAATAAATATTTAATAATAAAATACTACTATTACTTCTCAAAAATTAAATGAAGCCAGTTGTGGCACAGGGGCACAAGTGTGTGGCTGTAAACACGACAGGTGGTGGGTTCGACTCCCATTCGAGGAAATGAAATCTATACTAATATAATAAAGCGGAAGAGTTTATGGATTAAGATCTTTAAATCTACTGGTCCCATTCGCTTTTGTTTTGTATGAAAGCTACATTCTTGAGGAGTATTATAGGCTATATAACATTACGGTGTAAGCCTTAGTTAGGCTTAAATAACGAAATAACCATAATGATGAACGCCATAAATAGTTAAATATATGTGACATTGCATGGCAAAAATATTCTATTTTATTAGTTCTGAAAAAAGTCCGCTACACCGTATACCTATCTCTTAAAAATAAGTCACAATACGGCATTTTGTGACAAAAAAAATTGCAATGTATAAGGATATTTCACCGGTTCTTTATTTGACGTGGATATTGAAACTTATGAGCGAAAGTTATTTCATCATCGAAAAAAACATATAAGCTTTTATAGATTTTAATTTGGACGTATACTTTTCTATAAAATGTGAAATTAAAATATTTCAACGCTCTGTTTACGGCCACAAGGCTTGAGTCGAGTCCCGCGGGGGGCGCCCTTGCCGCCGATGACATCTTATAAAGCAGCCATGTAGAGCACTTTCTCAGAATTTTGTAAACAAGTTGTTCATGATTGAAATTATCAATCTGGTGGCAAATGCAACATAATAAAAATATTATAGGTGGAATGCAGACGAAGCCGCGAGTGGGCCGTTAGTATTTAATATTTTCATTTCTTCTCTGTTGTCGAGACAAAACGCTGCGTTGAGTTCTGCCACTCGACACGTAATGCCTCATGAATGTGAGGAGCGGAGTATTTTAACACTAGGCTTCCTCTGTCTAACCTGTTACATGCAGGCTACGGCGTGAAGCTGAACCAAAATATTTTCAAAAATTGTAAATATATTCTTCAAAATATGTTCAGCAGTATCCCGATGTACCAATTACTTCAATTAATCTAAATAAGTTGAGGCCAGTCGTGGCGCAGCGGCACGAAGTGTGACTGTAAAACCAACTGGTTGTGGGTTTGATCCCCACTCGAGGAGATGAAATATTTGCTTAAATTTATATTTCCATTTCTTCGCTCTGGTGTCGAGGTTAAACGCGGCGTTGATTTCTGCCACTCAACACGCAATTCCTCCAAAATTCGGCAGTAAATCGAGAACAGAGTGTCTTAACACTAGGTTCCCTTTGCCTACCCTGCTGTGTGCGGGATACAGCGTAAAGCTGAATCTAAATAAGTCTCAGACAAAGACCAGACAAACACAATCATTAGGTTAGATATATTATATTCTTGGCATTAACGGCTTAGCGATACAATAAATCAGTTTAATATTAATATATTCTTATCATTAATCTTAATAAGATATACACTGTCGTTCATACATTTCACTGATAAGATTTTTCTTCTAAATTTAGGCCTAAGGCCCTAGTATCTAACATATTTTTAATAGCACCAGATCATTCAAGTGTGTACTCATATCTAAGCACGTACACATTAACGTCTAAAAACTGACACGAAGAAGAAATGACCGATAAAAAAAAATAATGCAGCCTTAAATGATTCAATAACTTGATAGTGCTATTACTATAATATAATAACAGTCAAAATATTTTACGTAAACTATATATTGTAAGTTGTTTGGTTTGACTTTAAAATGCAATCGAAATAGTTCAACATACAATTGTAATTTTTTTTTTTTAGGTTTCTCGCTGTATCCTGCCCTTAACGCCGAACAGCTGGGGACCTAGTGCTAAGACACTTCGGTTTCCCATTTTCCGCCCATTTCTAGAGGTATTGCGTAGTGAGTGTCGGAACTCAACGTCGCGCTTTGCCTCGATATCAGACAATAAATGAAAATGTTAAAATATTTCATTCCCCGAGTGAGAACAACAACCTGTCGCGTTTGCAGTAATAGTTTAGAAAATATAAATAAAAAATACAATACAATTAAAAAATAATTATAATAAAAACAAGTGGGAGTCGCGCTCGCCCACCAAGGGTTCCGTACAAAAATTGGAGGTCACGAGCTTGAAATTCTTAGCTTAACTTAACCCGAGCCCTTTCATCTGGGACCTCACTTCCACTAGCGGCTTTAATATTATTATTTTTTTTTGTTAACCAGAAGTACCCTATTATCTTTGATTCCCTTTATAGTGTCGAAATACGCGTTTTTTTGCGTTTAAGTAAATGTAAAAATACGATGTTTTTATTTCACATGATGACATGATTTGAATTTCAACTCGATATCTCCAAGGGTTCCTGCAAGACAGACAGACAGACGGACAACAAAGTGATCTTATAATCTTATCCTTTTTTCCTCAAGGGGTACGGAACCCTAATGAAATTAGTTTTATTTTATTTAATTGAGATATTTTTAAAATTAATTTAACCCGCCCGTGAGACCGGCGTCACCAATTACGTAAGTAAATTATTGAATTTGTATTTTCTTTTTTTAAATTTGTAAAATTAGCAAAAGTACGTGTTTCCTTTATTCTTATTATACTATAGTGTTATAGATTCAATTAAGAAATCAGCTCTTTGTATAATTTTATTGTTTTTTTATAAAATATGTAATAAATTGTTATACGCTATATCCGCACAGCAGGGTAGGCAGAGGGAACCTAGTGTGAAGACACTCTATTCCCCACTTTCCGCCAATATCTGGAGGCATTGCGTTTTGAGTGACGGAACTCAACGCCGCGCTTTCCCCTCGACACCAGCGCGAAGAAATGAAAATATAAATGTAAATAAATATTTCATCTCCTCGAGTGGGGATCGAACCCACAACCAGTCAATTTACTGGCACACTTTGTGCCCCTGCGCCAGAACTGTAAAAAAGTACGCCTAAAAAAGTAGTTATATTGGCTTAACTACTGTATTTGGACATATGGTATCGCGGACTTTTTATAGATATTGATGCGTTCTATAATACTGTACAACATTGTTTTGCTCTATCATCAATAGTTTTTGCGGCGCACGCGATGATATAATTTTTAAGATCAAATTCTTCACACCTTGGGTTATATTATTGCATTTTTATTAGGGATCTCTATTTTTTTTAGAAAATGTAATATAGCCTATGGTGGTCAATGAAGATGCTGATTTCTAATAGTTAAATAATTTTTGAAATTGGTCCTGTAGTTTTTGTGTGAAAACAATACAAAAATACATACATAAAATATAAATCTTTCCTCCTTATAATATTAGTATAGATATAGATTGAAGAGATGAAGAGAGCTAATATTTAAAAATAACTGTACCAAAATACCAACTTGTTGTTTTATGAACTAATAATATAAAAATATTTTTTTAATGTTTTATTATTATACCAAGTTTAAATTATTAAAAATTTATCTTACAAGCCTCAATGCTAAAAGATTCTATCTAAACAAATTTATTTTAACTTTGTTGATGCGTGAGAAAAGCACATAGTTTAGATAGAATATATAGATTACATATTTGTTTTTTAGTTCCTTTCTCTTTCAAACATACAGACTTACACATTAAAATAATAAAATTGTAAGGAGGTCAAGTATATGAAATGATCCGTGCAATCAAAAGCAAATTACAAATTCGAATCTTATCTCAACTGATTTAAATCAGTATTAAACACGCGAACTGATAGTATTGTTATTTTGTCGTTTTACGAATAAAATTTACATTAAACAACATTCTAGGTATTTTTTTACAATTAATATTAGGTCTTATCTCGGCAATTCAAACCAGGCAATTCGAAATAAGAAAAGATAAAGATAGACACAAAAAGTACCCGTGTACTGGAATAAAAAAAAATTAAAAATCTGCTTTAGTATTATTGGTCTTTTCGGCTAAACAGTCACAAGAGCGAGATTAAAATCAAGAGATAATTTCTTTATTCAAAAAGGTGTCTTGTAATTTTTTTTACTCATTTTGTCGTTTATAATTTTTTTTAAGCAGTATGTCTGCTTACCTACCTATAGATAAATCAATAAAGGAGTGATTTTATTATAAGTATAGATAATATTTTTAAAAAATCTTTGTAATCTTTGTGGTGGGAAGGTAGTCTTAAACCCCACCAAATATAACTAAGGCAGAAGGGGGGTTAAAATGCTAAAAAACATCACGTGAAAAAAAAAATAACAGCCCCTAAATGTGAATTACACACAAACACAAAAAAACATATTAGACACAAAAATTTACCTGCAATACTACTGAGTAGATACCAGCAGCTGTCGCTCCCGCACCTCCCACCAATAATATACCGATGCCGATACCCAACGCTGACACAAAGGAAAATGTGAAGATGTAGACTATCGACAGCCACCTCTTCGTGCCCGCCGCAAGGAACTCTACACCGATGCAGAATGAGATAATGTATTTGTGTGCTGATACAGCACCAAATAAGTACCTGCAATTCAAATGTATTCTTTTAAATGATTACTTTTTCTTTGTATTTATAACAGATTTATATAGAGAGATTTAAAATTGTATTAAATATTTCAGTATAATTTAGATATTATTTGAAGTCTTTTGTTTATGAACATGTAATAGTTGGTGTAAATACTTTCATTTTCAGTTCCGCCACTCAACACGCAATGCCTCCAGAATTTCCGGCGGAAAATGAGGAAGTGACTGTCTTAACATTAGATTCCTTCTGCATACCGCACACAGCTAGTGCGGGATACAGTGTAAAGCTAAAAAAAAATTATAATATAATAACTTTATATATTTTTTTAACGAAACCTAAAATATTATCAATTATGCATTTTCATTTTACAATCGGATCAAATACTAGCACAATATAAAGTAGTTATATGGGATTACGGTTTATTTGATACAACGGCACAATACTATTATATTATAATCCTTATTTAAACAAGTGTTCTTTAAGTAAAAACAATAAGGCCCACGTACGTGATGATAAGAGAAATTTTTCTTGTATTTACTGATAATTTTATTGAAAAAGAATGAATTTTATTTGAAAAAAAAAATAATACATTGTTAGAAGTCGGAAGCGGTTAACGTTTTTAAAAAAAAAACACTATATAAACACATATCGTCTATATGTTTCTAAACTATTTGGAAAGAGATACTATGTAATTGCAATAAGTGATATGTAGCACCTAATAACAATACTTCACACGAGTTTCCTTCCAATAAGGGCTGTTGCCTACAAGCGACTACCCCCGATTGACATAATTTCACTGCTTTTATCATCTTTTTCACCAACATCTACCCTCTTTTACACGAGTACGCTAATAATATTATAATTTTATACGCAACATTAGCTATTAACAAATATCATAATAATAAGTTCTCAAATGTAATGTAATAAGTAAAAATAACAAACAAATGTAGTTATGGTTTTTTTTTGCAGCTTCGCGCTGTATCCCACATATAGCAGAGTAGATAGAGGGAACCCAATGTTAAGATCTCTTGACACCGTTCCCCACTTTCCGCTGATTTTTTGAAGCATTACGTGTTGAGTGGCGGAACTCAACGCCGCGCTTTGCCTTTTCACTAGAGCGAGGAAATGAAAATATAAATAAATAGTAGATAATCCTTTCCCCCGAGTGTAGGAATCGAACCCAGTGCCACTGCGCCATGACGCCCTATATAGATATTATGTAAAGTAGGTAATATTCGCATACCAAACATTTCTAGCTGATGCCTCCAATCCAACTGCAAGACCTTCAAACAGTTCATGTATAGACAGTGCTAAGACAATAAGAAGCCCTCTTAGAGCAGACACGATAACATCTTCACCACCATCCTTCGGTATATGAATGTGGTGTTCCTTTTGTTGATTATTTGCCTCCAACTCCTTTACAGTCTTGTCTGAAGAAGGACCAGCTTCTGAACTGCTTCGTCGTATACTTAATACGCGAGAGAAGCTCCCGCTGTTTTTGTTTTCTCTGCTGTGTATGTATAAGTGAACTAACTCTTCGATTAGGTACATCATGAAGAAACCAATGCACATGATTAACGCAGCCAAGTATATCGGCATCTCGGGTAAGTCGCCACTTTCTGTAAATAAATAATTTTATATTGTAAGGAGCCAATCGTAGCGCAGGAGCACAAGCGTGTGGCTTTGAATGCGACTGGTTGTGGTTTCGACTCCCACTATGTGAAAATGAAGTATTTATTATTAGATAATATTTTCATTTCTTCGTTCTGAAATACCAAAGCCAAAGGGAGGTGAGTTTCACCACTCAACACGAAATGCCTCAATAAAATGGCGGAATTGGGAAACCGAGTGTCTTTACATGAGGTTCCCTCTGCCTAACTTGCCAAATGCGGGATACTGCGTGAAGCTGAGAAAAAAATAGCAAAATATTCTCGTTCAAAGCTTGCCAATCAATATTGATTTAAATTGATCAACTATTATTATTATTATAATAAATAGTTGCTATCATAATGTACTAAAAATAATCGAATATTTTTATACTTATTTAGAAAACTTATAAAAATTTTAACGTAGATGTAGACGTGACACGAACCCGCGCCTCCTGGAAACCGTTCTTTCTGACTATTAGAAAAAATATTTTTTTCTAACAGTCAAACGGAAAATATGTACAAAAATTCAAAGGTCAAAGCAACTATCTATGCATTGGACTTCCCGGAGAGAAATTAGACAATTCAACAGGGACCAATTGCACTAAGTAGTTTAAGCAGCAATAACCGACGTTGGAATCCTGTGGGATCCCCCTTTGATGAATTGCGTTCGACTTAGTTAAATTTTAAAAGACCTATAGTTACATACACAAACACATTTACATACAAATATTTTATTAGCAATATGGCCGTCGTGACGCAGGGCTGTGTCTGCTATGCGGTTGGGGGTTCGTCCCAACTCGGGGGAATGAATTAATTATTTATTAATATTGTCATTTTTTCGCTCTGGCACCAAGGCAAAAGCCACGCCTTGAATTCCTAAACTCAACAAGCAATGCCTCGAAAAAATCAGTGGAAAGTGGGGAACAGAGTGTCTTAACACTCTTAACATTCTATCTGCATATTATATGCGGAATACAGCATGAAGCTGATTAATGTATTTTTTGTGTATTAACAGTTACAATCAAGGCAGAAAGAAAATGATGTTTATGTAGGTTTACTCTTCTTTGTCTTATAATTAATACGCAATCCTTTCATGGGACAATGTAAACGCTTTTACAATAGGATCCCAGAAAACGTCAGATATAGTCGTGTATCACGATTTAAAAAAATTGTGAAAAGACGTTTGTGTGTTAAAGGTTACCAAATTCATGATTTTATAAATGATAACATGTCTTGGGAATGAAATGCTCGCTCCAATCTGTTTCAAAAGTATCATTGTCCTATATAATTAAATATGTATTTGTAAAAAATTTATTTTAGAAAAATAAGTCCCGCTGAGTTTCTTGCGCCGGTTCTTCTCAGGTCTGAGGCATTAACTTTAGTGAACTGGTGGTAAATTAAAGACGTTCAAAAAATGAAGCACCTTCTTATTTTGAATAAAATTATTTGAATTTGAATTAAGTTGCAAGTTATAATATTTTATAAATACGGTGTGTTACAAATATTTTAATATATTAAGTATATTAAATTTTTTTTTTTTTTTTATTTTCACGATTATTACACATTTTAAATAAAACCATATTTAAACCGGATTAATCGCGTTTCATTTAAAATGTATATTAAATAACTCATTAATTTACTTCCTTAAAATTTTTACTTGATTTACCTACCTATTATTATTAAAATAGGTAAAGCAAATATTAAGATAATATTGTCCAATATTGTACAATTCAATAAATTAGGCAGGCAGACTTATGAAAACTGTATATCAATTTAATTATAAAAAAAAATTCGCCGATAAAATATTATAAAAAATCCTTGAAGTGACAGTTAGACTCGCCGACCGAGAGTATGTAAGTCAACGGAAAGTACAACTTAAAAAGTTGAAATTTTATTTTAAATGATAGATTATCTAAAGATTTTTGCATTTTTTGCTTTTATTCGTTTCTCTCGTTTCGATTCATTTTGAGTGTTTTCTCGTTTATTTTATATTTTCAACGACTACTGCTTTGTTTTAGACAGGGTTTTTTTTTATCAGAACCACCTATTTTATCGAGGTTGATTTTAAAGAAATTGTGCTGTGAACTTAACCTCACTTTTACCAAATCTTTAATAACCCAGCTCTCAGATTGCCAAAACTGATAAAATTTTCAGGGAGGTAATGATGTACCTGAATCTATTAAATCATACCATTTTCATCTCTTTACATTCTAGGCCCAAAAGTTTTTCCTTAAAAATAAACTTCACTGCAATTTTATAAAGTAAGTTTATAAATACGTAAGATCTTTTTAATGATAATTTCCAGCTATCCGTGGTGGCATAGACTAACTCAATCTATACTTATAATAAATCTGTAGAAAAGTCGTTTCTGTACATTGAAAATATTTCAAAAAAATTAGCCAGGGTGTTAAAGGATAGTTAACAGAATCCATTTCCAACATTTTTGGAATTTTTGTCTGTTTGTATGTTTATCTGTTTATCTGCTTATATAAACACGTATCACTTAAAAAGTACACAATAAATTTAAGCAACTTTTATACATAAAAATTACAAGTAAATCAGAGTAACTTTTAGTGTTTATTTCAGTGTAATCGNTTAATGCCTCAGGTACTGTCCCATCTAAACAAGGCCAAAGGAACCTTCATATTAATAGCCCCTCAATGGAAAAGATGTTTCTGGCTTCCGGACTTGCAGGCCAGAGCTTTGGAGAAACCGCTTCTAATAGAAAAGATTCGGAAGAATTTAATAGACATTACAACAGGTCAGTGCCCTCCACAAGTGGAACAGCTGGGCCTCATGGCATGGAAAGTTGGGGGTGGGGGCACCAGGTCTCGCACTGGACTGTAGAAGAGATTAAGTTATTAAAGAGGAGTTGGCGAGAATCTACACTTATGACTTATAAGAGACCTATACAAAGATGGATAGATTGGTGTGTAGAGCAGGGCATAGACCCTAGGGCACCAAATGGCAATAGTGTAGCTAGATTTTTAGCTAAGCTTTATTTAAAGGACAAATTAGCATATAATACAATTTTACTCCATAAGTCAGCTATTTCAACTTATTGTGCTACATCAAATGAGTCATTTTCAAAAAATTTTTTTGTTCAACAAATTTTGAAAGCTATTTCTCTAGCTAGGCCTCATGTACAAAAGCCACCAGTTTTTGATATTAAACTTCTGTTTGATTGGCTACAAGAAAGATCATTTTTAAATACATTATTTGATGTTTCTCGTAGAACTGCCTTAATATTATTACTGGCTTCAGGGCGAAGAATTCATGATTTGACGCTGTTGGATATATCAGGTGAACATTATTCTGAACAACATGATAGAATTGTTTTGCATCCAAGATTTGGTTCTAAGACTGATACTAGCACTCATAGACAGTCAGACTGGGTGTTGTTAACACATGATAATGACATGATATGTCCAGTGAAACATATTAGACAACTGATTCAGTTGACTAACAGTAGACGATTAGTAGAGAACAACATCACAAGCTTATTTGTTACTATAAAGGGTGCAGTAAGACCGGCTTCTAGAACAATTATAGGTGGTTGGATTAAAAGTATTTTTAAAGATATAAATATCAGTGCACCTCCTGGTATTATACGTAGTGCAGTTGCCTCTAGGGGCTGGTTTGAGAATCACCCAGTCGAAGAAATTTTAAAAAGAGGAAACTGGAAGAGTTTTCATACCTTTAGAAAATTTTACTGTCGTAAAATAGAATCAGCAGATAGACATACAAGTGCTGACTTACTTTTTGATAATTTTTCAAGTATTTAATTGAATTATGACAAGAGCTGTTTTTGATTTTAGTTAATTTTTTATTTGTTTTTTATTTTTAATAATTTGCAAGTTTAGTACGAAGAAGTTATTGGTATGGATCTCATGAGAGAAAGTTTTATTATTTTTGTGCAATTTCTGCATTAATATTTTGTTGAATTTTTGAGGATTACATACTGTTATTATTATTATTTTTTAAGGATAATTCTATATTTGTTATTCTAGATTTGATTACAGATACGCTTTTAAGTTTGATTACTGACTTTTAAGTTTGATTAGTATTTTTATTTGAATCAAAATTTTTTAATATGATAATTAATAAATGTTATATAATAATTTGCTTTTTCTTATCAACATAGCATTTTTACTTGACACCAGCAGATAACAAACAGATCTTCACTCTAACACTGTGTTTTAGAAGACACATAATATAACTGTTTTGCATTACAACAAAACAATTATTATGTGTTGGATAAAACACAGTGTTAGCAAGTAGGACTTGCTGGTGATTGAATGAAACGTGAAGACTATGAGTTGACAGATGTTTTCGCGCCAACCGTCAGGGTAGGTGGCGCCTGCGGGTGCCAAGAGTAGATAATCTATGGACAGATGGGTAAGTTTGTAGTACCATAGACTAAAATCACGGATGACTTCTTCACTCTAACACTGTGTTTTAGAAGACACATAATACACAATATTCCTAAAAGGAAATATCTAGAATAAAATATTGACTGAATTCTAAAAAAATCTTATCATATTATATTTTTTTTATTAAACTGTCGAAATAAAAAAGTTTGTTACGTAATAATACGCAAATTAATATTTTTTTAAGTAAAGCGATATGATTTAGAGCATAAACAACTTTTTAAACTGGAAAATGACAAGATTTCTACATTTCTTTTTTTTTCATAATTTTTAAAACTTTAGTATTAGTAGGTATTGATAAAATTGTTATTTAATTATTGATTATTATAGTAAATAAAAAAATGCATTAACTATCTGTTTTATGATTTTAAATAAAAAAATCTGAAACGAAAAGAAAAATTCTATAAACTAATACGATATAAATAAATAATCGGTCATTAATCTTTAATGAACACAAAAAATATTGTAATATCGTCTACGCAGGAGTTGTAAGCTAATTTTAATCTGGTTTACGATTGCAATACACTATTACTTTACATTGACTCAAGTGTGTCAGTCAGTATGAAACTAAGTAAAGTCATAGAGAAAGTAACTAATTTTACAAAGAATCATTGTGTACAGTATTTTGTTATTTAAATAAGTTTATCACTTAAAAAGTAAATAAACAAAGGCCCGTTTTATAAACTGCTCTAAAATCTGAGATGGATCTTAGGATGCTGTTTTCATACATGAATTACTTATATCTATGAATGAAAACGGTATCTCACCATCGCTCTCAGACTTGCCTTAAAAGTTTAGTATCAATATCTAGTCCTCCTGAGGTCACACATAGCGCAAGGCACACGTATGATTGTAAACGTTGTGAGTTCGATTCCCGCTCGAGGAAATGTATATTTCATATTTTCATTTCCTCGCTTTGGTAACGAGCCAAAGCGTTCAGAATTCGGTGGAAAACGAGGAAGCGATATGTTTTAATGGGAACGGAGTTTCCTAACACTAGGTTCCCTCCACCTTTCCTACTATATGCGCGATACAGAGTGAAGCAGCTATGTAGTTCTTGGTGTAGAAAGATTAAGTATTACTGATGTGGTACACTCATACTAGTACTAGGTAGGTACTGTTAAATTCAGACATAGATTTATATAAATAATCGTCGGTCTTAAACATATAGGATATAAATAGCAAACATACATTATTCCACTTAACCCACGTATGTTTATTAAATAACAAGAGCTAAATACAAATGAAAGAAGTTTTTGTTTTGTTTGTCAAGCGTTTACTTTATAATATCGTCTTTGTTTCAATAATACCAATACCTATATGTATATCTATAAGTCAACTTAATTAAATTAATGAAGAAACGAAAAAAATATAGTTAACGAATATAGACACTACTTTTTTTTGAAAAAAAAGTTGGTAAATATAAAATAAGACTTGGAATGAAGTAAAATTCGGTTAAGTGCAAATCGGCTGTCGACGGTTTCATAGTAACTTTAGGATTATAGCTCAACGGGAAGTTTGCACTTTAACTTAATTTTAACTTCATATTATATGAAATTAACTACAAATAATATATAATATTTTTTTGATTTTTCCGTGATATATTAATAAAGACACATTTTTCGATTGAACATAGACACAAGAATTGTGAACTTACAGTATGAATATGTTTATTCATATTATACTGTAATACTGTAAGTTCACAATTCTTACAAAATTTTATAATATTGCAGGTTGAAGATAAGTAAAAGAACCTATAGGTTTAAAGGTTTGGACTAAGCGGTGAATTTCGTACAAAATACGGCAAAAAAGAGGCATACGAGTAAACGTATGTTTTATTGCGTTGACTAAGAATCTTGGTTTTTTCCAGGTACCGTAGACCTAGATTTGATATTTATTTCACTTTAATACCACTACTCGATTTTGAAGAAAAAGGACGGACATTAAGGTGACCTATACCTAAGGATTTCGTTAAGTTTTCTTTTGAAGTGCGGAACCCCAATAAATTAAAATAAATCTTAACTACAACATTTAGCAACAAAACCATTTTATAGAAATATATACACATAATGTTATATATAATATATTTTAATAAATGAATGGAAAATTAACTTAAAAAATGTTATTTTAACACCATGTATAAAAAATACCGAGAAACTGTTATTATATTAATATTCCATATACTCTGTAGAAAGAAAAACAAAGATATATATATATATATATTAGCAATTACTAATAAAACAACAAGGCTTTTCGTCAATACTTAGAGGTGCATTGCCTTTGAATATATATTGTCACCTTCTACGGAGAGTCATGGGCAAACACTTGTTAGCCGTGTGTTTACATTCCAAATGTTACCTTTAAATGTCACAATCAACTAGTCGAGTCTGCATCCTATCTGTGATTATATCTGTATAAATATCTAATATCAAATTAAAACCGCTCTTAGTTAAGATGACAAATTACGTCAGTTGATAGCAAATATTGAATTTTGCGTGTGTTATAATTTTCAGTCAAAATTTTTCATTCAACGTCATTCTGCCTAAACTATCTATGTAGGATACCCATCCTACACTATACTATAGTAAAATAGATAGATAAAGAGATAGCTGTATCTATTTATAGATAGTTAATGCTATAAATAAATTCCTAAAGGTATTTAAAAAAAAAACTATGTGTAAAATCAGAAATATATCTTTGATTTTTTTATCAGCCTCACGCTGTATCCCGCACACATTAGGGTAGACAGAGGGAACCTAGTGTTAAGACACTCCGTTCCCCACTTTCTGCCGAATTCTTGAGGCATTGCATGTTGAGTGGCAGAACTCAACGCCACGCTTTGCCTTCTCTTTCATGCTTAAAAAATATTAAGCTCAATTAATAATAATATCACATTCGTATTTGTATTTATCTCACCTTGCAGTAATTTAATATTTTCATCGACCTCCGGAAGTAAATGCATGAACGTGGTCGCGAAGAGAACACCTCCACCGAACGACAACAGTCCTACAATTAGTTTGTTCGAGGTTCTCATATTCGTGCCATCAGATTTTGCGAACCAGCCGTACTTGTACGAAACGACCATGGGAGCGCATCCAAATATCATGGAAATGGTGAAGAGGCAGACCATGGTGATTATTTTCGCCTGCAGCACATTTCCTTGTTCATCACCACTCATATCCATAGTTTGACTCATCCTGATTGGAGTTTAATTTTATTGTACGAGGTCAACGGTGTACGCGGCTACGACCTGTCTGGTCGCCGTCTCCTCGCTCGACTGATCACTGATCCTACGCCCCAGCTGTAGGCGGGCTCGTGATAACATAATAAATGATAAAAATTGCTTTGTCTGTTTGCTCATCGTCGCTACTGTTATTTGTAAATTATAAATTAAATGAGGAAGTCACTTTGGTGTTGACCCACGTCCCCCTCGATACTAGCCACGACCATGCATAGCTACTGATAGCGTGTAATTTTTAATTTGTTTTAATTGATTAGTTATTACTATCTATTCTATTATTAATCTCAAATAAATAATAATATGTCTATATTGTTAGTCTGGACGCCGTGAGGAGGAGGGACGAGTCGTGGCGCAGGGGTATAGGATGTGCCTGTAAACGCGACTTGTTGTGGGTTCGATACCCTCTCGACGAAATGAAATAAAATATTTATTTAAATTTATATTTTTTTATAAAATAAAATATTTATTTAAATTTATATTTTATGAGGCCGGTCGTGGCGCAGCGGCACGAGGTGTGACTGCAAAACCGACTGGTTGTGGGTTCGATCCCCACTCGAGGAGATGAAATATTTACTTAAATTTATATTTCCATTTCTTCGCTCTGGTGTCGAGGTTAAGCGCGGCGTTGAGTTCTGCCACTCAACACGCAATGCCTCCAGAATTCGGCAGAAAGTGGGGAACGGAGTGTCTTAACACTAGGTTCCCTCTGCCTACCCTGCTGTGTGCGGGATACAGCGTGAAGCTGATTTATTTTTATTTTATATTTTTTTTCTTCGCTGTCGAGGCAAACGCGGCGTTGAATTCCGCCATTCAACACGCAATGCTTCCTGAATTTAGCGAAAAGTGAGGAAGGAAGGTTTTATCGTTAATTTTCCTCTGCCTACCCTGCAGTGAATCATTCCTAAATCATTTTTGAAAGCAGTATATAGTTATTTTTAAATTCTCGTATAGGTACTTATTGTTCTTGTACACCTACCTATACGGTATCATTATCACATTTAAAGTCAATTGTGGAAATATGTATTGGTATGTTCTAAGAAACGATCAATTTATATTATTTTTAGTGAAAAAAAAAATATATTTTCCACTAAAAATAATTTAAATTGACTAGTAGTAGGGGAGATTGGGGGGGAAACATTGTTTGTGAATATTCGTATATTTTCAAAACCCTACATATTCTAGTTATTTTTTGTGCAAATATTTATGGTGTAAATACCAATTTAATAAAATGATTATCACATTTCATATAAAATTAAGTTTTGCAAAAAATAAAATTAGTTACAACTTGCCCCTAGGGGCTTGATGTAACAGGCTAGTTACCCCAGTAACTAGAAACAATTCAAAATCTAGTCATTTTAGAAAGGTATATTTTATTAATTATAAACCATTTATTTTTTATATGTTCTACAATCAATATTTGACATTTAGGAACATGTTGTTTATAGAATCACAAATTGTATATACAGTAGAAACTCTATTATCCGGCCCTCAGTTATACGGATTCGCGATTATCCGGACTACAGACCAACTGTATTAAATGTACCTACAAGTCGTATCAATGCAAGCATGAACGTGTCGAATCTGGCATCATCCCGCCCGCGCCGCGTCCCATCGTCGTACATCTTAAGATATCTTAATAAACATTGATTTTCACTTTATGTATTAGTTGTTTTAATTAATTTTTTATCACAACGTATGTGCATTCTTACATATTCTAAATACCCGATTACCCGATTTTCCATACTTTGGATTATCCGGATTTTCGATTATCCGAATGCCTACCAGCAACAAAGTCCGGTTAATCGAATTTCTACTGTAATTATAATAATCAAAAATGAGAATGTTTGTTACATGTTACATGTTACAGGTTACATGCAAGACAGTACCAATCTTTATCTTCAAATTCTATATAGGAATTTAAAGTTTTATTTGTTATTTTTTGTCTTATGGCATTGACTTTTTAATGTAATATTTTCTTTTACTTTTGTGTACGTCTTGCTTTTCGCTCTTTCGTTCATACTTTTTTGTTGTTATTTATTAATTTTTTTGTTCATACTCTCCCTCTCTCCAATGCTTATTTTTCTGGCGTGTCAGTCAATACGGTACATTTTCTTTTACGTCGACCCTGATAGGTAAGTTTACGAATAGGAGCCTTCAGAAAAGGGCAAATTTTAAAATAATATGTTCCAACTTGCCCCAAAGATTTGGTACAACGTGTCCCATGGGCTCTTTTTATAAACATATTCAGAAATCTCAAAACCTATAAGCATTATACAGCAAATAAAAACATATTTTTATAGCTAAATAAATACTTAATGTAACATAATTAACATCATATACCATTAGTTCAGTCCTAGTAGATATACATACTAACGAAAATTATATTATTTAATAGATAATATTTAAATGTAAATAGGGAATGAATTATTATTTATCAATATTTTCATTTCTTCGCTATAGCAACAAGGCAAAAAGCCCGCCACTCAACACGCAATGCGTCGTAAAATTCGGCGGAAAGTGGAGAATAGAGTGTCTTAACACTAGGTAATTTTTAAATAAATAATGAACTAATTAAAATCTCTTGGAATACTTATTTAGAAAACGTATAAAAATTTGAACGTAGCGGGACTCGAACCCGCGTATCCCGGAAACCGACCAGTTCCTAAATGTGGAATAACACTTTAAAAAATCTTTTGGGATTTTGTTTGACTTTGCTCGCATAAAATTACATCATTTAATGTTTTTTTTTTCTTAAAGTTATCAGACCTATTTGTAGATATTCAGTTAAAAAAATACAAGCAAGCCCGGAATGACTGGTCCTACAACTATACGTACAGCAAGGAGTCATTTTAACACTTAACCTCATCTGTATTCTTTCAACAACAATATTCAAAACAAACGAGGAAGTTGTAGGGAGAGAAAGGAGTCGTAGCGTAGTGAGACAGCGTTTGACTGTAAAACCGATGGTAATGGGTTCGCTTCCGGTCCCGTTCCCTCCAGTGGGAGAAATAGATAAATAAATTAGCTTCACGCTGTATCCCGCACACAGCAGGGTAGGCAGAGGGAACCTAGTGTTAAGACACTCCGTTCCCCACTTTCTGCCGAATTCTGGAGGCATTGCGTGTTGAGTGGCAGAACTCAACGCCGCGCTTAACCTCGACACCAGAGCGAAGAAATGGAAATATAAATTTAAGTAAATATTTCATCTCCTCGAGTGGGGATCGAACCCACAACCAGTCGGTTTTGCACACCTCGTGCCGCTGCGCCACGACCGGCCTCAAGAAGAAGTAGATACATTTAAGTTATTTTCATTTCTCCACTCTGATAAGACAAAACACGATCGTTCAACACGTAATGTACGGAATTGGGATGAAAAGCGAAGAACGCAGTGCTTACCATGTGCCAACGTGAACCCATAAAAAATATTTAAAACAAAAACTGATGAATCGGATCGAACTCGTTCACCGAGGTCTCCGTATCGGTTTTGAGATTGTCAGTCAACGGGAACGAAGGAAACGAGAAGAACTGACGGAATTATTTTTAGGAATTACTAGTTATTTAATAAAAAATGAGTGCGATACGACCGCAAACTGTAAATCGCCAACTTTTATACCTCACATTCCCGTTGATCTACAATCATAAAACCTCGATAGGCGAGTCACTCGTACTTCACCGATTTTTCGGATATTTTTTTCTTTTATTTGTATTGTAAATTCTTATCTCTTGCCAAATTTCATTATTGTATGGAAGATTTTGATTACGCCGCGAATTTCTAACATAATGCGGCATAAATTTAGCATATAATGTCGTATATTTCGATTGACTTAGATTTTTTTTGTGATGCAAAGAAATTTATTTTAATTGCAGTTTGATACGTCGATCTTTAACTACGCAGGCGGACTTTTACTTGTACAGACAGACAAACAACAAAGTGATGTTATAAGGATTCCGTTTTCTTGTTGTGAGATACAAAATATTTAACCCTCAAGACAACACGGAAAAGGGAAAAACACTACACAGAATGATTTGGTCAGAAAAAAAATTTTGACACTATTTTATTGAGACGGATTTTAGTAGTCTATTAATCAAATGAAAACGGTTACATAAGCCGTAATACTTTGTCATTAAGCCGAAGTAACTTGGATATTTAGTAAAAAAAATTTTAAAATGTGTGTTCAGTAAAAAACTAACAACTAACACTATAAATAAGCCGATTAATTAAATTGAATAACTTAATTATATTACTTAATTAATATGTTAATTAAGTCAATTAACAATATTAGTCGAAAAACAATTGATCTTATCTATTTATGCCATTCCTTTTACCATCCAATCAGCTTGTCAGGTTTTCAATGATACATAACAATCGCTGTAGACTGTGTCTATGCATTTTTTTTATCTTTACACATCCTAAAGATATGCAAAAAGAGCTCCCTTTCCTACGCCTATGTCCCTCTCTCTGCCTACCCAACTGCGTGCGAGATACAGAGTGACGCTAAAAATTAATTTTTGACAAAAAAACCGCAGGTGCAGTCGGTCAGTGACACCGACATAATCTTATAAAGCTTTCTTTAATTATTTTTTTTAACAAAATCAAAGCACTATTGCTTTATGTTAAGTAAATTTATTTATACTTTTTAGTTTGTTTGTTTTTTGTTAAAAATTAATTTATTTTACGAATTTAAATGATGGGTAGACCTGAAAAGGATGACCGAGAACGACCGACCGACTTCTCAACCGAGTGCGTAGTGGTTGTACTATTGCATAGTAGCTTCACTCTGATTGGGCATATTGACAATAACGTACATAAAAAATATTCGGGCAAATTGAGAACCTTCCCCTTTTTTAAAGTCGGTTGAAATGAGAACATCTTCTTTCTTGTTGTTTTGAAGTCGGTTAAAAAGAAATGCAACGATTGAGGAATGTCATTTCTAGCGAAAAAAAAAAGTAGTACAACTACTTAGGCCATCTATGGTCTTCATCATCAGTTACACGTCATCAAATTGTGATATCCGAAAGCAAACACACGAGTCTACAAAAAATACTCAAATCCTTGTAAGTGTGCCTATAAAATTTAAAAAGTTCCCTCGATTTCTCCAGAATCCCATCATCAGATCTTGACATGGTCGCCATGGGACCACCTGTAAGGTATACCCTTTCAAAAAAAAAAAGAATTATCCAAATCGGTTCAGGCGTCTTCGAATAATCGCTGAACATACATAAAAAAAGATTCCGACGAATTGAGAACCTTCCTTATTTATGAAAGTCAGTTAAAAAATAAAATAATTTAACTTTTAAAGGATTTATAATACTAATGTGGCAGTTCTCCTAAAATTTTTATTTTTAACCAAATATTATGCCTTTTTTAAAACCAGCGTGTAAAGCTGAAGTTTTGTTCTGAGATATAAGCTTGGACATTGTAATGCACGTTTCTTGAAGTGGCATCTATGAACTACTCTTATTTATTTTGTAAATGGAATTTGTAAAAAATGTGTTAATACGGACAATGACACTTAGTGTACAATAATAATAAGCTACTGAAGGAAAATGATGCTGTGGTACCAATAAGAATTCTTTACAGCAGAATTGAAATTAAATACTTACTTATTTAGCTTCACGCTGTATTACTAGTCAGAAAGTCAGAGAAAACGGAACGCCAAATGCTACGGTCTCTATATACCTCTTTCACCTCGTTCACTATCATCAACTTTTCACACATGCCTTCTGGGGCGTCCTCATGCTTTTTACGTGATTTTCCTCCTTCAGGGTCTTTGATGTTGTATTTTCGAAGGTCAACCGAGGTCTCCCCTACTTTTGTTACCGTTCACTTTTTCGTCATTAATCTTTTTTGCCATTCCTTCATCACCAATCTATTTGCACGTTCCACTACATTCTCACCATGAAAAGTATAATTGACTTATTCCTAGCGGATCAGTATATTAAAGGTTAAGTTATGGACACACGAGTACTTAAAATGCTATCCTGGGAACAGACCAATACGTAGTCGTTGCTAGAATAAGGAGTCTGTTTTATTATGAGGTACAAGACCTCCAAACATGGAGTCGAATTATCTCATAAGAAGCTGGAACATTTAAGATCCAATGATCAAAGAGGAATAAGTACTTCCAAAATATTAGACATCTTTGAAACAGAAAACGGAAACATTGAAGTATACTCTGCCATTACATTTAAGAATTATATGAGAATGCTTTTCAACAGAAATATGTGATAAATGAAAACGAAGTTGTAGTAAAAAGCACGATAAATGGTGCGATGATAAAGTGAAAGATACTGTAGAGAAAAAAAACCTCATTAGGATCATAAGACCTCAGATAAATCTTTTTTAAAAAGAAAAAGGATAAGCTACAAAGGCACCAAACGAAAGTACTGAAAAAGATGAAGCGTGAAAGTTCTGAGAAAAAAAGAAATAGAATGTTAACGAGCAACATTTTTAACGAAATTTTAGTAATTCCTAAGATTGTTTACTAATTTGCCACACACTTTACGACAGTGAGCAGGTAGCAGGAGATCCTTAAGCAAGATTTTTTTTAGATGTTTGACAGGGATGTAAGATATTTTCGGAGACTTCCCTTGTTGTAAAGTCCTCTTCTATAAGAGGAGAGATAGTGATCTCTATAGATCACTCAGCCTATGCGCGAGAAAGAAAAGGCACGTCTCACGTATTGAATAAGGTTGCGCCATGTCAACTTGGCAGCATGAAGTGACACAAAGTGACATGCGAGGGTAAATTTCCTTTCCAAAGAAAGTCCTGTTCTTGCATTTGAAAGAAATGAACAAAAGACGCACAGGCGTATTGCTGCCAGTAACAGAATTAACGGTGCCTTAGATGCATTGATGAGATCGTGAAATAACAGAATAGTTGCACGTTTGGGTACACTGTGCAATGGTGAAACAGGTGTTGCAGAAGAAAAATGAAAGAAACGTAAGATATGTAACATTAAATCCCGCGTAACTAGTTGTGTAAAATGTCCTAAATTGTATGGGTTGCCGAAAATACACAATAAGACTAAACTGTCTGTATCTTCAATAGTTAGCCAAATCGGTAGGCCGAGGTATAAACTGGCTCAACATGTCAAGGACTCTTACCATTTTGTTTGTGGGCTGAAAGATCTTAAGTTAGCTAACAAAGAAACCATACTCACATACTTCGATAGTGAATCTTACCACCATCCTATATAATTTTCTAGCATTGGCAAATCAATCAATTTATTTCAAAGAGCCCACCAACTCTGCGATACTGAACACCTAGGGGACGAGCTATGATTTTGAAGAATGCCTTTCATCAGAGCAAGACGCCTACTTCCCTCCAGCGTTATCAGAAGACCCCCAGTAGAGAGGCAACCGGGACTTCTACCATATGTAAAACGCTTTTTGAAATAGACAGGATTGCAACATTTTAAGAAAAGCTTCCATTAAAACTATAACTAAAACTATATATTTAAGTCTAACATGAATATTTAAGTCTAAATACGATTTTCATCTTAAAATAATTTACTATTAATGAGTAAACACAAGGAAATTGAAATTGTACGTTTTAGAGAACTGCCATAAAATTCAAATTCAAATAATTTTATTCAAAATAAAAAGTTACATGCTTCATTTTTTGAACGTCAAATAATTTACCACCAGTTCAATAAAGTTAATGCCTCAGACCTGAGAAGAACTGGCGCAAGCAACTCAGCGGGACCTATTTTTTAAAATAAATTTATACAAATACATATTTAAATATCTGTGACAATGATACTTTTGAAAAAGACTGGAGCGAGCATTTCATTCCCAAGGCGTGTTATCATTTACAAAATCATTAATTTGGTAATAACCTTTAACACACAAACGTCTTTTCACAATTTTTTTAAATCGTGATATAGAAAACTCTCTGACGTTTTCTGGGATCCTATTGTAAAAGCCTACACATTAGAGTTAGAGTTACAGGTGCACCAAGATTATGCCTATTTCTAGTGTTAATATTATGAAAATAACCAATTTTTAATGTTAAATTATTAATGTTTTTCTTAACATACATAACATTTTCAAAAATATATTGAGATGCAACTGTCAATATATTAATTTCTTTAAACTTTTGTCTTAAGGAGACTTTAAGTTATAGATTGCACGAATAGNAAACAAGTCGAGCCGTTTCTATGTCAGTTAATGATCTTATTTTTTTTGACCGCGAAAGCTGCAGAGCTAAGTCTATTCGCCAATCCATCAATATGGGGTCCCCACTGTAATTTAGAGTCTATGGTGATACCGAGAAATACCGTAGAATCGACAGGATCTACGGGTTCACGATTCAAGAGTACATCGGCTTTAACAACTTTTGTGTTAGATGTTCTAAAAATAACACATTTAGTTTTTTTACTATTCAATAGTAAGTTATTAAAACTGAACCAATATACATATAAATGATAAATCACACTTGATAGTCTGTAAAAGTTACATAAGTTCTATAGATATCATTAAATAACAATATTTACAGAGCTGTCATCGTAAATAAATTAAGACGGTAATAATGTCGAAATAAATAAATTGAAACGGTAAACGACATATATAGAGAATGTAATATGTTATATTGTTATAATGATTTTCCTTCCTTCGTAATTCCTTGTTTTGAAGTTTAGCTTATGGCAACAATTTAGAATTTTTGACATCTCTTAAATTAATTATGAAAGTTAACTTTTTATTTCTAATGAATGATGTTATCAATGAACTCTTTTTATTGATAATATATAAACACAAACAAAACAAATAATGTTGTTGTGCATCTTATTTTAAGGCTAAGTGCTAAAATAAACATAATCAATAACTTCCTTAGTTTAAAATGTTAGAACGATAGTTTTAGATTCGACTTGATATTACAAAAATGTAAATTTACATCTGAGACAAAAAAATATTTAATTATTACAAATGAATATTATATTTATTTAAAAAGTTATGTAATGAAAAAAATGCCAAAAAAAATATTATGCGTTATTATAATAGCCTTGTTAACATTATTGTTGTGGATATATAGAAGTTCTAATAATGAATATAATAATACAATACTAATGTTGGCTAATAATAATTACTTTAAACACACCTTATTAAAACCTAAACTTCAGCAATGTAGTGGTAAGTAATGAAATATATTTTTATAAATTTTAACTTTTTAAAAAGTAAAAACATTTCAGGGGATTCATAAGTAAATAATTTTATTTTTATTTCAGAATCACCTTTTCTATTAATTATAGTAACTTCTTATGTTGGACATGTAGAACTTAGGAGTGCCCACAGAAGAGCGATGCCCACTGATCAATTGGCATCTTTAAATATAACAAGAACTTTCCTTTTAGCAAAGATACCACCAAATGAAAGGTATTTTATATTAATCCTAAACTTTTTTAAAAGATTTCTATTTACAATTGCATTTATTCTTACCTATCTATTAATTATTTGTGATGTTTTACATAATTGTTATATTTTATTACAATGACAAATTATGCTTCACTAGCTTTTATCCATGGTATTTCTACTACATAGTTTAATTAAAAATTATCAATCAGTGTTACATAAATTCTTTTTCACAGATGTATCTGAGTTAAGTATGTTCAACCAGTCTGCTGCTTTATAACATTAATAAAGATTTATAATCTGTTCCTTAGGTTTATTACTCAAGAGGCAATAAAAGATGAAAGTGATGTATTTGGTGATATACTCCAAGGCTCTTTCTATGAAAACTATAGAAATTTAACTTATAAACACCTCATGGGCTTAGAATGGGCAGCCAGAGAATGCAGCAAAGTTACATACATATTAAAAGTTGATGATGATACAGTATTCAATCTAATAAAAACTTACGATTTTTTGAAAACTTTGCCTAAAAATGATGAATTTATAATGGGATATGTTTTGAACAATACTCTGCCAAAAAGGAATAAGCAAAATAAATGGTATGTTACATATGAGGAGTACCCCAGAAGTATATATCCTCCTTATCTATCTGGTTGGTATTACATAATAAGCCCAAAACTAGCAAGTTTAATTTGTGATGAAGCAATGTACAACTCATTTTTCTGGATAGATGACATTTTTGTCACTGGCTTGCTTTTAGAATCCCTTGGATTTAAGTTAAAACAACTACCAGACAAATATTGGTTAGAATATTATGAACAGCTTGAATGTTGCCTTCGAGACATGATCAAGAAATCTTTAAGATGTGATTATGTTATTGGTCTGAATGGAGGAAGAGACAATCTCATAGTGGAGTTTAACGAAGCTTACTCAAAATGTGAAAGATGGCAAAACTGCACAGCTCGGCTGGCAGATACAGACATGAAAAAAGACTGCATAGTAAAAAAGGAACGAACAATTTTTGGTAATGGACAATCAGAGGTGCACAATATTAAATTGTGATTTCTTAATATAAAAAGAAGTAAATAATTCATTCTTATACATAACATTTTTATTTATTTCAAATTAATAATATTTTACTACTTACTTTTGCAATTAATTATAATATATGGCACTGATTATCAGATTTAGTAAAAAAGTTAAATTGAAAGTAAATTTCAATTGGTCAACAATAACAGTTAATAGTAACAAAAAGTTTAACTAAGTCAATATAAAAAAATATTATATTAACATTTGATATCAGTCAAAATTAAGCATTAAAGAAGTGAAACACAAAAGTGTCCCCCATTTTAACATAACACATATAAAAAATTAACTAAATTAAATCTATTACGGAAGAAATACTTTTATGATTGAAGCCAAGTATTTGTAACAGAATTTCCATTAACAATACAGTCTTTAAAACCTTTCATGATATAATTAGATTGAAACCATTTTATATCTTGAGTTGATTCAATTTCAATAAAATTATCATCTATACTGTCATTACTTATTTTAAGATTATCTAAGTTCTTGCTAATTATGTCACCAAATATTTGAAATTTGCTACAACAGGATATGTTGTCTGGATTTTGTTCTCTAAAGTCAAAAGTGATAACTTTGCAAGTTCTGGGTACTCTAAACCCATTTATCAACACAAAACTATCAACACATACAACATTTGGTTTATATGAACCACTCTTTTTCAAGAAAAGATACATGTTCGTTGGTGGTAGTGAATCGAAGAAAATTTGACTCAATTTCTCTGATGTTACCAAGTTCCTGAAAATATAAATATTAAATATAAAATAATGACAAATAAAAAATCCACATAAATTGTATGAATTAATAAGCTCTACTTACTTAAAAACATTATTTTGTATTTTCTGATCACTTGCTATATGATGAGAGTGGCATTGGAGGTTGTGGCATACACTCGGCAATAAAAGGCGATATATTTCTTTACATGTCACAGGCGTTGCCCCAAACGCTATGCAAATCTCGTCAGGAAGAGATGAACCATTTATTTCACTTAAAAGATTCTAAGACATCAAAATAAAAATATAATATAGAAAGTGTTTCATTAAATTATGATTAAACGCAAAATAAATAAAATATTCTATAAATTTAAATAAACTACTATGTAAGTTCTATGTTTACCTTTATAATAAAATCTAAATTATTTAAGGCTGTAGATGCGACATGAAAATGTCTTTCAGATTGATAACTTTCTTTTTTTTCTTCTAGTGACTTCTTTTTATTAATAATTTGTTTCAGCCATTGATATGTATACGGAATTTGCAGCCTTTGGTAAGCTAAGAATTTAATGATTTCTACAACTATATGGCCACACGATATATATGTTAACTGATCCCCGATATCCAAATCAATTTTAACAGATATTCTTTTATTGTTCATTTTAACGTTTTAATATTAAAGTTACAATAATAACAAGGACGTATTTTTAAATTTCCTAACCGTTACATTTGATTTGTGAATATTTGACATTCGTCACCATAGACACAATACATTTGCCAAAGAGCATGTCAGTTGTCACATATCGTCGTCTGCTCTAGGGACGAGCATTAAGAATCGATAAATCGAATCGATTCTACGTTTATCTTATAATCACGATAGATATAGATAATAGCAATAATAATTATTATTATTAATTCATGCTGTTTTTTTTTATTTTTTCAGAATTTGAATTCTTTTAACTTAGGCTTGGCATTTTATTTATTTAGGTCACTTACAGGACCTACATTTTTACATTAAAATAATATTAACATTCACAAATATATATTAAACGATGTCCTAATTAAAAGCAACACTGCATTTTAAAAAAACAATATAATTAAGAATTTAATACACATAGTTTATGTAAAAAGAAAAAAAAATAAAAACTTGTAAGTAACAATATTACTGACCAAAGATAAAATATAATACAAAATGAAATAACATTATTACTTACAAGATATCTTGATTTATGGCTTTCTTAAATTTACTTAGAGAATCAAAAAAATGTCAATATCATTATTTGTTCCTAATTCTTTAAAAGATCTTATAATTCTATTAGTTTTACATAATTTATCTTGAAACAGTGTCACATTTTTAGATCCAGGATACCATCCGAATGCGTAGTAGTAGTAAGAAACCCCAGTGAGTTTTGATATATTCTAATATTTACTTTTATTTATTTTTGTATATCTTTATATTTGACTAAAAAAATTTTGAAGAAATAATAAGAAATGTATCTAAGAACGAATTAAGCTATTGACATTACTATTCAGCATCACTCAAATAAATTATCAAAATACAACGATACTAAGATACCATCGCTTGAAATATAACCGTGCATTCAAGATTTTTTTACTGCAGATATAGTAAGTTAATTAGACTATGCACAAAATTGACTTTAATCATTTTCGTGCATAGATGTACGATGATTTACACATATTATATAGCCAACATAAAATTAAAAATTTAATAAATTTTTCAAATATTATTATTCTAATGTAAATAACATAATTCTATTTAAATAACGTAAAATATATGGCATAAAGCTAAATAAAATCAGAATTTTATATATCTAAATATATATTAAGATAATAAATAAAAATTATAACTACAATAGTCGCCAGTTACAATTAGAATAAAAAATTACGTTCTAATAATAAAATCTGTCAGTTTTAATAAAATTTGTTTCATTATATTGAAAACAGTTTTTGCGCTAAAAATGTATCACCTAAGAGGCTTACTCAAGTTATCTCGTGAAAAGTTTCGTATTTTTCAACATTGTAATTATGCAAAAGATATACGTTTTGGTCCAGATGTACGATCTCTTATGTTAAAAGGCGTTGATATACTCGCGGACGCTGTAGCAGTAACAATGGGCCCCAAAGGAAGAAACGTCATTTTAGAACAAGCATTTGGTCCGCCAAAAATAACAAAAGATGGTGTAACTGTTGCCAAGGGTATAGATTTGAAGAACAAATTTCAAAATATAGGTGCGAAGCTTGTTCAAAATGTTGCAAATAAAACCAACGAGGAAGCAGGTGATGGCACAACGACTGCTACTATTTTAGCTAGAGCTATTGCAAGAGAAGGTTTTGATAGCATTTCGAAAGGTGCTAATCCAATTGAAATTAGAAAAGGTGTGATATTAGCCGTAGAAGCTGTAACGGAACATTTAAAAAAAATCTCAAAGCCTGTCCAAACTTATGATGAAATAGAACAAGTAGCCACAATTTCTGCAAACGGTGATAGAAGTATTGGAAAACTTATTGCACGCGCTATTAATAAAGTTGGAAAAGATGGAGTTGTTACAGTTAAAGATGGAAAAACCTTAGAAGATGAATTAGAAGTTATAGAGGGAATGAAACTTGAAAAAGGTTACGTATCTCCATATTTTATTAATTCCACTAAAGGCCCAAAAGTCGAATATAATGACGTTTTAATTTTGTATTCTGATAAGAAGATCTTTTCTGCCAATCAGGTGGTCCCAGCATTAGAAATAGCCAATAAACAGAAAAAACCACTTATTATAATTGCTGAAGATTATGAAGGAGAACCACTCTCCGTTTTGATTGTAAACAAATTAAAAGTTGGTTTACAGATTGCTGCCGTTAAGGCACCTGGATTTGCTGAATACAGAAAAAATACCCTTATTGACTTGGCTATTGCCACGGGAGGTATTGTATTTGAAGATAATGAGAATTTAATTCGGTTAGAAGATTGTCAGTTAGAAAGTCTTGGGAAAGCTGGCGAGGTAATTATTACAAAAGATTATACTCTATTAATAAAAGGTAATGGAGATAAGGAGGAAATAGAGCAAAGAATTGAACAAATACGCCTCGAATATGATGAAACTCCGAGTGAATTCGATAAACAAAGACTCTTAAATCGAATTTCTAGACTTAAATGTGCTGTAGCTATTTTACACATTGGAGGCTGTAGCGAAGTAGAAGTAAGTGAAAAAAAAGATAGAGTCAATGATGCTCTTAACGCTACTCGTGCTGCTATCGCAGAAGGAGTTGTGCCCGGTGGTGGTGCTGCTTTAGTACGTTGTATACCTATACTAGACAAATTAAAACCAGCTAATTCTGATCAAGACCTTGGTATACAAATTATAAAAAAAGCTTTATGTACTCCTTGTTCAACAATAGCTAATAATGCAGGCTATGATGGTTCTATTATAGTATCAAAAGTTGCAGAATTGGATTTAAATTACGGTTATGATGTTTTAAATAACGAGTACGTCAATATGATGGAAAGAGGAATTATAGATCCAACTAAAGTCGTTAGACGAGCTCTAATAGACGCCAGCGGAGTTGCTTCGTTACTTACTACAGCTGAAGCAGTAGTTTGTGATATTGTATCTGAAAACGAGCCAATTTCTAATTTCAGTCGTGAAAATCCGGGCGTAACAATTTATTAAAACAGTTTCATTCTAGTATTCATTCTATTATCTATTATTTATTGTATTAGCTAATAAATTTTTAAAATATTGAATGGAAAATTTGTTTTTAAATTTTAAACTTTAATATAAATAAATAAATATCTAATTTTATTTTTTTAGGCCTTACAGAAGGATAGAGGAAGTAAAACTACTGTAAAGAGACTGCGTTCTCTGCTTGACTTGATTGCTTAGTATATTTTTTTAACCCCCGACGAGAAACGAAAAAGAGAACCTTAAATACTTATAGGATATTATAAGTTTGACCTCTTTGTCTGTCCAAACGGACAGACGGACCAGACAAACGTTTAGTGAAGTATTTGTTTAAAATGCCTACAAATCTCCGCGTCCCTGACATGACAGAACTAAAACACAAAAAGTATTACATAATTTTTATATAGTTTATGACAAATAATATATAGATAGTGCTATCCACGAAGATGCGTTTCACTATTTTTTTAAAATCGACGCCGTGATCGGTCCCGCACATGTACATTGCTTCTTCTTTATCCTTGTTTCTTTTAGAGGAAATTGAAGCTTTGTCTGTGCAATAATGCATGAAGTTATCAAGACAAAGAAGTAGAAAAGACATATCATAAAAGATGGCACTGACTGACTGACAAGACCCGGAGTGAGTCCCTCAGATATATTGTCTCTCATCTGGCTATAGAGGGTAGAAATAAGAAGAACCGTCTATATCTATAGAAAGTGTCCCTAAAAATGTGCAGCTAAAGAGCAGCGGTACAGAAGCAACCGGGTGATATTTAAAGAAAATGCTAAAAATTATTAGAAAAGGTCAGAGAAATAATTTTGGACTATGTAAATTGTTGAAGTATTTTATACTTTACTTTTACTCTATTCAGTAAAAATATTAATTTTTCTAATTCAGTATACTTCAATCCACTAACTAGTAGTTCTCTGAAACGCACAAACTTCAATTACCTTATGTTTCATTAATACTAAATTATTTTAAGAAGATGAATATTATATTAATATTATTAAGTTGTGTTTATTTCTTATTTTTTAACATCTCTCTTTATCCCTAGCCGGGTAGTCAGAGAGAACGGAGTGCCAAAAGCTCTGCTCTCTGTATAATTCACTTCGTCCACTGTCACCACTCAAGCGTCAAGCTCTTTATATATGCCATGCGGGGATACTTGGTATTTTTTCGTATCCTTTCTCCTGTATCATGGATATTAAAGGCAACCAAAGTCTTTGAAATTAACCTTTCTTGTTGTTGTAAAAAAAATCCCATTTCCGACCGTCTTTACTTAAGATGTCTTTATGTTTCATTAATCTCGCAGATCATTCTTGGAATATATCTATTCTGCCTAGCGAGGGCTTATAATTTATAAGATCTAATTTTATGGTTAGGTTTATCTGCTCTTTACCCATACGCATGTTAATTCCCCCAACTTCACGATGCTTCTCCTTTTATGAATAACGTATATATAATAACGTTAATATATAGTTTATATAGGTCTACAACCTGCAAAGGAATATTACTTTTCACTCAAGAATTGGTTCACTTTCTTGTCAGACATAAATATAGTTTTAATGGAAGTTATGCATGGAAACTTTTCGTAAGATGTCCCTAATCGTGTCTGTTACGCTGGTGGCAGTCATTTTGTTCTGATGATGCTTCACCTGTCAAACCTCGTCCCCTAGATGTTCAATAGTAATTAAAGATAAGATACTAAAGATTAGCCAATGTTAGATAAATGTGTAGGGTAGTGGTGGGATTCACTATTGTAGTATCTATTGGTATTATTATATTATATGGTATTGAATATTATCATTAATAGAAATGAGGTACTTTAGGATTAATTAATAATTTATCAATAATTATAATCATTGCTTTTAATCAAATTGTCCGCAAAATAGTAAAAATATCATCAACGTAACGCTTATCCTAGGTAGACATGGTGCAGAGCTAAGAGCCATCCCCTTGAAATCCTCCATGTATTATATTATTATTATTATTATTATTATGTTTCTCTTTTATAGTCCTCGGATTTAAAAGAACCCGGTCCTTTGGAAGGAATATTATTATTATTTAAATCTATATGTTAGGAAAGGTTTATTAGTTCAATATATTCCATAGATCTATTCTTATTCTTAATCTTACTTGACAATGCTGATGCAGTCTTTAATGGGCATTCTGGTGAACAGTGACTTTACGTAAAATTGACCACGGCTTCTTTGTTAGCTAACTTAAGATCTTTTAGACCACAAACAAAATAGTAAGAATACCTGACATATTGAGCCAACTTATACCTCGGGATATCGATTTGGTTTAGGGCCAAAAATATCCAACCTTTTTCATTTTTCTTGTTTTCATTTTGCTTGTATTTTGTCTAACTATTACAGCACAGCAACTAAGCACTTTTAAAAATTAAACAGATCAAGCTTCCGCTAAAGCCCATCTTTGCAGGTCTACGGGCCTGCCATAGCAGCCTTTCGAATATCTCCTTAATTCTTCTTGTTAGCATTTTAGTAGGTTCCAATTTTACTATACAAGTTATTGAAATTGATAGCCCTCTAGCTTACAGTGAACCTTTGCCTTTATACAAAGACATAACGCCTCGCTTGGGACTCAGTCCCAAGCGAGGCGTTATGTATTTGTCCTCTGTTTTTCAGCGTTTGTTGCACAAAAACCAGAACAACTCCAAGAAGCGAGGCCGTAACTCCATCTCCTCCCGCTGCTAATCACATTTTAGTCTTCGTATGACATTTTCAACTTCTTGTATGTTAATTTCGCCATCTGCAATATCAAAACTCGTCGTATCTATTAATTGAGATAAATTCTGTTCACCGCTGTATAGTGAGTAGCAAATTAGTAGACAATCTTAGGAATCACTTTAATCGTGTCAGAAATGTTTTGTACTTTACCGGACGTGACTCGTTAACATTTTATCCCTTTCTTTCTTAGAACTTTTGTGCTTCATCTTTATAAAAAAGAATTTTCTGAGGCCCCAGAAAATTCTTTTTTGCTTTCTTCGTTTTCTCTACAGTGTCTATCACTTCATTTTCATTTTTACTTAATTTTTTCACTTCATTTTTACTAAAGCTTCGTTTTCATTTATCACATATTTCTATTGCTGCTTCATTCTTCTTCCCTCATATAATTATTAAATATATTTGCGGAGCATATTCAACATTTTTATTACCTGTTTCACAGGTGTCTAATATTTTTGAAGCCCTTATTCCTGTCTGATCGATGGATCTTAAAACTTCCAGTTTCTTATGCGATAACTCGTATCAAGTTTGGACGCCTCGTGGGGCTGCCTCAAAATAAAAACAAACCCCTTATTCTAGCAACGACTACATTGGCCTGTTTCCAGGACAGCATCCTAAGCACTCACGTGTTAACCTTAACTTTAAATATACTGATCCACTAGGAAAACGTCAATCATACTTTTTACGATGAGAATGTTGAAAATGCGATGGGTGGTGAAGGAATATCAAAAAAGATTTATGAAGGAAAAGTGAGCGGTAAGAAAGAGGGAGAAAAGACTTCGGTTGACCTTCGAAAACACAGTATCAAATATAATGGAGGAAGGTCACGTAAAAAGCATGAGGACGCCCCGGAGGGTCTGTATGAAGAAGTTAATAATAGTGGAGGAGGTGAAAGAGGTATATGGAGTTCTGTTCTCTCCGACTTCCCCAATAGGAATACAGCGTGAAGCTAAGTAAGTATTTAATTCTTCTTTTCTAACAATTCTTTACATTTATATATCATTACTGGTATTATACATCATCATTTTCCTTTAGATGTATATAATTATTCTACATTAATTGTCATTGTCCGTTTCTACACATTTTTAGTGAATTCCATTTTTTTTAAATAAACACGGATAGTTCATAGATGCCACTTCAGTAAACGTGCATTATAATGTGTAAACTCATATCTCACAGCAAAATTACAGCTTTACACGCTGGTTTTTAAAAAAGACATTTTTGGTCAAAAATATCAATTTTAGGAGAACTGCCATAACAATTGCCACCGTCGGGAAAGTATTTTTTTATATTATTAAATGAATTTATACTAATTTATATTTAAAGATATAATAAGTTGCTGATGAAGGTATATAGTATACTGGAAAACGACGATTTGATGTCATTTATTAATAAAATTATGTGCATATTTTATGGAAAAGTACAAATGAACAGCCGATCAAACGCAGCGTTGAGTTCCGCCACTTAACATTCAAATGCATGCACATTCAGAATTCGGCGGCAAGTGAGTTACGGTGAGCCTTAACACTAGATTTCCTCTGTCTACAGTGCTGCGTGATATAGCGTGAAGCTGATTAATTATATTTTTTTATAAAATTAACAATGCAATGTACAAGCGATAGATCTGCAAGCAAGGATCTGCTGCCGTGTGATCCCGGTCTAGAATAGGATCATCCTGGTACTGGTGGTGTCGTAAGAGGCGACTAAAGTATGTGTGGTAGAGTCACGACGCCAGCAATGGCAATACGCATGAGCAGACTCGACCGAATCATTACCACCCCCGGCATTTAAAACCGGCGTGAAATAGTGGCTTTATGCCACTGCGTTTCGCAGCAGGTAATGCCGGGTTCCGGCGCCCAACCTACCTTAAAGGCCGTAGCTCCTCTGGTGTAAAATTCCGCATTTCAATTTTTTTTTTGACAATATATTAAATTTTCAGTCCAGAAAAAAAACAGTAAACAACTTAAATTTTATTATATATTATTTAATCTGTAAATTTGATTTCTTGGAGTAACTTTTGTAATGTCTTCTTCATTTTAATTTGACTTAAACGTAGCACTTAAAACTAACTTATGTTCATATGATGCGCCTAAAAGCCATAAATAAGAAATTATAACATTACTTTTTGACACATAACAGTGGCATAAGCTGACAGCAAACTGGCGCGAAATTCTTGACTGCCCTAAAAATATTCACAAGACTTCATAAAAAAATTAATGAAATTTATAAAAAAATGACTTTACAAGTTAACATTTTACATATTTAAGAACTTTTAATGAATGTGAATACGTAGTATATTATATTTTATAATTATTAGACAGAAGACTTGAAGATGATGGTCGAAGAATTTTGTGAAGATAATTTACGTTTTTCTGACAATAAATCAGAATATAATGAAATTACAAACAGAAATAATGAATTTCAAAATGATAGCGATAATGATGCAGAACCTTTTGTTGTTACAAAGAAAAGAATTGTGGCATTTTCCGACAGCGATAGCGACAGAGACGCAGATAACAAAAATATTCTAAGAAGTGTTTCTCCAAAACATACACTAGTATCATCTTCCGACGAAACCTGTAATTCTTTAGAACATAAAAAATATGAATCCTTACGAACAGAAAATAAAAAAAATAGGCTAAAAGATAAATTTAAAAAACTAAAGACACCTCTCACTAAGAAAATATTCCCTCAAGCAGAACACAGTGATAATAATTCAGAAGCTGAAAATGAAGATTCAGATGAAGATATATCATGTCTTAAAATAAAAGAAGTATGTAATATACCAATCACTAAATTGTTGTTCAAAATTCCTGGCATGTATCAGTCAGGCAATGTATCAGTCTCTAACAACAAATTTAAAAGCTTTCCGCATGTAAGGCAGAGGGTATCTAGGCACGTTGCCAGACATTGTGATTTTTAGCCCAAAATTTAATTGTCTCATAATATGTTACCACCAATTCCAATGATAAATGTCCCGCTTTTCATATAGACAAAACCCGGCAATGCTGGTATCTAGTGTTTAAAAACTCTATTTACCACTTTCAGCCCAATTTTCAAAACATTGCATGTTAATAGCAAAATTAACACTATGCTGTGTCTTACCATAGATGAAAAATAATAACAATCAAAATATAGTCCTGAATAGGAATAGAACCTGCAACCATCATGTTTATCATAGTGACATAATACCTTATTTAATTATGGCACAATGGCCTCATTTAAAAGTAAATTATTTATGATTACAGAAAGTTAAAAAATCTGCACATTCTATGAAGTCTATTTGTGATCCCGATACATCTGACGAAGAAGATGGCTCAAAAGTAACTAAATACAAGAAAAGACCTAAAACAGTGAAATCTACATCACCAAAACCTTTAAGAGTATGTTTGATTAGGCTCTACTTAAATAAAAATAAATTTTTAGCTCCATGCTGCATTCCGCATACAGCAGGTCTATCCTACAGAGGGAACCTAGCGTTTATATACACTCTATTCTCCATTTTCTGCATATATTCAGAGACATTTTGTGCTACATTGAAAGATTCAAAAATGTGCTTTGCCTACAAATCATTCCCATAAGTCAGAATTGAACTGCAACTAGTCAGCTGCTATCTGACTGCATGATCACAGTCTCTTGATGTCATATAACATTTGTATTAAAATAATTTTAATTATTTTATAGATGTCTGCAAAACAAGCAATGGAAAACATGCAGAAAATTAAAAGTGAATCTAACAGGATGCTGCGAGAGAGAGAAATATCTTTACCTTATCACAGGCCTAAAGCTTTATTACTCAAAGATATTATGAGTAGAAGAAAACCAGCAGTTTCATCTGATGGTAAAGCACTGCCTATTAAGATGAGTAGTGATCAATTAAAGCAATATGCGTAAGTATAACTAATATATATCACAAATTTGTCTTATGCCTACAAAGATGCTAACAATAGATATATTATAGCAGGATATACAAGAATTTGTTATATTTTTCTTTAGTGCTATAACACATTTTAAAAAGTGTTAAAAAAACTTATTATTATTTGTTTTCAACTTACATTTCTTTTTAAGTACACTGCTAGAGCAAAGGCAAAGAGAATATATTGAACTCTGTAAAAGTGACTCTGAAGATGAAAATCCTGACAATGAAGAAGTAACTAATAATGGAATATTGGAAAATACAATGCCAAAAGATAATCTAATTACAGAAAATGTAAAAAATATTGAATCAAATTGTGCTAAAGAAATGATAATACAAAATGACATACTTAACAATACAGTAGAAAAAGAAACAAACAATTCAGATTTAGAAGAAAAAAAAGATCAAAATGATACAATAAATATAGATCAAATTGTAACATCTGAGAACACTGAAGAAAAACAAGTTATTGAATCAGAAATGAGTGAAACTTCTTTATTACAATATTCAACTGAAAATGATGTAGATACGAATACAAGTTCAAATGAAACCCCTAAAAATATAAAACATACTAATACAGAAGATGAAAGCCAAGTTATGACACTCCATTACGAATCTGAAGTTAATTCATTTTTAGAAAAGAAAAATGTTACTGATGAATCGTTAACAGTAGAAAAAACAAGCAAATCAATAGAAAACAGTGATGATGAATTTATGGACAATGACTTTAATTTTGATGAAATCAGTAAAATTATTGATGAAGCAGAACTAAATGGTAAATTTTTGTTTTAATCTCATAGTGTGGCTTTTTACGTTTTATTTGTTTTGTTACCACAGCAAAGAAATAATTTATTCTCCAAATGGGAATTGAACCCAGAACGGATAAGTTAACAGTCAGTCATTTAGAATGAATAAATAAATACTAACAATTAATAGTAAAAATGTTTTGCAATGTTCACTTTTTAAATAAAAGATTAATTAAAGTGTTAATATATTTTTTTACAAGTAATTAATTATTGCAGCTGTTGTGGCGCAGGGTCGAAGCATGCGACTGTAAGTGTGACAGTGTGGGTTCGTTTTGATTCAGGCAAATGAAATATTTAATATTTTTATTTCCCCATTTTGGTATTTAAGCAAAGTTGAGTTACGCCACTCAACACACAAGTTTCTTAGGTTCTTCTGCCTACTATGCTACAGTGTGGAACTAAAATCAATCAGCTTCATGCTGTATCTCACACACAGCAGGGTAGGCAGAGGGAAGCCACTGTTAAGACACTCCGTTCCCCACATTTCGCCGAGTTCTGGAGGTATTGCGTGTTGAGTGGCGGAACTCAACACCGTGCTTTGCCTCGACCAGAGAGAAGAAATGAAAATATATAAATGTAAATAAATATTTCATTTAAAAAAAAAATACTTTCTCAATATTGCAGATACTGAAACAGTTAAAGAAACAATAAGCAATACTGTTCAAGCCAATGTCATGCCTAAACTAACAGGAAGTCCTGGAACTTTTATAGATTTAGATGACACAAATACAACAGTTCCTCAAAGACTGAGTGGTGTTGAAATGTTGAAAGAACGGTTTACATATTTTGCTAAACTTAAATCTTTAGAAGAAATGGAAAAAGATAGGGAAAAAAAGTAGGTATTACTGGTTAAATTATAATTAATAGTAATTTACTTAAGTGTTTTTTTAAACATATTATAGTAGAGTTGACAAATTATGGTCGCCCTAAAGTTGGGTTTTCGAAATTTTAGAGCTACAACGCGCGAAGAATAAAAGTTTTTAAATCAAATTCACGAAGACAGCTCCGGCCACCACAAGTCAACCATACTGCATATTTCAATAATGACCAGCAAACACTGTTTTTAGCTATAATTTTTTTATAAATCCATAAATTTTATTACTAAGGATTTTAACTTTAAACTGTAGACCTGAAGAATTTTGACATTAACATACTACTGCAGAAATATAATATTAATTAATGTTTTTTATATTTTTAGACAACGTTTAAATTAGAAGCGGGACTTGAAACCGCGCCTCTTGTCGCTCCAAGCGCTCTGGCCACTAAGCAATACGTTGTTGTCGAAATGGCTGCGTCGAAATTCTTAATTCTAAAAATTTATTGACCAGAGCACTTGGAACCAACAGTTTTTTTCGTTTCTAGAAAATATTGATTTATGCTTATTGTGGAATAACAATTAAAAAGTGCTAAAAATTATGTTTTAACTTTTAGATACAAACCAGGAACTCAGCACTTAAAGTTAAAACAAGAACTCGAACAGCAAATAGCTGAGCAAAGATCAATAGAATGGGAAAAACGATTAGAGGAAGAAAACAAATTAAAAGCCGAAATTAATGAAAATATGTCGGATGATGAAATAGAAAAAATTGAAGCAAAACTTGAGTCTCAAACAGAAGAAAAATATACAGACAGTTCAGAGAGTGAAGAGGAACCTATCGAAAATGACGTAATTCTAGAAGATAAGCCAAAAAAGAGGAATCCAATGGTGGATGATGAAGCTGAAGTTTCAGAAGCAGATGAAGTTTTTGATAATAATGAAGAAAATGACAATGATGACAAAATAGAGGATAATGAAGATAAAATGGATGATGATGAGGATATGGATGATGAATCTAGTGATAGCTCAGATAGCGAAGAAGAAGCTGAAGAGGAAAACAAAACTAGGAAAGGAAGAATTTTAAAAGCCTTCGAAGATTCTGATGATGAAGATAACGATAAAAGTACTTCCAACATAAATTGCGAAAATTTATCAACACTAACAGAAGAGTGTAAATCAACAGAAAACCAATTAAAAGAGTCGCAAGGTATATAAAAAATTCTAAGTAGCATGAATTAACACTATAAATGTTCTTCTTGCAAAACAAAGAAATATATATTTATGTCTGTTTTAAATTAAAATTACATAATTATTATATTTGCATGTATAAGTAAATTACGATTCAGAATAGTCGTAATTTACTTAGAAACAAATATTTTAACTAAAACTTAAAATGGAAGAAACTTAGAATGGAAAACATAATATTTTTTTCTTATTGTATAGTGTACAATGGCATTAAAAGTAAGTGCAATTCTTTAAAAAAATGACATTTATGAATTACAGACGATGATTTACAATTAGCTCAGATAAATGGATCATCTCAAGATTTGTTTTCCACACAAGGATCTAATAATAACCCTGATTCAAATGTAGCAATATTAAATAGAAATAATGAAGGGAACACCAGCTCCGATTTGGGTACACAGTCGTTTTCTATAGTGAACTCGGCTGGTGTAAATGAAACTATGGAACTTATGTCACCAGATAAATTACTTGAAATACCGTCGCAAAATGTAAGTAATAATCATAAAATATAAATTTTACTATAGCTTTGAGACTGTGATGACGCAGTGACACAGAGGGTAACGACGGCTTTGTGTTCGATTTCAATCGGGAATACGTTATTAAATATTTTTTCCTCGCTTTGGTAACAAGACAAAACGCAGCGTTGACTTCCGCCTCAACACGGAATGTCTCGAAAAGTGTCTTGGTTTAAAAAAAATAATTAATGTACATTACAATAATAATGATATTTCAGTTGAACATAGAAAGTGAAGGCCCATTACAAATTCTTATGGCGTCGCAAGGCCAATCTCAGGAAATCGGTGATGATATTGTAGCCTTATGTACTGGAAAGTTTTACGATAATCCATTTGTTTCACAAGAACAAAATACTAAGAATACACAAAAATCTGACGACATGAGTGACGTGCTTGCTTTGTGTACAGGAAAATTCTACGACAATCCGTTTGTGTCCCAAAATGATAATACAAATGTTAAAGAAAGTGATAATGAAAATATTTTAAATGGAGATAATAATGTCAGTGGTAGAACAGAGAAAGTTGACACTTCAGAAAATCCAAAAGGCAATGGAAGTAACCCAGCTACAGAAAATAACATATTGAAATCTGTTTTGGATGAATTAGACGGTCCCGACGTGGCCCCTAAAAAAAATATATACTTTTTCAATAAATCGAAAGAAGATAATTTGAAAAAGAAATTTACTATAGATTCGGATGATGAAACAAATGATAATGATATACAAAAACGAGTCAAGAAATTAAAGAAACGTAAGGCGGAACAGAGAGCACTGCAGATTTCAGGTATATGTATATCCAACATTCATACTGTTGAACGATATATTGTTTAGAAGTATTGAACGCGGGGGTAGTAGAGTCGATTCTTGGAGGAATTAATTATTTTCATCTCCCTGGCTTTCCGAAACGCGTCGTTGAGTTGAGCGTGACGTTGTGTTGACATGAGCATTACAAATTCAATTTTGATATATATAATAAATATAAATTATATGTTTTCCAAGATCTGATTTTTCAAAAATCAAACATAAAAATAAATATATATTTTTTTTAAACATTTTTAAAGTGTTATTCCACACTTAGGAAAGAAAAATTTTAAAAATTTTGAACGTAGCGGGACTCGAACCCGCGCCGCCTGGTCAGTTTCCACGAGGCGAGGGTTCGAGTCCCGCTACGTTCAAAATTTTTATACGTTTTCTAAATAAGTATAAAAATAAATATCACTGGATGAGGCATTGCGTGTTGAGTGGCAGAACTCAGCGCCGCGCTTTGCCTCCACACCAGAGCGAAGTGAAGTAAATATTTCATCTCTTCGAGTGGGGATCGAACCCACAACAAGTTGGTTTTATAGTCACACTTTGTGCCACTGCGCTACGACTGCCTCAACCTAATATATGCAGTATATAATGTGAACCTATATTTGTTACTGTTTTTTAGACGACGAAGATGAGATTGAAGATGAACAAGAGGAATCAGATATTGAAGAAAATGAAGACAGAATTGTTGAATATGACTCGGAGGAAAATGAGGTTATTATTTTTTTTATTATATGTATCCTATTAATATTATAAAAGTGAATATTTGTAAGGATGCATACTTTTTCCACTTTCGTTTTAATATAACTAATAATAATATAATATTTGTGTAAGTTCTTTAGAACATTTAATTTTTTTTATATTTACACATTACATTTTTTATTGAATTATGTATGATTTAGATATAAGTCGTTGTGTCCTAGCTGCATAACATCTGACTAAACACTGTCTGTTCAATTTCCACTAGGAGCATATGCAAATAGATTTAATTGTGCAAAAATAACTATATGTAGATATTTTAAATAATTATAATCAACAAATATATCTATATCAATATTTTTTAATACATTATAGGTTGAAATACAAACAAAACCAATAAAAAAGAAGCGTGTAGGAGATTTCTTTGAGAATGAAGCAGAATTAACATCAGAAGATGAATGGATGGGTTCAGGGGATGAAGATGAAAGAGGCCTAGACCTGATGGAACGTGAGGAAGGTGACGATGAAACCTTCCAGCAAGATCAATTGCAGAGAGAACTGGGCCAGATACATATGTTAGTATTTTTTATTTAGCTCACGCTATTATCCGTATACATGGCAGGGTAGGCAGAGGAACAACGACTTAGTGTTAAGACACTTCCGTCTACGTCCTTTTCCTCCAAGTTCTGGAGGCTTTGCGCTTTGCCTTGTTACCAGAGCGAAGAAATAAAAATATTAAATAATTAATTTTCCCTAGTGAAAATCGAACCCACAACCGTCGCATCCAGTCACACGCTTGTGTCATCGGTCTCTCGATTAACCTATCTATATACAGAAATTTATTTTTTAAATTAATTTACAGGCGAGAAGTGCTCGACCAAGACAAACGCGAAGTCAGATTGCTACAGGAATTGCTATTTGAAGATGGCGACCTTGGTGATGGACACCGGCAGCGGAAATTTAGATGGAGAAATGCTGGTAAATGCTAAGCTTGATATATAGTTATATTAATTTTAAATGGGTATGAATCAGTTTTTTTTTTGTTATTTTAGAATATTAAAACGGCGTTGTTTCTTATTTTAACAAGACAACAATTAGCACAAATTAAATTTATTAATATTTTTTTACAACATTTATATATAACATATTTGTTTGTATACACAGTATACAAGGTGGAAGCGTCAGCGCTCTTTTTACAGGAACAGCATTTAGGGTAGACTATTTTAGCCCCATACCTAAAGAAATTAATCAAGATACCTCAACAGTTTAGACGTAGAATTTTTTTTTTCATTTCACGGTGTTTATCCATGCCTATATTTCGTGTGACGCAGTTACGCATAAATACCAATAACGCAAATACATACTACTACAAAAATACTATTAAATCAACTTTAAACTTTGCCGCCAATACCTACGACTCGATTTAGGAATGAGGAGTATGCGGCAATTTCTCTTTGATAGGTTTATGTCTGAGTGCGTCGTTATTCACAAATGGCGTTTTATTTTACAACGATAATGTTATTATTTAATTTGTTTGAAAAAAGCACTTTAATTTTTGGAAAAAAAAATGTATTAGGCTTTTATAGAGTAGTTAAAACTGGTTTCATTTAAAGTGGTGCTGATAAAAATCCCTCTGTATATAATTTTTTAAAATACATATTGTACCAGTACACTTTTTTTGTACTTGAGTTCAGTTTTAGTTCTTTAATATTTTTGTATGAATGTCTAAATTATATAGATTTTTTAGTAAAATTTTAAAAAAATGTGTATTCCTTTTTATGAAAATATTTTCATTTAAATTAAATAAAAAAATCTTATTTTAGATGGTTCCTTCCTGTTTTACTAATCTTAAAGAGATGTTTTATCTTTATTAATGTACTATAGTGTGGTTGACGAGTCATAGCCGCCCTGAAGTTAATGATTCCGAACTTTTGTGTATTATTCACTCTGAAAAAAAATGATTAAAAATAAAAAAAAAATCTTAAAATTAAATCTGCGCAGTGACGTACGCCTAATTTCAGGGCGGTCACGACTTGTTGACCGTGCTATAATATATTTCAAGATTAATATATATAGTCGTCCAACTAGCGCAGTGGTACAAGGGTGTGACTATAGATGCGACGGTTGTGTGATTGTGATTTCCACTCGGGGGAATTGAAATATTTAATTTTTTAATTTCTTCGCTTTGGCAATACAAAGCTTTGGGAAAGTTGAAGAAAGTCGCGTTGCGCCACTTAACACGCAATCGAGCGACGAATAGTTGTGAACATAGATGGAACCTTGTGATAGACACTCCGTTCACTACTTTTCGCCGCTATACAATGTGATGCTAAAAGAAAAAATATATATATGTATGTGTATGTTCGCAGATGGAGAAATTGAAACAGGAACAAATCCGGATGAGTTTTTAGATACTCAAGAAGATGATTTTGAATCTGAAGAACAATGGCGGAAGCAAAGACACGAAAGGGAAATGTTTTTAAGGCAAATGGTTAGCGTTATTTTATAAATTCATATTTTATTTTATTATTATAATTGCTTTTATTTGCCCCTATGATCACTATCTAAGAATTTACACATCTTTCTCATTATCTTTCTTATTTTCATGACATCTTCTAATTATCCTAGAAAAAGAGTAACTGACCGCAGAAACAGTAGGCTAGATCGAAAGAATTGGTTTTGAGTAAAGAGTATGTTAACGCTAGGTTCCCTTTGCAAACCCTCGTATACTATGTGAAGCTATTTTTTTTTATTTACAGCAAGAAAAGGACGAAGACCTTAATACTAGTATAAACAGAACAACAATAATTAAAGCAAACTTAAACTCTCGAAGTATGTCGACATTAATAGCGGAAACTAAGACTGATAAAGTGGAGGCAACAAATGCGCCGGAACAAATTCAAAAGAAGAAAAATAACAAAGACATACCTAGTCCTAAGAAACCATTTACTATATTGCAGGTAAAAAAACATATATAACAATTTTAATTATATAACAATATCTTGATGTGTTTGAATGTAACGGTCGTGGGTTTGATTTTCATTCGGAGGAATTATTTTTTTATATCCACGCCTTCCTCGAGAATGCCGAATATGAGGACAGAGTGTCTGCCATTTGATGGATACCGCTAAAAATTGTAAAATGAAGCTAAAAACCCAATTTTTATAAAATATTGAAATTTTGTAACTGAGGCCAGTAGTGGGACAGGGGCATAAAGTGTGACTGGTTGAGGATTCGATATTTTCATTTCTTCTCTCTGGCACTGAGACAAATGCCCGGAGTTGAATTCTGACACTCAACAGGCAATGCCTTGAAAAATTCGGCGGAAAATGGGGAACGGAGTGTCTTAACACTAGGTTCCCTCTGTCTACCGTGCTGAGTGCGGAATGCAGCATAAAGCTGATGATTTAATTCTTATTTAGTTTTATAACATAACGATCATACAAAATAATAACTTAATATCATCAGCAAAATTACCAGTTGAGGCCAGTCGTGGCGCAGGGGCGCAAAGTGTGACTGTAAAATCGACTGGTTGTGGGTTCGATCCCCACTCGAGGACATAAAATATTTACTAACATTTATATTTTCATTTCTTCGCTCTGGTGTCGAGCAAAGTTCGGCGTTGAGTTCCACCACTCAACACGCAATGCCTCCAGATCTCGGCGGAAAGTAGGGAACAGTGTATCTTAACACTAAGTTCCCTCTGCCTACCCTGCTGTGTGCGGGATACAGCGTGAAGCTGATTTATTTATTTATTTTTAGCAAAACTACCACGGTTCTCTGTTAACTCGGGGTCGTGGGGCGCTGGCGCGTCTGGCGGCTTTAGCTACACCATTGGCCACTGATGATGACACCCCCAAAGGCATTGGTTCAACTAATAGAGGAAATTTCGTTTTTACATCAATAAATTCAGATGATAAACCTAAGGTACATAAACAGAATTATTTTAAGTTTTACAGATTTTTTTTAATTAGAGGAATATATAATTTGAATAAAATTTTAATATAATAATTTAATAATAAATTGAATCTTATTTAGTTATTTTTTTCTAAGGCGATTGTCACCTGATCATACCTAGTAAAGTTAAAGCTAGTATCAAAATGCTAGTTTTAGTAGATTAATTTAGTACAGATACTTTATTGCACTTATACTATTTTATTTATAAGAAAAACACTATTAAAAATGTACATAAAAATTGTTTACAAAGGTGATTTATAAGAGATCACTCCCAGCTAAAGTGTAGAACTGAATGAGTATCCACTCGTCCAAGAACTGACGAATTTAAGGAAATCTAATAAAAAAAATAGCATTAATATTTTTATATAAATAAATAAAAAATATATAAGCATTGATATATAAATATTAAATACATAAAGATATACATACACATTTTATATAATATACATTTTTGTAATAATACATGTCCAAAATTCCAAGGAGATATTTTATTATATTTTATTATTTTCAGGTAACTAAACGTAAGGCTGAAACTAACATCGGCACACCGAGATTATTTAAGAAAATGAAGACTGATGAAACTAATAAATACCTCAAGTCAAGCCTCTTCGATCATTTGAAAACTTAAATAACATTTTAATTTATAATTTAGTTAAATTTACTTTATAGTTTTTATAAATTGATGTCTATAAAAATATTATAATTGACTTAACAATAATAAATATATTTAAATATGAACAATATAAAGACATTTTATTTATGATCCTCAACAAATATTTCTAAAATAAAAAAAATAAGATTATAGTTAAAATAAGAAATGGTCTACAAATTTTTTTTTATAATTTATTGAGCTTGCACAATGTTATGATAAAATTTTCATAACTTCTCTTGGCTAGTTAGAGATAGTGTGTAGGGAAGTGGAATAAAATACCATATTTTCTTAGTCTGTTTAATTTAAACTAAACAAATTTTAACATTTTTCAAAACATTCACACACAAAAAAAAAGGTAAATATTTTGAAATGTACAAAAATATGAACGTAGCTGGATTTAAATCCGTACAAAACGGACGAGACGCAGATAAACATTTCTAATGTATCTAAATATTTTGCTTAAGAAAGTTTGAGCACAAAAGAGGAATTTAAATCTAAAATAATGAAACTGATATATTCCTAATAGTATAATAGCTTTACAATATAAAAATATGCAACTTTTTACTTAAAAACTACTACTGCATGTATCAACAATAAATTTAAACGATACAACGATCACAAAAATTACAATATTTATCCCACGATTTTCAAGTACTATCTATTTTATATCAATTTTAAAGTCAAGCGTACTTTATTTTATAAATACGTATAATAATATCCATTAAAACAAAAAATATACTAAAATAATATTTTTTTAAATTAAGACGAAGATTTTTTTTAAATAATCTGGCAATCTCAATAGCAATTGTGTATGTTGGATGCATTGACAACAGCTACATCCTTCCGTTCTTTTATCTCCGTCGCTCTCTCCACAAACGCGCGCGTCCCGCTCCCTCGCCGCCGGCACCCTTCAGTACGCTGAGCTCTCGTGTCTCGTTCAATCAATGCTTTTTTTCTGTGGTGTAGGGTAGTGTGGAAGTATTCTAGTCAAGTTAAAATAGATTATCTCAAAAAAAACGCACGCCCAGCCGCGCTGAGCCCAGCAGAAATGGCTAATGATAATAAAGAGATAGGTGACATCGTGAAGAAATGCAAAATTTTACTTCTGGACGTCGAGGGGACAACAACATCGATTAGCTTTGTTAAGGTAGGTCTAAATAGTTGACCGGCCGGTGTTTTGTTTCAACACGTGATGATTTTACATTCTTTCACATATGAATGTAACGGACTACGCCTTAATCGATATTGTCTAAATCCGACAAAATTTGCACAATTTTTCCTAGGTTTCGTCTGGGAGTGAGAAATGCAAAATGGTCGCGTTTTGGGATTCGCAACATGGAGGACAAAATCAAAATGGTCCCTCCTTGATTATTCTCTAATTCCCTTATAAGTTTAATATTTAATCCTTTCGTTTAGTTATGCGGGAGGTTATTCTATTATATATCGTGAATGAATTTTTTATCGCCATTTAACAGAATCCAATAAAAAAATTATTTATTAAAGTGTATTTAAAATTGGTTCAGATTTCTTAATACATTTAGTATTAATTATTTAATAAAACGTGTTTCTTTAAAAATTGGAGTCAACGCCTACCGGCATAAACAGCTGTTCGTCGCAGCTGGCTGGTAAAAAAATGTGGAACAGTTAACTGTCCTTTTCAAACGAACTTGGGGGTCATATAGCTGTCTCTCTCGCACTCATCATATTCATATCACTCATGACAGGGACGACAAATGTAATTGATGTTTTGTGTAACATAGTACATACTTTTGCGTATCATTTTACGCACGTTTTTTTTAAAATAAAAATACAGATATTTTATAATTATTAATAATATCTTTTAATTATTTGCAAATGTTATTTCACAGTTATTATTTTTCGTAATCATATGGTTTTGTGTACATACTAACATGTGTTGCTATATAGAAAGTGAAATGCCGGCGGATTATTCTGTAGTATTTAAAAGATGTACATTGACTTTTTTTATTTTTACTTTCATTTAAGCGCTGTTTAAGAAACTATATTTTATAATCTGTTAAAAAACTTTTAAAGCACACCTGTCAAAGTTAAAAGTTTCAAAACAATATTTTTAGCGTAAAGAGATGTACATGTTATATTGACTTTTTTTATTTTTACTTTCCTTATTTGATTTAAGCGTTGTTTAAGAAACTATATTTTATAATCAGTTTTAAAAAAAACTTTTAAGGCACACTTGTCAAAGTTAAAGTTTAATATTTTTAGCATAAAGATTTTACCTTATTGACAAAATAAACTTTAAACATTAATTTTCAACAAGTATCCAACAATTCAGGTATGTAAATGCAAAAAAGGTCTAGGTAAACAATGAAACTGGTCATGCGTAATTTTTCCTTTTGCCATTCGCTAGGTGTATATTCTTTTGTGAGTTTTTTTTTGCATTCTTTCTCGTCCATACAAATTTAATCTTAAAATATTATGCTTATATTTAGATTTTTATTTAATATTACTTTGTAACTTGTATGGTTATAGTACATTTTTATTTTACCATTTTCATTTAGTCATAGCTTTACTTTGTATCTCAAACATAGCAAGGTTTGCAGAGGGAACCTGGGAACCTAGTGTTAAAACACTGTTCCTATTAAGATATTTTCATTCTCCATTTTCCTTATACTTGAGGCATTGAGTGTTGATTGGTGGGACTTAACACCGTGTTTTGCCTCGATACGACAGCGGGGAAATAAAAAATATTAAATAATGAATTCCGAGTGGAACCGACAACCGTCGTGCTTACATTGGCTGTGCCTCTCCGCTACCACTGGTCTCAGTCCCATATCACCGTTATATTTAAAGATATTTTTAACATAGGATCTAAAAATTTATTGCTTTTTTATTATACATAACCAAATATAACTAGGTTGCCTCTGCCTATCCTGCTGTGTGCGGCATACAGCGTGAAGCTGATTTTTTTATTATTTTTTGTCATCTCGTTCGTCATTTTAACTTTACAAAACTAACTAAAAGAATAATAGTCAAAATAACAAATTGGATGTTATTTTTTAACGTTAAATTTGGAGACCAATAAACGAATTCGGCGAATTATAACAAAAGGTTACGGGTTTCTACGAAAAGTATAGAAGCTTACCGAAACTAAATTATATTCTTATGTACTCTTTGTAAATAAGGCAAATTTTATAATAGTCCGTTTTGGGTACCAGGAACCTCACTCGTTAGGTCGCACTTACCCCTAGTAATTATGTAGGTATAATAGTAAAATTATAAATCAAATCAAATCAGCTTCACGCTGTATCCCGCACACGGCAGGGTAGGCAGAGGGAACCTAATATTAAGACACTTCGTTCCCCACTTTCTGCCGAATTCTGGAGGCATTGCGTGTTGAGTGGCAGAACTCAACGCCGCGCTTTGCCTCGACACCAAAGCGAAGAAATGGAAATATAAATTTAAGTAAATATTTCATCTCCCTGAGTGAGGATCGAACCCACAACCAGTCGATTTACAGTCACACTTTGTGTCCCTGCTTCGCGACTGGCCTCTAGTAAAATTATAGTTTTTTTTTACTTTTTCTTACTTTAATATTGATTTATCATTGTAATATGAACTCTTGAGATGACACTTGCAGGGGGGTTAAAATAGGTTATGTGTTGTAAACCAAGTTTCAAATTGACATTGAATTAGATTAGAGGCGTGAGAGAGGAGAGTCGTAGCGTGTAACTGTAAACGCGAAAGGTTGTAGGTTCGATTCCCAATCGAGGAAATGCAGCATTTAATACTTTCAATTCTTCGCTCTAGTATGGAGACAAAGCGCGATATTGAGTTTAACTCAACACTCAATACCACCAGAATTCCAAGGAAAGTGGGGAACGGAGTGTCTTAATACTAGGCTCCCTCTGCCTACCCTGCTATATGTGAGATATAACGTAAAGCTAAAAAAAAATATTGAGTTCCGCCACTCAACACAAGACCTCTAGAACTCGGCAGAAAGTGGGGAACGGAGTGTCTTAACACTAGGCTCCCTCTGCCAACCCTGCTGTGTGTGGGTTCCAGCGTGAAGCTGCAAAAAAATACAATTATTTTCTAAAACAAAACACAGAGCCAAAAATATAATTTTAATGGAAAAATAACAAATTTCCCTGTTGAAAATGTATTTGGAGCATATCGTGATAACATTCGAAAACAAAGCAGCTATCCCTGCCGGGCCGGTCGGCTGGCTAGGCTATCCGGTTTGGACGACGACTGCAGTTCGTTCACCCACCCCGCCGCACCGTAGACAGAGTTTCACTAGCTAGCATCACGTTATGCTAAATTATTAGGTAGATCTCAGACCTATTTAAAACTTTATTAAAACTTTATATATATAAAAATGTTCTTATACTGTTTTGGTTTTCAAATGTAAACGGAATGTTTAAGAGATTGGATTATATCAATTTTATAATAATAATAAGACAACAATGTCTGCCAATTGAGGCCAGTCGTGGCGCAGGGGCACAAAGTGTGAATGTAAAACCGACTGGTTGTAGGTTCGATTCCCACTCGAGGAGATGAAATATTTACTTACATTTATATTTCCATTTCTTTGCTCTGGTGTCGAGGCAAAGCGCGACGTTGAGTTCTGTCTAAAAATCGGCAGAAAGTGGGGAACGGAGTGTCTCAACAGTTTGTTCCCTCTGCCGCTGTCTGGAATTTCGTTTCGCTTAATACTGTGTTTCTCACTTTCCATAAGATTTTTAGGAAATCCTCTGTTAGTATTGCCCTACACTCCCAAAGGAAACTACTTGTCAAATTTCAGCTTGCTATATTCGAAGGTTTCGGCTGTGGTTTTACAAATGAGCAAGTTTTACATAATGAACAAATTGAATTATTTATCCTAATCAATATACTAAAATATTTTTATTAAACTTATTTAGGTGTATTATTCTTATTATTTACATTTAATTAAAGTCTACCCTCACATATGCTTGCGAAATAAACAGGGAGGAATTCGATCACCCCTTTTCTACCTCCCAACAGCCCACCGGTATCAAGAGCCGTGTAGGTTACCGGTTATGAGGCGGGATAAAAAGGAAAAGATTTGTTATTATATAAAATTATAATATAAAGTTTCTTATTAAAGTTATATTTTGGACATGTTATTTACGAGCTTTGGTTTTACTGGTATAAAATTTTACCCATCCGTTGAATCTAAATATGCAACTAATTAAACTAATTAAATAGCATTTTTTCACTAATTATCCAACTAATTAAATAGCATTTCAGTAAATGAAATCAGTTCAAATAAAAAACAATAAAACCTTAAAATGTAAAAAAAAAATGTCGTGATAGTAGTATGATAGAGACAATTATTTATTCACTTAAGGAACCGTATCATATTATTCAATAGAAACAAATAAAACCTTGTAAAAATATAAAGTCAATAATAACAGTGTTTACTTACGAATTTTACCTTTTAAGTAATACACATCGAATGGATATTGTGTTTAAGAATATGATACAGGAAATATACATATTTTGAGGTCAGTCATGGGGTACAAGCACAAGTGTGTGACTGTGAATGCGATAGGCTGTGGGTTCGATTCTTACTCAAGGAAATGAAATTATACATAATATTTCATGTTATCCTTTCTTTGCTCTGGTGTTGAAACAAAGCGCGACGTTGAGTTCCGCCACTCAACACTCAATACCTCCAGAATTCGGCAGAAAATGTGGGGGGAAACGGAGCGGACTTATGGAGCGCTTTTACACTAGATACCCTCTGCATACCCTGTTATGTGCGTGAAACAGCGTGAAGCAACATTATATGCATATTTCAAGTTTTAGAACAGTTGCAGTTGGAGTTTCATATTTTTTTTTAAATCTTTTAATGTGAAACTTTAATGTACGTATAATGTATTTGAAATATTACTTATATATAATGTATTGAAATATTACTTTGCATATTAGAAGTAAATAATGCAGGTCGTTCACATTTATGATTTTCACATGTTACCCGCAGTCTCACTGGCGGGCCCTTATCGGTTAATTTGCATACTGATTTTATTTAATATTCTGGAGTGGTAAATGTTGCTTATGACTAACTAGTCGGCGGAACAGATACGCGTTTCAGTATATTAAAAATATGGTATTAAATTATAATATAGAACATTCATAATTTCATATATTATATGAAATTATGAACGTTTTATACTTATTTAGAAAACGTTTTTATAAAAATTTGAACGTAGCAGGACTCGAACCCGCGCCTCCTGGAAACCTACCAAGCCCGGGTTAGGCGCGAGTATACGTTTTCTAAATAAGTATTTTTCTTTCCTAAGTGTGGAATAACACTTTAAAAATGTTCAAAAATATGAACGTTTTTTTTATGCAGCCCTTTCTTACAATTTTTTTTTACCTTCAACTACTTTTATTCACGAATACCCAAAAAGTAGTTAATTACAATGGTTGGTTATGATATCCTAAGGTTAGTCGGGACAGCGTCCAAGATCTAACTAACTTTATTACATTGTAATGTAATAAGGAATTTGCTGACCCGCTATTCCTAAGCCATGGAAAATAATAACAAATTATGTATGCTAATATAGGCTTGTTGTGCCTGGGAATACGAGTTGTAACAGTTCGAACGATATTGTACAAAGACCAACTATAATTAGTATATATTCATATTCACTCACTATATATTCACTCTGTATCACGCATATAGCAGAGTATGCAGAGGGAACCAAGTCTTGAGACACTTCGTTCCCCACTTTCCGCAAATTTTGTTGAGATATTTAAGTGGCGAAACTTAACGCCGGCCTTGTTGCCAGAGGGAAGAAATGAAGAAATTAATAACTAATCATTCATTGCATCTATTCGATCGAACCCACAACCCTCGCATTACAGTCTCACCCTTATGCCTCTCCGCCACTATGGCCTCGTCACATCTAAAAAGATGCAAAATCTGTAGAAGTAGTGGCTATCAGTGCAACTTACCAGAATTGATGTTTATGCTATACATCATAACATCCATCAGTACATCTATGTACTTCTAAATGCATTTAAAAGTTTAAAGGTACCTTGTTGTTATTATACTCAAATATTAGTCGTCCATCGTCCCAAATACTAGATTCATTTCCATTAGAATAATCAGTATTAAAAGTTAAAGTTAAAAATAAACTACGATTTTTTGTCCTACGAAAGTATTCAAATTTTATGTTAGCCCATGATCCCAGGGCTCCCAGACCTACGTCTCTTTAGCAAAGCTGAAATGTTGAGCATTATTAATATAATATATATAATAATTAAGACGATATGCGTAGTCACTAACAAAAAAAGGGGGGGGGGGGCCTTTCGGAGGTAGCGCCAACTTAAGATATATAAAATCCACGCTCACCTACGTTAAAGTAGTAACGCTCGTATTTAAATATGTCCATAAGAATAATGTAAAAAATGTATATTTATCATTGCCAGACCCCTTTATGTGGGCTTTTACTCCCGTCAGATGTCCTAAAATTGAGGCAAACTACGTTATACTAGCAAGCTTCAATTTTACATATAGTTTACGGAAGTATTCCAAGACCCTTTATAAACAGCCAGACCAATCCGATGGGCCAATCATTTAACTACACTAGCGGCCCGCCCACGGCTTCGCCCGCTTAAAATACATGATTATTGATTTAATAAGCAGAATTGATTGACAACTATAATGACTTCTAATATGATTTTTTGATTACTTTAATCTATAATATTCTAATATGATCTTTTTACGACATTATCGTAATTTCTATTATATAAGAACTTTTGATTGTTTCGAACTAAAAAATACGACCATTGTTGATATTTCATATCCATAAAATATACATAAAGCTAATTATTTATTATATGTATATATTTTTGTAACATTACGTTCTTTTTACCAATGTTATGTTTTTTAAAGCTCTGTTAAATGTGCTGATGTCACTTAATAATTTAATGTACTGCTTCAGAAACAGCCTTAAATGTTAAATTATTGATTTGGGTAAGGATTCATAATATTCTTTGTAAAATAACTGTAATGTTTGCATATTAACTCCTGTACAGTTTTTAAATTAGTTACACATATTATTAGCTAAATGTACAATTGGTAAATATGTAGTTATTACAGAGTACACGTAGAAAGGATGTTTTTAGGCATTTTTATATAGATTTATTTCAAACGAACGAACGAACCAAAAAATCTATGTATTTGCTTGATATCTCTTTGAAGATCAAATCGTTCTTTATCTCTGTGTTGAATTAATTACGATTTAAACTTAACTGTTATGATTTATGAAGGTAATCTCCACTAACAATTCAATTTTGTTTACTTTATTGTATAAAATATTGTATAATAGTGCTTCAAAAATATATATTTTTATCAACAGTCATATAACCAAGACGTTTCGAATGTCATTCTTTAGCCAGGAATCTTACCAGCGCGATTGCTATATAACATTCGCAGGCAAACTAATGCCTTGAGTTCATTCAAATGACGATAACTTTTTTTTTAATGAACCGATTTTGATGAACCAAACTTTAGTAGTTAAGTTAAGTTAAAATAAAGCAATTGGTGAAACTTTTAAGTAAATCGGTTCAGTACTTTCAGAGAAAAATGTGGACATACATTTACTATTTACATCGACAAATAGACAGACAGACAGGCAAGAAATTAAAAAAAAATTTTTGCTTTCTATTATTCTTTTGAAGTGTCCCTCTATCCATTTCAGTCAAAATTACTAAATGTACAGACAAAATATTTTTACTGTCTTATTATATATAGAGATATAGAGATCTTAGACTAATAATCCTCAAAATTTCTTGCTCAAATGATGCGTGTAGCTCTGGGAGCCCTGGGACATAAGTCTATGTGAATAATTTTGCAGTTTATTAGCACAGTGTCCTTAACAAATTAAAAAAAACGACTGCAGTTACGTACACAAACCCCCAAAATTGTAATAAGTATTTATGAAACTATATTTTAATATTTAATTTAAAAGTTTAGTTATATACTGGAAAGGCTTCCTGGAGTAATTTTTACGTGCATTCCTTTGTTAATTGTATTAATTAATATCTCATGACTTGTTGATGTCACCGACCAACCAATGGGGCTTCCATATAACTAAATCTGTTTACTCTTTAACATAATTTGAATAAAATTATTTGTAGTAATACATGAACTCGAACTTTTACATAATAAAATGTCTACAACCATCCAAGATGAATCGAGCCAACTGTCTCAAGACAAATAAGTAACAACGTCCTATTCCTCCATCATCTCCACTTTCTATTCCTAATTTAACGGTATTCTTCACTACATATCGGGTATGAATTGAGGTCAATCTTGACACCTAAGTTTTAGTTTTTCCGTGACATGGGCATTGGAACAGTAGTAGGTAGCACAAAAATGTCCTGAGGAATAAAAAAAACCTTTTCATGAACGTATTTTTTCAAAACTAAAATCTACGCCCTCCCAGGGTACACCTCCCCCTCCTCCCAGCGTGAAGCTGGTAAAAAAAGTCAAGTTAAGAAATGCTCTAAGGCTCTTAGTAACACTTCTTCGTACGTTATCGTTGCTACATAGCTTCTACTCTTGTGTTAACTTTTTTTTAAATGTAAACCCAGAATAATATCTATCGTTATCTAGACCATATTTAAAATGAAAATTTTCTTTGGTGATATCATTTCTATAATCATCAATGTTTTATGTGGACAATTTGCACAAAATTTGAAATAGTCATTATCATGCTTCATTTACACTTCAAGCAGATCCCCCCGCAACTTAGTTCGCATGAACTGTGAACTTTATTATCCACGCCATACCACCCATACAAATACTTTCCCGTTATCGAAAAATGAATCTGCATTGTTAACTTCACGACGTGGGCAAAACAATATTTATCACGAGATACGACTTGGGGCTCAAAATCCAATTCTCATATAAATAACTATACATAGAGAGACGAGAGAGTCTTGAGATGTACATAGGTTTTTTCTCTCATATTTGTAATATTCTAGATATATACTAATATATTAAAATATCTTTCAATTTGACATGCAATTTTTTCTCCGATGCTAATTACAACCGTCACGTAGCAACCGTTGCTAAGATATAAGGAATTTTATTGTTTTAAGAAAAGGTCGCCCAACATGAGCTTCCTGAACGCTTAGATGGCGTGTGCTGGCTCAACCTTAAGCGACAATAGAAACAATGTTTTCCATAAATATTGTCCTTAAAAAAATCTATTAAAAATTGCGCGATGGTATACGTTTATCTGTGAAGGTTGAGCCACCTTAACCATTTTAATATATTTAATTTAAATTTATCGAGTTGTTATTATTTTATATATATAATTTGGTATATGAATATATTGGAGAGTGGGAAACGGAATGTCTTAACACTAGGCTCCATCTGTCTACTCCACTATGTACAGGATACAGCGTTAAGCAAAAAAAAGTAGCAACAAGAAGCTGTGCTTTAAATTAAATAAAATTAATTGTAATGAAAATACAACTAAAATGTGTTCAGTAAAGTAAGTTGTATACATTGAGTCTTATATTACACTCTGTTTCAGGACAAGCTGTTTCCCTATGCCGAAGAAAATGTGAAGGAGTTTCTTGAAAACCAATGGGAAACCAGCGAAGTGAAAGAGGCGGTCGCTGCATTAAGAAAGTTGGCTGTTGAAGATGAGAAAAACAGTGTCGAAGGGCTCATCGCTATTCCTGGAGAGGTATTCCTAAATCTTCCTTTATTTTGAATCCAATAACAACACCAAATCGTTGAACAAAAAAACACTTATAGAAGGACTTATAGCAGTATTATTACTACGCAATATTTCTGGGGTGTGTCGTTTGGCGTAATATATCCTTAAATTCGCTTGTCCAAATGTATTTTTTATTGAGGAAATCTTCAATTTGCATTTAGTTACTAAAAAGCAAAAATTTTATTAAATAATTTCAATTATTATTCTTCTTTTTTATTTTAATTTTTACAATATTCACGCAATTTCCACATTTTTTGCGAATCCTTGATAACTAACAAAGAACTACATAGGATATCCAATACCTTCAAATTTTTAGAATAGACCAATGTTTTCGGTCTTTAATTCTAAATTCGTTTTTTTAAATTAATTTATTATAATATGTAGTTACATCTGACAATATCTGAGAGCACCTGAGTTTTTAATTAAATTACTATAAATAATTATAATTTTTAATTATATCACTCTACACGCAATGCCTCTAGAATTTGGCGGAAAGTGGGGAACACGCTGTTCCCTCTGCCTACCCTGCTGTGTGCGGGATACAGCGTGAAGCTGTTTTATTATACTATGTCGTTCCACGTGTCACTATAAACGCGGCGATTGTCGTTGCGATTCCTTTTGGGAAAAGAATTAATGCCATTTTCTCGCTCTAGTAACAATACAAAATGCGGCGTTGAGTGCCGCCACTAACACGCAATGTTTCAAAAATTCGGCGGAACGTGAAGAACTTGGAGTATCTTAACTGTTAAATGCGGGATAAAGAGTGACGCTGGAAAAAAGCTGATAATTGTGGGATCGACTACCACTCGGGGCAATCATTTATGTTAATTATTATTTCCTAGCTCTGATAAAACAAAGTGCGGCGTTGAATTCCACGAAATATCGAGTGTCTCCACACTACGTTTTCTCTCTCTGCCTCTCTGTGTTGTATGCGTGATAAAACATGAAATTGAAAAAGAATTAAACGATTATAAAAATTCACTTTCAGGACGCGTCAAAAGAAGATCAAATACAGGGTCTAGTGGACAATGTAAAGTGGCAGATGTCCTGTGATCGCAAAATGGGGGCCCTCAAGCATTTACAGGGACTTATTTGGAAGCAAGGTTTTGATAAAGGGGACATTAAAGGACAGTAAGTATCACATTTAATTTACGTAATATACTAGAAATTCTTTTTTTATTCTACTCAGTATGGATTAGTAGATTATATGTTTTAAACATTTTTTAAAGTGTAATCCACACTTAGGAACGAAAAATACTTGTTTAGAAAACGTATAAAATTTGATCGTAGCGGGACTCGAACCCGGGCCTCCTGGAAACCGACCAGGCGCTCTGACCACTAAGCCATACGTTCTCATCGAGCTACGTCGAAATTTTTATACGCTTGTTACAACTTATTTATGTTGTTTGCCATTTTTATACGTTTTCTAAATAAGTATAGATTATATGTTTTATATAATAGAATATTTTATGAATGAGCTGTTGGAGTTTAAACTTTTTGTGATGTAAATTGACCTTGTAAATATCATATTATTGCTTCATATATATAGTCATAGTCTGCTTTATATTTTAAAGGTTTTACAGGAAATTTCTTAGGATTCTTATTTATTCACCATGTTAATGATTTTATAATATCATCCAGGTGCATCATACATTTGTAGCCTGTGCGCATAGTAAAAAAAAAGTAAATTTTTATCTAAATCTGTTCAGTAGTTTGCATAAAACAGCAACCAGCATCCATCGATCTTAACAAACCTCCTCATTTATAATTTCAGTAAGATAACACAAAAACTTTTTGTATTATTAGTATAGATAATAAAAGGTATTTTTTTTATTGATATACTGTAAAAGGCAATTCGAGTGTATATAAAACGATACCTGTATACCTAAAAGGGGAACAAATTTTGGTATTAAAGCCGCTAGTTCAAGTGAGGTGTCAGATGTAAAGCTCTGGCTAAGCTAAGTTTGAATTTCAGAAAAAGGTCGAGACCTCCAATTTTTGTACGGAATCCTCGGTGGGTGAACCTCGATGGTTTTGTAATTTATAGAACATAAAAGTGGTTAATGTGCGCTACTAGGAGATAGACATAAGCCGTCGTGGAGATTTTTTAAAAGTTTTTTAAAGTTTTATAGCTTTAACCGTTTACCTAGTGCTCACACGGAAACTCTTGATCTCTTCTGTTGTATCTACATATATAATGTTTACTCCACTCCTGTAGGTCTTAGCGTGATGTAATATTAATGCTTTTAAAAAAACATATAAAAATTTTGATCGTAGTGGGATTTGAACCCGCGCCTCTTGAAATAAAACCATCCTCGCCATACAAACGCTCTGACCCAACTAATCCATACTTTCTCAACGTGATACTTCGAAATTCTTGTATGTTTGTTACAACATATTTATGTTGCAGCATCTCTGTAGAGAGATTTTTACAAATTTCCTCTGCCCAAAGATAATTTCTTAGAATTCTCATTTGGCGAGAGAAATTTCTATATGCTTTTTAAAAAGTAAGTTTTCCTAAGTGTAGAATAACAAATGTAAAAAAAAGTGATGTAGTGCTGCCTACAGCCTTCACAGATGGGCTATACAATATAAAAATATTTTTTCATATAGAAACTGTCCTTCCTGAGATTAGTGCGTTCAACCAAATAAACTCTCTCACTTTATAACTATAGTATAGATGGAAAAAAATTAAGTTCTAGTAAAAAATAAAACTAATAATGAATTTCATACTAAGTTAAATATCAATTGCGTCACTTAAGAGCACACAATTTTATCTAGTTAGTGTCAAGGTCCCTTATTTTGGAATTATCATAAATTCCGTACTAAGATTAAATAATAAATCTCTGAGGCTTTGCTTATGTGGAGTAAGTATATAGTAATTTTATACTTTACAAAGCACATGGCCAGATTTCTAACCATTCGTAGGATTTTTTGATTAAATGAGTAAAACAAATATTGATAGTGAAATAATAGAAAAAAGATATAAGATTTGAGATGTGTGGGTGTGTGTGTGTGTGAAGTGTATTAGAACTTTAGTTTTTCATTTTTCGTCCAATTCTTGGGTGTTAAATGGCGAAATTCAACACCGCGATTTTCCTCGTTACCAAAGCGAAGAAATGAAAATGTTAAATATCTCATTTTCAAGAGTAGGAATCGAACTCACAACCTGTCATGTTAACACTCACACGCTTGTGCCCCTGCGCCACGACAGGCCTTCAACTAATATTTATCCTTATCTTCATTTGATAACTTACGTAAAAGTCAAAATTATAAATATAGTTATATAATATATTTGCTAAAATACATATTTTTTTTTTATTTTTAGCGTATACGATGACGTATCTTCGGCCCTAGAACAATGGCACGGAGTTGAAGGTCAGAAGATATACATATATTCATCTGGCTCACTTCAAGCCCAGAAGCTGCTCTTTGAGAAATCCCTCGCTGGTGACCTTTTAAAATTTATCGATGGACATTTTGACACAGCCGTTGGTCCCAAACAAGAAGTAGCTAGCTATACTGCTATCGTAGAAAAGATTGGCTGCAAAGCTGATGATATATTGTTCCTCACTGATATTCCTAAGGGTAAGTTATTTTTTTTTATTATTTATTTATAAGGTTTATATTATCTGTTTAAGACTTGTAATGATAGAATATAGCGATATAGTATGTATACATATATATATAAAATATGGATATAAATATATTCATATAGACACTTTATTTGGTATGTATACTAGTAGTACTAGGTTTAGTTAGCTATAAGTGGGGTATGGAAATTGGGAAGAGAAATTAGTGCCATGGCAATCCATTCTCCGCTTTAAGATACATAGATAGATCGATTTTATAGTTGGAAGAAAATTAAAATAATCCTACTATTGGCAATATTTTATGCAGTAGAGCGTCGATTATATGAAATAATTGGGGAACATTCGGCGGCATTTCCCGCTGAGTGGAATGACTTAATGGGGACCCCTATGAAGACTTTCCATTCCCCATTTCCGCCGAATTCTTGAGGCATTGCGTGTGGAGTGGCGGAATTCATTGTCGCGCTTTGCCTCGTTACAAGAGCGAGAAAATAAAAAAATATATAAATTTGTTTCCCCAAGTGGGAATCGAACTCACAACTGCTACTTTAATTTGTTTGTATTTCTATTTGACAGAAGCCGAAGCAGCGCGCTCAGCGGGCGTGCGGGCGGCGCTGGTCAGCCGCGAGGGCAACGCGCCGCTGCCCGCCGACGCGACCGACGCCTTCGCGGTCATACACTCGTTCGCGCAGCTCGCCGCCTCCAACAAGCGGAAGATGCCGCAGGTGCTTTGATATTGCATGGATTTGTATGGTAGAAGTGATGTAGACGGCTTACGTGTTATGTTATGCAATTTAGGAAGATTATTGTTATGTATTGACACTGCACTGACACTCTATAATACTTCCCTGTTCCCCTTCTATACGGAGGTATAGGGAACCGCACCTCTAAATGTTTGGTAACTAAGTTAGTAATCGGAAGTGATTTAGCTTTACGCAGGGTTAATTTTTGAGTGGCGAATCTCAACTCCGCACATTGTCTTTTTACTAGAATAAGAAAATGAACATAATTAATTTACCTGTGTGGGAATCGAACTCGCAAACAGTCCTTTGCGCTAACAGTCGCACGCTGTGTTACTGCGGCACGGCGACTCTAAATGATCATAATGGTGATAATTTTTACTAAGTCACAATTGTGATAGTAATGTTCATTTAATTTTGAGAAAATAAAATGCAAACAATACAATCGAGAAATTCTCCATTAAATAGAAATGGAGATTTTCATTTCTTCTTTTTCATTAAGATAGCTACGGTAGTGAATAAGAAGTCAATAAGACGCTCAGTTATGTGGAATAAATCAAAATTAAATATAATTTCTAACAAAATACTTCAATTTTTTCAAAACTTCCTTTATGAAAATAGAAGTCATCATATACTTGACTGTGTTCGCCGAAGCGACAAAATAAAATTGGAAAAAGAGGATAGGTTCACTTTCCTAATATTGTTAAGCGGGAAAGAGTGTCAAAATCTGTTAAAGTTAAAAGGAGTTTAAATAACCCCCATAAAAACAACTTGCGTTGCGTAATACTTGGATGCCTTAGCTAGATGCTTGTGGGTGTGACTTCATTTAAATTGTTTTTTCTTTGGTAACTTTAGAATGTTAGATTTACTTTATTACTGAGCTAAAAGTCTTCTTTTTGTGAAAAGATTTTTTTTATGTAAGTCTTTCTATTATATACTTTTTCAATGTTAATGTATTGATTGTTATGCAGTAGAACAACTCTGACGCGACGGGTGTTGGATCGGTTCCCCACTCGGGGAATCAATCGTTGTCTAGAAAAGTTTCACAGGCCTTTGACTAAACATACTACAGGGATACAGAAAATTAAATAAAAAAAATTATCATATTCACTGTTAAAGAGTAATACTATTTTTGAATGTCATATAATACTATTAACTGAGCGAAAATGTACATACAATATATATAATATCAATGAATGGAGCATCCATTTATATAATTTATTGCAACCATTCAGAAAAAAGCTTTTTTATTTAGATATTAGAATATTATGTATATTGGTGATGGATATTGTAGAGTAGTGCTTTTTGATATGAGGCTCCTAGTGTAGGTTTTTTTGTTTAATAACTTTTTACTTTATTTTCATCAAATAATCCTTTTTTTTGTTCAATTATTTTCAAAAAATTCCATCAATTTTTTCTATACTAGTGGTCTCATGCTTAAATAATATGTATATAAATAATAGAAATAAATGGTATCAAGTGATGGTGATTGGTATCTAAATTAAAAACATATCATTTTTGGTTATTTATTGCTTGAATATAAATGTTGTTGATTTTAATAAGTATATTGTTAATGTTCAATAAAATCAATTTAAATATGTTGTTTTATTTATTTAACATTTTTTGTTTTTTCTTTGTTTGGTTTTTTGTTTACACTAAAAGCAATATTTTTTAGTTATTATGTATGAATATTTTAAGAAATATTCTGCTTATACTTGGTGCTAATATTTTTCTCTCTACTAGTTCTACCATCGTGTAGACGGCTTTTATTGTGTCTGTTATTTAGTATGTATGTATTAGTTAATATTTATTTAGTATATTGCTATCTAGAGCAAGCTTTTTTTTTATTTTGGATGTATTGATAATTTTTACTTTTTGTTTTCTAATACAATTTTTTAATAATAAATAATATTTTTAATTGTACTTATATCTGTGGACTTTTGTAATTAATGCATAAATCTCCCTCAAGAGATGAAATATTTACTTAAATTAATATTTCCATTTCTTCGCTCTGATGTCGAGGTTAAGCGCGGCGTTGAGTTCTGCCACTTAACACACAATGCCTCCAGAATTCGGCAGAAAGTGGGGAACGGAGTGTCTTAACACTAGGTTCACTCTGCTGTGTGCGGGATACAGCGTGAAGCTGATCTCCTTTACAATAAAATTTTAAATAAATAATTTAATTTAGTTGCAAATATTTCCAAATGTCTTCTAAAATGATGTATATTTTCTTATTAATAAATTCTTTTTATCACTTGAAGTAACAATATTGATAATAATTGTAAATATTTTTTACAATATTGATAAATATCTTTTAGTTTTGATTGACTTTATAATATTTATATTTCAGGATGAACAACCAGCTAAAGTTCCTAAGACAGATTCAAGTAATGATATAAAAGAAGCAGTCGAATCAAAAGCAAGCGCTGAAAAAAGTGCTGATAAGTCTGAAAATTCCAATGGTGAAAAGGTGAAAGAAGAAACTGTAAAAATGGATGTAGATGAAGAAAGTGCACCAACGAAGAAGGAAGACAAAGAAGAAAAACAAGAACCAGCAATAGTTGTAGAAGAAATTACAGGTTCCAACGAAACAGATGTTCCTATTTGTAATGCTGAACCAATTATTACAGAAGTTAGTGATAAGCCGGAGGAGGTCGAAAAAATGGAAACAGACACTGCTGATAAGTCAGAACCTGCTAAAGAACAAAAAGGAGCAACTGATTCAGTACCAAATGATAAAAAAACTGAAAAACTCGAAGTGCCAAAAGAAAGTGTTGATAAGCCAGTAGAAGAAAAAGCACCGATTGCTGAAGAAACTCCTCCTGCTGTTATTACTGAAATCGAAGAAATAACTCCTGATAAGGAAAATCTTGCAGAGATGGCTGAAATTGTAGATGATATTGTACCAGTTGTTGAGGAACCTAAATCAGGTGAAGTTATAGAAGACCTTCAGAATGCAGGCCAAGAATTAGAAAAGGAATGTGCAGATATTCTTACAAAAGTAGAATCGGTAACAAATTTAGACAATATACTAATAAGACAAGCTTTAAAGCCAATCGCAGAAGAATCAACAGAATCCGACAATGAACCTCTTATTTCAGAGACTATATTAGAAAAAGAACTAGCGATTGAAATGAAGCGTTGTGAACAGATTACCCGTAACTTAACAGCAAGTATAAACCCAAAACCTAAAGTTGTAAAAGAAAGTAAAGCTCAAGATGAGAATGCACAAGATGATTCAAGTAAAACAGTGTTAGAGTCTGCACAGGAAAAAACTGAAACTGTGGTCGAAAAAACAACACCAGGTAAAGATGAAACGACGAATCAAACCGACAAAACGGAATGTACTAAGGAAAATCTAGAATCTGTTAAAGAAAAACAAGCGGAAGCAAATGAAGGAAAAGTAGATAAACCTAGTTCTACTGAAGCGAATATTGCTGACGAAAAAGTTGAAGAGAGTAATGTGAAAATTGAAATTACCCCAGAAGAAACTGTATCAGAAAAAGAAGCAGAGAAACCAGTGGAAGCGTCAGTGGAAACACCACCACCAGCCGAAACACCAGCGCCAGCGGAAACGCCTATGGAAACGATAGCGGAAACACCAACGGAAACACCGACCGAAAGTAGTTCAAAGGATGCCGAATTACCAATGGAAACTAATGAGACGAAGTCTACACCCGCTGAAGAAAGTGCAGAGCCTTCCACACAAGATAAAACAAATAAAATCACGGAAACAAAAAAAACAGATGAAAAACCCATGGAATGTAGCGAACAAGTAAACGGCAAAACGAATGGCGAGGCGGAGATAAACTTAAATGGCGACGCTAGCAACGACGACTTAAGTACGAGACTCTCAGTAGAAAACGGAAACGGAAAGGAAGTGAACGGGGCCAACGGTGACTCTGTGGAAGCGGAGAAACAAGAAGACAAGAAGGAGACAGACATTAAGGTGAAGTCAGTTTCAGCAGAGGAGCGCACCGAACCCGTAGAACAGCCTACTGAAGCATAAAATATTCTGGTACGTGTATTCTGTTTAATTTATATGGTTCCCTTTATATTTTAGTTATTTGGAGTTGAGTACCGTTTATTAATACAATACGTCGAGAATTTGGCGGAAAGTGGGGAAAGCAAGTGTCTCTTAATGGGAACTGGGTCTTAAAGCTATATCCCCAGGTACTTCTGCCTACCTTGCTTGCTATATGTGGGATAATAAATCTCTTCAGAGTCAATTATTTTTTCAGTGTTGCAATATGATTTTTTCAATGTCATGTTCACTTCGCAAATCTATTTTAAATTGAGTTGTTTTTGAGGCGAAATGGTTTAATAACCATTTACAAGTATGTGACGGTGTCTCTGGAGAGGTTACTTAATTTAAACAATCATTTAAAATACACGTTTTTTTGAGTTATATAATTTTACTTAACTGAAACTTGACGAACAATGGATTGTATATAATTAAATTAGATACATTATCCATTGCTTTCTATCAAAATATATTTTTTTGGCACGATTTTTTAAAATATTGTGGGAGACTATTTTATATTGACAAATATTGATTACGAAATTAGTTTATTTAATTCTAATGCAATGCAATTAAAATTTATTTAATTTTAATTTTTAATGCAATTCAAAACAATTTTTCAGAAAATGGCGGAGTACATGTTGGAGTCTAAGCGTTGCCCCACATCAGATTGACAAGACTGAGGCTGCTTTCGCTGACTTCACTACTAGTTTATACGATATCGATACGAACTCACATTATCGTCTACTTATAGTGTAAACGTGTATTATTTACAAACTGTACATTTTTATATGTCAAGATTTAAATATCGTATGATAAAAGTGTAAACGGAACTGGCGGTTTTTACATGATTTATAATAAATAGCAAGTATTATTAGTATTTATACTATTTTGCTTCTATTATTTTTTTTACATATAATCTATAGAATTAAAAAGTAAATTTTCCATGTTTACACTCTAAGCACACGTATTCCGTACGGTGACCATTTTGTACATTGCCCGATACTAAGCAATATTGTGTGATGATTGTATGAGCGCGATATTTTCTACTTGAATTATTGGATTTTTTTTTAATTTATACTGTTGCAATGTGAAATATTTATACCATTTTATATAAATACAATAAGAAAAATCTTAATTTTCAACTTTCAATTGTAAACTTAAAAGGTTTTAAATATTTTATGTTCAATTACTGCGTTATGTTTGTTGCAAGTAGAATACGCATTGATATGCTAGATTCCGAAAAATTCTATGAAAATCACTATAAGTTTTAAGTTAATTGTGACTTATCGCACAATTTTTCCATTAAACTTAAATTTTGTATGAGACATTCCTTCGAAAATATATATTTTTTAAGTGGATTAGGTAACTTTGGACACCCTCGTGCTCGCGCCGTTCCTCTACGTACTTATAATGTTTTCAAATATGCTTGATAAGATTATTGTTGTAGTGCTTTTTATTCTTTTTTCGTTTTCCTATCTAATGTCGATTTTAATACAATATTTTTATAGTATTGTGTATTATCACAAGTAATTTAATATAATATTAGATTAGCAACGAAGTTTATTTGTAAAAAATATTGTATAACCATACTTAGTTTTAGATATAATCGTATATGAAGAAACCCAATAATGATGAGTCGTACGCACCTATATAGTATATAGGTAGTATAGTTATTAAAAATATCGTATATAGATTTTTTTTTCGGGCAAATATCAACAAAAATAATTTTAAGTTTTCAATGATATAAACATCAAGCGTATTTCGAAATGGGGTTTTCGTACTATTTTTAATCTATCCACAATTTATATTTAAGTGTGTGGTATATATATATTAAAATATATATTAAAGTAAGATATAATATAAAGCGCGGGCGCGGCGGGTTGGCTCTGTACAACATACGTCACCCGACCTACGGCTAGTATAAGGTTTTATTCGTAAGTATTAACTGTATTGTGATCTTATCCTTGATAATATGCTGTTATTTGGTCATTTTTCTTACACTGCCAAAAACACTTGACCTCTCTCATTCGATGTCGGTGTGTTGCGTTGTGATACTGACATGACAAGACTGCGATTAGCTTAGTTTAAAAAAATGGTGCAGTGCCGTCGATGAATCGTGGCCGCTTTGGAAATTGGTATTTGTGAAGTTTTGCGCATTTTGATCTTGGAAAGAAAATTTTGAAAGTAAGAAAAATTTCTAAAATCGAGTCTGCGCATCTATCTACAGTTAACTTTAGGGCAGCCACGACTCGTTGATCGTATTGCACGGTGGGGTGCGGAATTTATGGAGAATTGTTGGTTTAAAGAACGTTTTAAATTTAGATAGGTTTCAGGTGACATCTCAACGGCTGCTTTGCCTGTAGCTATCTTCGACATTTGTTTACCGCTATGTTTATTATATCGTATTCATTTATATTTATTATTGTAATTCGGTGATACTAACAAGTACAAGACTTTTTTTTTGCTAAAAACCACTAGGTATTGTTTCATGTGTTAGTGGCTAGTCATGCGCCCTATGAATCTCTCTAAATTTTGATTATTTCGACATTTTGGTACTATTTTATTTGTATCGATGATGATTATTATGACTTTTTTGCTTTAATTATAAGTTTTATTAAATTTATGTTCCTTTTAGTTTTAAGGTGACGTCGTTTTAGCAAAAACCGATTTCGATTGAGAGAGCGAGTTTCCTTATCTAGACTGATTTTTTATGAATACGAACTGTCGACTTCCATTCAAAATGTATTGGATGATTTTTTTTTTCTATTTTTACGCCATTTTCTTTACGACAGTGTTGAAATGAGATGATGGAGGCGGAGAAGCTTAATTATTACAAAGTAAGTCCTTTAGTTCACTAGGGTCCCTTGTATAAATGACAAGATTTTGAACGCGTCTGGATTGTATTAATTTTAATTATCACCACTGGATGACGTTGAAATATAATGGATGTAGAATTTTTAATGGCTTTTTATTTATTAACCTTGGGACCATGGTGTTTGCAAATTATGTTGTATGTTGTTTGTTTTTGTTATTTAATTAAATTAAATCAGCTTCACGCTGTATCCCGCACACAACAGAGTAGATAGAGGGAACGTAGTGTTAAGACATACCGTTCCCCACTTTCTGGAGTCATTGCGTGTTTAGTGGCGGAACTCTGCGCCGCGCTTTGCCTCGACACAATAGCGAAGAAATGAAAATATAAATGTAAATAAATATTTAATTCCCACAACCAGTCGATTTTACAGTCACACTTTGTGGCCCTGCGCCACGACTTGCCTCTTTGTTTTTTTGTGAACAATATGTCAATAAGTGAAAAAAAACTTCGAAACTTATACCTTATAGAAATTAATAGCAGACGATTTTCGTAACAAATATGGTCTACTATTAATATTTTGATTTTTAAAGTTTAAAAGAGTACTGTAACCGTTTCTTCGTGTCGTATATCTATTATGAATTGTTGGAAGTTATACTTGTATAATAATATTTTATTTCACTCTGCATCTACAAGGTCGAATTTAAAAACTCTTTGTGTTATATGAATATAATATTATAAATAATAATTTCGTACCAATATCATATTCGTAGTCCAAACAATGTACCAGAGCCTAATAAGCTGAAAATTTATGTTCCGTAAATTTGAAATTAGCTGCTAAATGTTTCTCAAAGGGAAAAGTGAAATAATCTTGATTCAATAAGTAGGTATTTATATATATATATATATATATATATATATATATATATATATATATATATATGTATATATTTATAGTGAAAAAATAAGTAACTCTGCTGGTACTACTGCGTGATTGGAGTAATATAAAAATACTTATTATATTATATCGCCCGCTTGAACTAATTCAGAACTTACACAGAAGAGACAAGTTTGAACGTTAACTACTAAGAAAATTACATTTGTCGTGCTATCAGTTTTCGAGAACACTCCTCTTAAAGACGAGCCTAGTATCAGCATATTAGGCCATAACGTTTTGAGTGACTACCAGCATGTAACACAATCTGGTAAGCAAGGCCAAGTTGGCGTCAAAGAAAATGGTAGTCATCGGCTGAGCGACACGACAGTAGCAGCCCAGGTTCGACCTCATATAAAGTACTGTTCTCATATCAGGGTTGGTGCATCCCAGTATAAGCTTGAACCACTTAATCGTGTACAACGTAGTGCCCAATCTTAGGGGATCCTATAATTTGTGGAAGGTTTGATCCTTTGAGTTTGAAAAGACTTTTAGTTATAACCATACCAACATAAATTTATTTACAAAAAGTAGTTTTTGCGTGATTCGCGGACAAACCAATTGACAAACAAACAGATAGACAATCAAACAGACAGNCTTTATTCTCTTGCATAAAGTCCTGCACTCTTAATGGTTGCCTGTAAGAGATCACTTGTAGTGATAAGGCCGCCATTGCACATGCTAATTTAAGTACCTACATATGTACCTACATAAGTACCTACATGTCCCTTTCTTTTATGTAAATTGTGTATTTTTTCATGTGCAATAAAGTATTATTATTATTATTATTACAATACTAGGTAGTAAGTGAACTTGACCAACAACATTGAAAAAGATATTTCATAATAAAAATATTTTTTTATAAACAAAATGTTGAATTTAATATATTAAAATAGTAGGTATTCCGTATTCATACAAATACGTTAGTTTGTAACAGCTGGTATTCGCGGACCACGGTATCTACCGTCGGGTGGAATTGAGGGCAACGATAAGACTGCCTCATTTCATTACAGCGCCCAAGCTGGGGGCTTTTAAATTTTTAAGATTTTTAACTAATTACAAGATTATTATTATAAAATATATGGAGACGTTTGAATAGTTGGTAAATTAATAAATATGCTGCATTCTATCTAATTTATTTATTCTAGCTATAACTGTAAGTAGTTCATTTGCGTATCTAGAGATATTTTCTGTATAGCTTTGAACATATAATATTTCTACGTGTAAATGTAGATTTTTTAGTTTTTTGTGGCAAATTTTTAGTAAGAAACTTTCTGGCCCTAGTTGGCTTTTCCCCTTCCTACGCCCATGACGAGGTTGGATACTATAGGTCATTCCAAATGAAGATTCGATTCCTATTCGGGAGAATTAATTATGCAATATTTATTTTCTCGCTCTGGTAACAATAAAAATCGCGGCGTTGAGTTCCGCTACTAAGCACTAGACAGACGAAATTTTTTAACATTGGATTGTCTCTGTCTTATCCTGTTATGGCGGATACAGCATGAAGCTAAAAGAAGTGCTCTATCTCCGATGATCCGCCGGGAGTTACGGACGTACGGTTATGGTGATTCCAGTGACACCTTCTATTTGCGGATGAAGAGAAGATCATCGTAAGATTTTAGTTGGTGGCATAGTTCATAGAAGTTACTGTTGGAGTCCCACATTACCGTTCCTCACGAATAAATCGATCGTCTTCAATCAATTTAGTAGCTACGTTTATAGTTGTAGGCAAGTTTGTATATTTTTGTTTATAAACAACATATAAATTTTAATAATACGTGATAGCGTTAATAAGATATTTTTTGATCTTTCATTAAAATAGCGATGAAAATAAAAAATCTTGATACACAAAAGAAAGAAAATATCTAGTTTATTGAGGCTGTAAAGATCATGTAAGGTGTAGCTGATGCTAATAGTAGTATGTAACATTAGAAAATATAGATTGATGTATGTAAATTAGAATTCCATATCACCCAGGTCTGTTTCAGGTCTCCTTAAGCTTCATTTATCATAATGTTTTGTTGTAGATTCTTTATTGACATGACTTGACTTTTTCTTGTAAACGAAAACGTTACCTCAGCTTCGCGCTGTATCCCGCACACAGTAGGGTAGGCAGAGGGAACCTAGTGTAGTAAACTCCGTTCCCCACTTTCTGTCGGATTCTGGAAGCATTGCGTGTTGAGTGGCGCGCTTTGCCTCGATACCAGAGCGAAGAAATGGAAATATAAATTTAAGTAAATGTTTCATCTCCTCAAGTGGGGATCGAACCCACAACCCGTCGGTTTTATAGTCACCCTTTATGCCCCTGCGCCACGACCGGCTTCGATTTTTTTAAACGTTACCTACATCATATATTAAATTTAATTAATATATTTTGTATGTAAGCATAAGCAATGATGTCTTGTGTTAGATTGTGTTAGTTAATTGAAATATTTTTAAATTAAACAGAGGTTGTTGTTTAAGATAGTTACTATAAAAAATTGGTAAACATTGGACAAGTTTATTATTATTAAATTAAAAAATATTTTTTAACACCATGTTTTGTCCCGCATATAGCAGAGATTGGCAAAGAAAAGCTAGTGTCAAGATACTCCATTCTCTGGTTTCCGCCTAAATTTGAGACACTGCTGCAACACTGCACCTTGTTTACTCTTGCTCGAGGGTAGTCCACCCCACAACGATAGCGTTTGCAATACGACACTCTGCAGCTCGTTTACGTCCAATTATTATCTATACATATTATAAATATGTAACTTATATCTGTCTGTACATGGAAGATATATGAGAAAATCTATTAAATATTATTAGGAGCAATTATTGATGTAACAGAATCCAAAACAATGATTATTAAAATTACTTATTAAGAAAACGTATAAAAATTTAAACGTAGAGTTATTATTTTTCTTTCCTAAATGTGGAATAACAGTTTAAAAATTTTAAAAAAGATAATTAAAATTTTTGTCTGTTTTTGCTTGTCTGTCTTTGCGTTTGTTCTTGCTAATCTCGGAAACGGCTTAATCGTTCTAAATCAGTTTTCACTATTGTATTTTGGCAAATTTCACTTAACGTTTAGTGTTATTTTAATATTTAGGTAGCTGCTTAATTTCAATCGTTTCATAAATAAGACCACAAAAGTAATTCAGATGAGAAAATAAAATATATGAGTGTATAATATAAGCGGGCAAAGCCGCGAGCGGGTCGCTAATGGATAATTTTGTTTTTTATCAGCTTCACGCTGTATCCCGCACACAGAAGGGTAGGCAGAGGGAACCCAGTGTTAAGACACTCTGTTCCCCACTTTCCGCCGAGTTCTGGAGGCATTGCATGTTGAGTAGCGGAACTCAACGCCGCGCTTTACCTCGATACCAGAGCGATAACATGAAAATATAAATATAAATAAATACTTTATCTCCTCGAGTGGAAATCGAATCCACAACCAATCGATTTTACAGTCACACTTTGTGACCCCCTGCGCCACGACTGGCCTCATAATAATCTATGGATAAATAACCTTTGTACATAATGTATGTTCTCACCCATTCAACACAGCCTACAGTTTGAATGTATGGGATATTGCTGAAGATTTAACCGTAGTAATATGATAGCATTTTCGGTAAGTTTCTCGCACGAACTTACGATGATTGTATCGAGTGAAATAATTTAGTAAAGTGTTTCCAAATTGAGGTGCAACTTATATCTGAAGTGGTGTATATATGCAGTTGAATTTAGACTGATTTTAAGCTCGACTCTATTACGTGATAAACGAGTGCAATATAAAGATAATGATGTTATTGTATATAGTTTTGGAGCCAGTCGTGGCGCAGAGGTACAAGCTGTGGGTTCGATTCTCACGCGAGAAATAAAATTAGCTTCACGCTGTATCCCGCACACAGCAGGGTAGGCAGAGGGAACCTAGTTTTAAGACACTCCGTTCCCCACTTTCTGCCGGATTCTGGAGACATTGCGTGTTGAGTGGCAGAACTCAACGCCGCGCTTTGCCTCGACACCAGAGCAAAGAAATGGAAATATAAATTTAAGTAAATATTTCATCTTCTCGAGTGGGGATCGAACCCACAACCAGTCGGTTTTACAGTCACACTTTGAGCCGCTGTGCCACGACTGGTCTCAAGAAAATATTTAATATTTTCATTTATTCGCTCTGGTGTCCGGGCGAAGCGGCCTCCAGAATTCGGCTGAAAGTGGTGAGCGGAGTGTCTTAACACTAAGCTCCCTCTGCCTACTATATATGGGATACAGCGTGAAGTTCAATATAGGAAGACATAAGTACTAAATGTATAGTGTACAAGTGTTGAGTAATGGAGTTCTTCTGATAGAAATTTTCACTTGAGAATAAAGTTGCGTGTTGACGGCAAGAGTGGCGAAACTCAATACCGCCCTATGTCATTTCCTCGAATGGCAATCGAACCCACAACCTCTTGCGTTCCCTATACTTACTTATAATAAATAAAAACAAATTTAAAAACCTATATAAATAAATGTCTTTAAAGTAAAATAATTGTTTCCAATGTTTCTAATTCTGTCCGGAGTCAAAAGCGAGTAAAAAGTGGACGAAGCAGTATGGGGCAACCGGTAGCGGCGGCGCTGAGCTGACTCGTATTTTTATGTAACATGTTACAAGACGTGTTGCGACCTGCCTCGCCGCGATGCGAATCGTGGATTATCGAATCGACTTTAGCGTTGAATCCTATAGAATAGAATACTATATATATATATATATATATATATATATATATATAAATATATATATATATATATATATATATTGCTATAAACAGGAATATTATACGTAAGGCCAGTTGTGGCGCAGCGGCACAAAGTGCACCTGTAAATCGACTGGTTGTGGATTCGATCCCCACTCGAGGAGATGAAATATTTATTTACATTTATATTTTTATTTTCTTCGCTCTGGTGTCCGGTTGAATTCCGCCACTCAACACGCAATGTCTCCTGATAAATTGGCGGCAAGTGGGGAACGGAGTATTTTAAAACTAGGTTCCCTGTGCGTACCCTGCTATGAGCGGGATACAGCGTGAAGCTGAAAAAAAAATTATACGTGTAGTTTTTTTTTATATTATTCTTTGGAAAATAGTTTCGTCCTTGTTGTGCAATACTGTAATATATTTGGTTTATTATTGCATTTTTAATTAGATTTTTTTCAAAGCAACTCTTGGTGCAGTTGGACGCGTGTGACAGGTTGTATGTACGTTTGATGTCGATTTGGAGACATGAAATGTTTCATATTTCAGTTTTTTTGCTGGCGTTGCGTGGCAAAACGCGGCGTTGAGTTCCGCCACTCAACACGCAATGCCTCCAGAGTTTGGCGGAAAATGGGGAACGGGAGTGTTTTAATGGGAAGGGTATTAACAATAAATTCTTAGGTTCTATAAGTGGGTGGCCTGAAGCTAAAAACACAAGAAAAAAAAAAGTTACATCTTATTATATTAATCTTTATAAGAAAATCATATAACAGAATTCATTTTTGTTATTTATTGTTTTCCATAATTTCAGTCAATTATCATCATCAGCTTGGTTGTAAACACTTTTAAATGCATCATCATTTCTTCGTCCTTTCATCATCATTTCTTCGTTTTTAGCTGCTGTTGATGATATATATCTGAAAGGTATTCTAACTTGATACAAGAAGTGAAATGTATGCCATGATTTATATATAGATTATTTTATTATTATAATGATTTAAATAAAAGTTATTTTCTTAACTGAAAATCTGTCATCAATGGCCTTAAAATATAAACCCATATAAAAACAGAAGATACGTATATAAAAGTTTATATAATAATTTGTTTATACATTGTATAGCATTTTTTAATAAAATTATAATATTAATAATGAGGCCAGTCGTGGCGCAGTGGCACGAGGTGTGACTGTAAAACCGACTGGTTGTGGGTTCGATCCCCACTCGAGGAGTTGAAATATTTACTTAAATTTATATTTCCATTTCTTCGCTCTGGTGTCGAGGTTAAGCGCGGCGTTGAGTTCTGCCACTCAACACGCAATGCCTCCAGAATTCGGCAGAAAGTGGGGAACGGAGTGTCTTAACACTAGGTTCCCTCTGCCTACCCTGCTGTGTGCGGGATACAGCGTGAAGCTGATTTGATTTGATTAATTTAATTTAAATTAATAATCTTAATGTTTATTTTTCTTCCTTACATCCTACCGTATAAGAGGCGAAACGTACATATACGCAAAAAAAAAGAATTTCAATATAACCTAATTCTTCGTTAAACAGGTAGATAATCTCTATATATAATAAGACGGTAAAAATATTTTGTTTGTACATTTAGTAATTTTGACTGAAATGGATAGAGGGACACTTAAAAAGAATAATAGAAAGCAAAAAGATTTTTTTTTAATTTCTTGTCTGTCTGTCTGTCGACATATTTTTGTCCACTTTTTTCTCTGAAAGTACTGAACCGATTTACTTGAAAATTTCACCAATTGCTTTGCTTTAACTCATCTTAACTACTAAAGTTTAGTTCATCAAAATCGGTTCATTAAAAAAAAAGTTATCGTCATTTGAAAGAAGTCGTAATTAATTCAACACAGAGATAAAGAACGATCTTGAAAGAAATATCAAGTAAATACAAAGATTTTTTGGTTGGTTCGTTCATATAATATATGTAACTAATTTAAAAACTGTACAGGAGTTAATATGCAATTATTACAGTTATTTTACAAAGAATATTATGAATCCTTCAAATCAATAATTTAACATTTAAGGCTGTTTCTGAATGAGTAAATTAAATTATTCACTGACATCAGCACATTTAACAGAGTATATTATATAGGTAAAAAGAACATAAAGTTACAAAAATATATACGTGTAATAAATAATTAGCTTTATGTATATTTTATAAATATCAAATATCAACAATGGTCGTATTTTTTTATTTAAAACAATCAAAAATTCTTTGACGATAATGTCGTAAAAAATCATATTAGAAATTATTATAGTTAATCAATTCTACTTATTACCTCAATAATCATGTATTTTAAGCGGGCGAAGCCGTGGGCGAGCCGCTAGTATATTATAAATAACACGGAAAAATCAATGAGGCAAGTCGTAGCGCAGGGGTACAAGCGTTTGACTATCAACGTGACAGGTTGTGGGTTCGATTACCACTCGTGGAAAGGAAATATTTAATATTTAATTTTCTTCGCTCTGGTGTCGTGGCAAAACGCAACATTGAGCTCCGCCACTCAACACGCAATGCCTCCAGAATTCGGCAGAAAGTAGGGAACGGAGACGGTCGACGGTCTAGGTTCCCTCACTAGGTTCCCTCTGCCTACCCTGCTGTGTGCGGGATACAGCGTAAAACTGATGATCTTTTAATTTTTTTTATTAATATATTATTAACTACTAATAGCAAGTTATTTGTTATAATCTATCAATAAAAAAGTACATGTAGGTATTTGTGTTACAACAAAATATCTAAATTAAATTTACCTGCTTTTTACATTAAATGATAGGGTTTATTCATACTCCTGAGGTTTTCTGAAGCTTCCGGAGACAAGAGATCAGTTAACGCCTACCTTTAAGGGAAAACTGCGCGGTGTCTTTCAGCGCAGATAATATACATATGTGATAATATTATTAAATCTTTAAATTAGAAAAATTAAATAATTAAATCAGCTTCATGCTGTATCACGCACACAGCAGGGTAGGCTGAGGGAACCTATTGTTAAGACACTCCGTTCTCCATTTTTCGTCGAATTTTTTGAGGTATTGCGTGTTGAGTGGCGGAACTCAACGCCGGGCTTTTGACTTGGTGCAAGAGCGAAAATATTAAATAAAATAAATAATAATTAATTATTCCAAGTGGGGAACGAACCCACAACCGTCGTGTTACTCCCACACCCCTGCTCCACGACGACCTCAATCTTTACACGTACTTTTTTTCTTAATATTGTCGTATTTTGTATAATTTTTATAATTTACACTTTTACGAGGCCAGGCGTGGTGAAAGTGTGACTAAACGCGGCAGGTTGTGGGTTCGATTCCGACACGTAGAAATTACATATTTAATATTTTCATTTCTTCACTGTAGTGTCGAGGTAAAGCACGGCGTTTACTTCCGCCGCTTAACACGCAATGCTTCTAGAATTCAGCGGAAAATGGGGAACGGTGTATCTTAACACAAGGTTCCCGCTCCCTGCTGTGTGCGAGATACAACGTAACTTTGAAAAAACTAATTTCGTAAAACATGATCATCGAATAAAAAGAATATTTCACGTTATCAACGAAATCAGCTTCTTGACCTTTATATGACCTACGGAAAAGTCCTCCGAGAGGTCGTCTGTTCACCTCTTAAATACGCAGCAAAATATAGAATAGTGAACTTACGTGTGAAATTTTCATATTATCAGTTTCACTTTATCATTTTTCCCCGGGTAACAGTTGTTTAGCGAGAATCTGTGGTTAATGTCCAATATTTAAGAATATAAGTAAATTAGCTTCACGCTTTATCCCGCACACATTAGGTAGTGTTAAGACACTCCGTTCCCCATTTTCCGCCGAAATTTTCGAAGCATATTGAGCTTTTGCTTTTGTACCAGAGCGAAGAAATAAAAGTATTAATAAATAATAATATAATACATTCCCTCGAGTAGGAATCGAATTCACAACCTTCGCGTTACAATCACACCACTGTGCCACGACGGCCTATTCGGCTCCGGTTTCTATAAAATATCCTTTATATTTATAACCAATAAACAGTTTTCAACTTAGCAAAAGATAAATAATAAAATGTTAATTTATATCCTACATTATAATATTTACATTTTTATAACCGCATTAAGCATCTAGGCGGACTAGGTGATTGGTAAGATTTTACGGCACTTTCACGACTTTTCCTCAACGTCTTTTCAACAGATAGATATTTTATAAAAATCAGCTTCACGCTGTATCCCGCACACAGCAGGGTAGGCAGAGGGAACCTAGTGTTAAGACACTCCGTTCCCCACTTTCTGCCGAATTCTGGAGGCATTGCGTGTTGAGTGGCAGAACTCAACGCCGCGCTTAACCTCGACACCAGAGCGAAGAAATGGAAATATAAATTTAAGTAAATATTTCATCTCCTCGAGTGGGGATCGAACCGTCGTCACACTTCGTGCCGCTGCGCCACGACTGGCCTCTATAGATATTTTATAGATAGATAAATATTTTTTTTAAGCTCCACACCTCATCCTTCATATACAAGGATAGGCAGAGATAAAGAGAAACTATAACGCATTGCAATCGTTCCTCATTTCAGCTAAAATGAGAGACATTCTATATTGAATGGCGGTACTCAACGCCAGAGTGGAAAAAATTAAATAATACTTTTCCCCATATTTGAAGAATTTTAGAATGATTTATAAATATTTTTCTCAATTTCTAACTGTTTTTAGATATTTTTTTTTTTAGTCAAAGTCAAACCAACTCTAGTAAAAATTATTTAGTGGAGTAAAAAAGCGTCAAAGGTGGAAGCACTCCTTATTAAATATTATTGTATATTATGTATATTTTGGAAGATTTAGATGTCCTAATATATCTTCCAAGATATTTTTGGGGGCGTTTATCAATTCAATAGGACCCAAAATTTTTTTTTTATTTATTTGTCTGTATGTCTGTGCGCTTGTGCAAGCTAGTCTTAGAAATGGCTTAACGGATTTAAATACCATTTACACTATTTTATTTTGGCAATGTATTATTCAGTCTTTGTTTAAATCGATTCAAAAACAATAAAAAAACGTTATGTCAATATATCAAGTATTTTGTTAGACACATTGCTACAAAATAACTGTTCTATTGAATTGACAGAAATTTTAATTTTCAATGGATATTATATTATATAAATCAAAATAAAATAAATCAGCTTCATGCTGTATCCCGCACACAGAAGGGTAGGAAGAGGGAACCTGGTGTATGACACTCCGTTCCCCAATTTCTACCGGATTCTGGAGGCATTGCGTTTTCAGTGGCAGAACTCAATGCCGCGCTTGTCCTCGACACTAGAGCGAAGAAATGGAAATATAAATTTAAGTAAATATTTCAGATGAAATATTTAGAGAGGTCCTCGAGTGGGGATCGAACCCACAACCAATCGGTTTTACAGTCACACTTTATGCCCCTGCGCCACGACTGGCCTCATTATCTTATATAATAAGAACACCAAAGTAATTCACAAAACAAAATAAATAATTGAGCAGTTCAAGCGGGCGAAGCCTCCCGATTTCGTATATATTTAATAAATAAATATACATACTACAATAGAATCCATATATCTTAAAATACTTATTAAACAACAACATTTATTTTATAACAAAAATCAGCTAAATTTAGAATGTAAAAAGTACATTTTCCCAAAACAAATAAGCCCGTATAAAACACCTCAACTCGTAAGTTTTATCTCGACGTAGTCTAGTCGGTGTACCCTTGGCAGCGCCCCTACGACCGTTCGCCCTTCGCCCTCGCACCCCAGCGCTCACCCCATCCTATATACTTGCATGTAGCTCGCAGAGAACTCTTTGGTGAATTTGTTTTTATTTATTGTTGTTAAAATAATTTTCGGTTTATTTTATGTTCTTAATTTTTCAGGTGATTGTTGTTTTTAAGTTTTTGAGTTGTATATTTTATATAAGATTTTTTTTTGTTTTTCTTTTTATTTTAAGACTGAAATTAATAAATTTCAGTCATATTAAATTTCAGTCAGTTCACTGATTTTTTTTATTTTTAATAATTTTTATTTTTTTTCTTAAAAGAGTAGTAGTAGATTGAATTATTTTTTTGTCTTTTTTTTCTTCAAATAACACATAATCGAAAAAAATCGAACTTGAGAATCGAAAAACTCGAACTGCCTTTGTACAGCCTCACTGCTAGTCATTACATTATAACTCGTAAACAAAAAGGTCTCTAGTTTATTTTAGATTAAATTCTACATTGCTAATTGAAAATGTTTCTCCGTGTTCAGTAGAAACAAGCGCTTAAACAGTCTGAAAACATCCAGTAAACGAGTACCTATATAATGTTACTTTAACCCTTGTATCTCTTGAAGCCGTTGGAATGTAATCCTTTGGGCTTAGAGCTACAAAAATTAGACATTATAGGGCTACATGATTAGAAATTACGTATTTATGATGAAAATTTAAATATATATGTTATTATAATATAGTTTTGTTGTTATGTTGTTTTGTTGTTTCGGGAATTAGAAATTATAATATTCGATTTGTTTTATTTTGTTGTGTCAATATTTAAATGAGGCCGTCCTAGTGCAGTGGTACCAGTGTGGGTTCAATTCACACAGGGGTATTAATTATTATATATTATGAATTTATTAATTAATATTCTCATTTCTTCCCTCTGGTTCGCGGCATCGAGTTCGCCAATGAACACGAAATGCCTCGAAATATTATATTGACAGTAAGTGAGTAACAGAGTGTCATACACTAGGTATCCCCTGCCCACTCTGCAATGTAAAAAAAATAATTGAAATCTATCTAAATTTGAGATAGATTATAGAGAAGATGAGATAGATTATAGATATAGAGAAGTTAGAATTTACCGCAAGCATAATAAGGTCCTACTAAAAGATCTTATTTGTGCATATTATACACAAAAATATTTTCTATAAAACACAAAAATATATGAATATATGAAGTATGATAAATACATTGTAGAGTATAGTGTCGGTCGAGAGAGATAACTGTAATATTACTGTTAGAAGAACTCTATTTGAAAATTTATAGTATATTTACCATTATATAATAAAATTAATATATTTAATAGTAATATACATACATTTTTATAATATATGTGTATACATATTCTCACTTTGATACGAATAACTATAGGGTAAAGTCCCGTAGAGTAGATGCTTTTTAAGCGTAGATTGGTCTCACTAGATGGCGCCGCTTTTTATTCTGCGGATATAAAATTCTTTAATAAACAGTAAACTATAGTTTTTAGGCTTTTCCTCTTATTTAATATTGTATTTCACATATTCAACGTCTTAAATAAAATAATTGGAATATTAGAATATATGTTTTGTTAAGAATCCATTAACGTTTCACTTACTATGTATAATAAAGATATTTTGTTAAAAATACCATCCGACGTTTGGTAAATGCAGATTGTGTGGTTAGTTTGCCTTTAAAAACGTTGCAATTTTTGTGAATAAATTCATTGTTGAACGCCTTTGTTGTGTTGATTTTATTGTATAATATATTTTATCAAGAAACGAATAAGTTTTATTGTTCGTGCCTATGCATAAATATGAAATATGATATTTAACCGATATCAATTATATACTAGAAATAATTATTATATAAATTATATTACTATTAGTAAATAATAATAATTATATAAAGAAAATAGCTCTACCATCCGACGACGGTAGCGCCACCATCCTTTCTAATTCGAACTAAACAACGGTTTATGCTTATTCCCAAGCTTTCTAAATTTTCGTTTATTGACCTTCCGCCGAATATCACTTCACCGAACACTTTTTCTTAGTGGAACTCGCGAAAACGGCTTAATATTGTTGTAATATGTTTTTTAGAAGAGTTAGTGTTAGTGTATAAGATATTTATTTTGTTTTTTTAAGTTTCACTCTGTATCCCGCACACATCAGTGTATGCAGAGGGAACTTAGTATTAAGGCACTCCATACCCCACTTTTCTGGCGAATTTGCGAGGCATTGCGTGTTGAGTGGCGGAACTCAACGCCGCCCTTTTGCCTTCGTATCAGAGCGAAAACATTGATTAAATAATTCATTCCCCCGAATGGGAATCGAACAAACGACTGTCGCGTTACAATCACACACTTGTGCCCTTGCGCCACGATGGCCTCAATATAAATTATTATAGTTATATATTATTTAGACGTCTTTATTACTAAAAATTTGATATTTGTATGTATGATAGGTATAACATGTGCGAACATGCATTTTGCGTAATACGAGAAAATTGGTGCTTTATAAAATCCGCGGTGCTATATAAATTTTTAACACCGAATTTGTGGCGCTCTCGGATCACGCATATCGGACACCTCGTACCACGATACAGTTTGGAAATGGCTTTGACAAAAATATACTTCGAAAATGTTTTTTTTTAGCTTCTCGCTGTATCCCGGTTACAGTAGGATAGGCATAGGGAACCTAGTGTTTAAATATTACGTTCCCCATTTTCCGCCTAATTCTGTAGGCATTGCGTGTTGCAGTGGCGAAACTCAACACCGCGCTTTGCCTGGACACCAGAAAGAAGAGTAGCGAAAATATTAAATATTTTATTTCGTCGAGTGGAAATCAAACCCACAGCCTGTCGCGTTAACAGTCGCACGTTGTACTTCTGCGCCACGACTGGCCTCACACAACTTACAAATCAATTATTCACTCCTTTAAAATAGACCTCTACTTTACTATATTCTTAATATAATAACTTATGAAAAATGAAATAATGCTGTTTATTTAATAACTGCGACAAAATCTATGTTATTTATTTGCTTAAAGTATAGGTATATAGGATAGATAGGTTCTTGACCCCGACTTTGTTCGTGTAGGCATGTACTGTTTTTTTTTGTTACCATAAAAAATATATTATAATGAGAAGATCATTAAGTTTACTAATTAAAATAAAATACGTATTATATTTAATTCCATATAATCATCACGTTTTTGTAAAATCTACATATACGTATATCTACATATATCGTAATGTAGGATAAACAAAGAGTCAACTTTCTAAACTTTTCATCAAGGTAATTTTGAAAATTATACTATTTTTTTAACTTTCAACTGATTGTTACTAGATTCTTCAATAATACACTACCGTTGCCCACTTCCTGCCGAATTGTAGAGGCTTTGCGTGTTGATTACCGGAGAGAGATAATAAAAATATAAAATAATACATCATTCCCCCAGTGGATATCGAACCTTCAACCATCGCCTTTACAGTCACACGCTTGTGCCCCTGCGCCACGACGGTCTCAGTATCGTAGTTTATTTATAAATTTAAGCAAAACACCAAAATTAAGTGCGGAATGTCTTGTTTGTGGTTTGTAATATAAACATATCCTTCGACTGCGAGTCGAGTCATACATTTTTTTGGTAATTTCCTGTATATACTGGAAAATACTTTGTATATGATGTATGATAACTTATTCATTACCTATCTTTTACCTGCGGTTTTGCTTAAATTGCTATCAGGGCAGGGTCACTAAAAGGAAACTGAGTCACTAAAAGGAATGGCTATAAAGGAATATTAAAAAATAAATAAAACAATAATATTAAAATTAATATAACTAATTCCGACGTTGGACTACATTTAAAGGGTTCATAGTCATATATATATCGAAATCAATAATATATTTTTTAATGAATTTATTTTTTTTAAGTCTCCTTTGTTCCAATTTAATATTTTGCACGTGAAAACAAAACATATGAACTCATGTTCGAATTTTTAATACAAAAAATTATAAAAATATAATATAAATCAACAATTTCATATAATATAAGTTATACTTAAATAAGGAATAGACTATATATATCTTTAAATGGAAACTCTCTTTTAAAATAAAATATATAAATAATATTAAAAATAATTAAATATTATACCATATTGATATTCTCTCACCGTCGCACCGTGGTAGAGGCGTAGCTGTTTTTCTGATGCGATCACCAAACCGGTCGACCATCGCGGTGACGAGCTGGTCCCGGTGTCGGTAGGTGAATGTCGAATTACTACTTTGCATACGTGGGTAAAGCGTCATTTTTCTCTAGATAGCTAGAGCTGGCTGTAAGATTCTCCATTTCGAAACACGGATTGATAAGCAAATAATATTCTATATTAATAGATATTGTTTTTGTTTTATTGTCTTTTTCCAATTGAGTACTGACGTTTTTGTTGTAAATAGTTTTCTTTTTTGTGTATTTCGTGTGTCTAGTGTTAATACACTCCGTCCTCTACTTTTTGTTGTGTTTTCGAGGTATTTCGCTCTGGTAACAAGGTAACCACAGTGAACAAATGAAAAATATTATTCGAGTGAGAATCGAATCCAGAACCGACGCGATTACAGTCACACACTCGTACCACTGTGCCACAGCTGCCTCAGTGTTTAATTATTATAAGTTTCCGTTTTATAGTTATTACTGTTAACTCAAATAGATACGTTAAGATTTTCGTTTGGGCCGTAGGTTGTTTCTTTTTTCCTTTCTCCTTGTAGTAAGTTTTGCATAACTGAGTCAAATGGGTCAAAAACCAGCGACCACTGCGCTCTGTAACCTAGTTAACCAAAAATTTCTTTACGAAATTATTTTATGTAATGTTTTAGCACTATATATATTATATAGGTATATATTTTTCATAGCTATATAAAATTGTGATTTTTTTCTTTGATGTCACTATGAGACAGCGTCTGTAAACTACGGCGTTGATTTCCGTCACTCAGTATCTCAGAACTTCACGCAGAAAGTGGGTAATGAAAAGTTTTAACACTAGGATCCTTTGATCTGCTTTGTTTAGCGATAAAAAATGTAAAGCTTCTGTTATTAATAACATATTAACTTAAGTGATATTTTTGTTATATGACGCTGGCCATGTTATATTAGTCGATTACTTACAATAGACCAATACTTATATTGACTTAACCTAAATAACTTTGTACAGAATGCTTTTGTTTATTGTAATTTTTTTGGAAGTATCTAGTGATTTAATATGTTATATACATATAATAATCCAACAAATCAGCACATTATTATGTATTAGGATCAATCTTATTAATATTACATATATGAAAAAAAAAACCCGCTTCAACCTAGTGTTAAGACACTCCGTTCCCCACTTTCTGCTGAATTCTGGAGGCATTGCGTGTTGAGTGGCGGAACTCAATACCGCGTTTAGCCTCGATACCAGAGCGAAGAAATGGAAATATAAATTTAAGTAAATATTTCATCTCGTCGAGTAGGGATCGAACCTACAACCAGTCGGTTTTACAGTCACACTTCGTGCCGCTGCGCCACGGCTGGCCTATATGAAACTTTCATTAAAATGTTAGCTCACGAATTTTATCAACTACAGACTATATAAACATAAATTACACTGTCCTAAGCCAGTATTATCACTATCAAAGTAAGAATTTTGAATAAAAATTGCGCAGAAATATTTATATCTTAAATAATATATAAACCACCAAAATGAATACGTTAACCGCAAAGAAAAACGCATTTATCGTGTCACCAGTTGTTGAAAACACTTATCATAAAGCCGCGTCCAGTATTTGCACATTGGGCATTAGCATTTTCATTGATTTCCTGGATCTGGAAAGCAAGGTCAATTTGGCCTCAAAGAAACTGGGAGTCATCGGCAGACTGAACCATTATTTCATGCATAAACACCGATTGGCCCTGTACGATAGGGTCCAGGTTCGTATAGGGCCCAGGTTCGGTCATATATGAAGTACTGCTTCTATCTCTGAGCATCCCAGTATCAGCTTGAACCATTTAATCGCAAACAACGTTCCGAATCCGAGCCGTTCGAATCATTGGGTACCTAATAATCTGTAAAAGGCTTGACGCTTTGGCTTTGAATAGAGTCGTCAGCTCACTGTGCGTTCTCTACCGCATTTATCATGGAGACTGTTCTGAGGAACTGTTTGAACTGTTACCTGCATCTGAATTTTCTAACTGCACAGTACGCCACAAATTCAAGTACCATCCACACCATCTGGATACGTGGCACTCCACCACTGTCCGGTTTTGTAGGAACATCCTTCGACGCGCCACGCTACTGTGGAATGGCCTACCCGCAGTAGTGTTTCCAGGTCGACGACTTCGGTACCTTCAAAAAGTACTTCTATCTCTACTCGCGCCGACAACGCACCTGTGACTCCTCTGGTGTTGCACAGGGTTGTGAGCAGCAGTGATCTCTTACCATCAGGGGACCCTTACACTCGTTGGCTTTGTTTTTTCCATAAAAAAAGCAATCACCTATTTAGAATTTTTTTATAATTTTATTACTACTTTTTCATAGAAATAGTTTGTGTTCAAGAGAGATGCGACAAAGCCCTTAAATTAGATTAAAAAAAAAAAAGATTACATAACAATAATTCGAAATTTTGTGTTTACTTCATCGTTACATTTTTATTTCAACAGAACGAAATTATTTATAAAATTATCTCATTTTTTATATTATTTTGGTTACTTTATGCAGATTTCCTTTAGTAAAAATTTATTGTGTTTGTCGTTTTCAATATAGCTATACAAATTTAAAAAACAGAAAGGTTTCGGATACAAAAAAAGTACAATTTATATGTATGTATAAGTGCATCCATTCGATGAACCCAACTTTTTATCACATTTGAGTAATTTTAATAAAAGAATATCCAAAATTGTGTTATTTTTGTGTATTGGTTATCTTTTTTAACGATGCATTGAATTTTTTTTTATGATATTGGAGAACAACTTTCCTACTTTGATAAGAAATAGCGCGGCGTTAAGTTTCAACACCATATATAATTTTTCAAATTCAAGAAAAAAGTAGAGGACCGAGCATTTTAACATTTATTAAAGTCTTTTCGCTATTAAGGGAAAACCTATGAAGCTGAAAAAAAGTATATTTTTTAAGTAATTTAACATTACATTAATGATCACGACTTCAAATCTAAAAGGGTTGAGCGTTTAACTGATTTATACTATGCCTTTTAGTCATAGGGTTAGAAGGAGGTTTCAAGGAGAAAAACGAAGTATAGTACGGTACTTAAAAATGCTATTGGCAAAAAAAAATGTTACTATTTCGTGTAAGTGGAGTCATCGTCATTTTTTAAAAAAATGTCTGGTTGGTTCAAAGGTTCCCTCTGAGTACCATGCTGCGTGATACAGCGTGAAGCTGAAAAAAAAATGTTAATTTCAAAATTATTAAATATATTACGAAGCAGGTTGAATTATGTAAGCATTTTCTTATAAACTTTGACCTTTATGACTGAAAGGACGCAGAACCAAGCTTACTTTTCTTTTGACTGGATTTATGCCGGTTTTAACAAATAAATGATAGGATCGGAGTTAATGATTACAATTTATACCACCACACTATTAAACTAAAAGGGCTCCAGGCTGTATCCCGCACACAGCAGGGTAGACAGAGGGAACTTAGTGTTAAGACACTCCGTTCCCACCTTTCCGCCAAATTTGTGCTTGCCTTAGTGCCAGAGCGAAGAAATTAAAATATTAATATATAATAGTTGATTCCCCGAGGAGTGATGGAACCCACAACCGTGCATCTGGGCTACGACAGCCTCAGAAAAATTATAAAGACTGTGCAGATATTGAGAATATAGGTAGCCCGTAAGCGAGGTACAAACGTCTTCTTTTCATCGAGGTAAATAACGTGGCTTGGTGGTAGCTATTATCAGTTTCGATTTGTTTACAAGTTTCTTAAAAGGTTAAATGTGTAAATAATAATGATAAAATATATTATTATTGTCGTTTTTAGCTTCACGCTGTATCCCGCTCATAGCAGGAAAAGCATTGCGTATTCAGAGGCGGAAGTGAATGCCACGCTTTGCCTCGGTACCAGAGCGAGGAAATTAAAATATTAAATATTTCATTTCCTCGAACGGGAATCGAATCCAAAACATCTGACAACAGAAGTGGAAATAATAGGAACGGAGTGCCTTATCACTAGATTCCCGTGTTCCCTCTGCCTACCCTGCTGTGAGCGAGATTGAATCATGATAGTAAAAAAAACCAGACAAGTGTGAGTCGGGCACGCCCTCCTTTTAAGGCTTAAATTTTCTCCGTTTTCAGACTATTTCTTGAATTAGTACTACCTGTAGATGCTAGCTGCTAGATTTCATAATTCTAGGTCAACCGGAAGCACTCTTTTAATTTTGAGTCACTGTTTAGTGTCGAAATATGCGTTTTTTAAAAATTAAATGGCCTTTGTTATAAGTAAATGTAGATATACGATTTTTTTAGGAAATCAAGGAATCGTAGATCTGAGTATATAGTTTGAATTTTAGGTCGATATCTCTAAGCGTTCCTGAGATATAGGTTTTTGACAGACAGAAAGACGGAGTAATCTTAAAGAGGTTCCTTTTGTCTTTAAAAGGTACGGAACCCTAAAAAGTAAGTATTTAAATTGAAGCAATTCTAATTTCTTATTCACTATATAACTCATTTAGTCTGTGCACGGCTTATCATGCGATTATTATCTTTGATTCTATTGATCCATTTAAAATGAAATCATCAACATCATCAAGTTGGAGCTCAAGTTTTCAGCTAGGCAGGCAGAAAGAATTTGGTAGTCTGTTCTCCACATTTCGCCAAGATATGAGACGGTACACTACAGTCAGACATAACCCAAGAACAACACTCTAGTTATATTGATTTCGCTGAAACACTCAGAAAAAAATGCTAAATATGGTTCTGCCATTGAGCTTGCAGTATTTTTAAAAACGGTAACAAGTGATCAAATCTGTAAGGTAGGCTCTCGTGGCACTGGAACACAAGGAGGTACTGTAACGCAACGGTCGTGGGTTTAATCCCCACTCTAGGGCATGCATTATTATATTAATATTTTCATTTCTTCGCTCTAGCACCAAGGCAAAAAGCCCGGCGTTGAGTTTCGCCACCTCAACTCGTAAAATTCGGGGGAACGGAACGGAGTATCTTAACACTAGGTTCCTTCTGCTTACCCTGCTGTATGCGGGATACAGCGTGAAACTGATAAAAAATCTAAGTTTATAAGTAAAATTTGCACATTATGTTTTTAGTATAATCTATAGCAATTACTTTTAATATGTACACATTTTTGTCTATATACAAAATTCTATTTACACCTTAAACCAACCTTACGGCACTGGCCCTAGCCAAAGTTGAGTGACTTAAAAAGAATTCTTAAAGCACAACGTACTAGTCAAATCCATTTCAGTACATAATTTATTCATAAAAAGTAAAACAAATGGATTTTCTACTTTATATATATTTAGGTTGAGCGGCGACCGCGATGGCGGTCAGGATCAGAATCTAGAGCAAGCAGTCTGGCTCCCAAAATAGTAAAAAATATACACGAATATCCTCGAATTTACCAAGTGATATTTATAAAATTATAAAAATATATTTTTTTTCTTAATGAGATCGTTTTTTTTAATAACTAGTATTATTTTTTTAATAATAAATATGAATAGTCTACATTTACAATATTTCAGATAATATCCAAAAAAAATTGTAGATTTAGCATTATTTCTCATTTACGTTTAAACTGGAACAAATTATATAATATACTATCTTTACCTGCGGCCTCGTGCGCATGATCAAATGGAATTAAATAAGAATTGTGTACGAAATATATATAACACATTCTATAGCCTGTGTTTAGAAACCGTTCTCAACTTTGAGATCGATCTTGAGAGCGACCTTAAGATGCTGTTTTAATAATATAGGGTCCGTATTTATAAATTGCTCTCAAATCTGAGATCGATCTTGATATACCGTTTTCATTCTTAGATACATATATAACGGGCCTTAGGAATGAAAACAGCATATCACATTCACTCTCAAGATCGATCTCCGAGTTGAGAGCGATTAATTAATACGTGCCTAATTGCAGGAGCTAAGTCGGATCGCAGGTCGCAGGTCTACACCAAAACGATCAACATGAAGTAGCTAGTAACATGGCCCATCCTCAATAAATGGACTAATAAATCAGCTTCACGGTGTATCCCGCACACAGTAGGGTAGGCAGAGGGAACCTAGTGTTAAGACACTCCGTTCTCCACTTTCTGCCGAATAAATGTACTATCCAACACAAAAAGATTTTCCAATTCAAATCTGAGTTCCTAAGGTTATCGCGCCCAACCAAACAAACTCTTCACTTTTATAATATGAATATAGAAGCATAGAGAGTCATTACGATATTTCTACCTGAAGGTATCTTAAATGAAACTCTTAAACCGGCTTAACCGAATATATTTAATATTATACATTTTTTGGATACCCAACGATTTGAACACTCTATAACAGTCCGTGGTCAAGGGTCTGATGTGGCATTCGTCTGTTAGTCGACGTAATTATTATATGGAACTACCGCCACCAATTTCTTTATTGGCTCGTGTACTACCTTGGATTCTTCTGAATGTATCTTGCCGTCGGGTGTGGTGGGTTTTTTGTAGTTTGAGACTCCAAATTTTTTAAATTCCATCTGCAACCCACTCTTAAAAAATCTTATTCAACTGTCAAAGATCTTATTAATGTTAAATACTGAACGACATATATAGAGATTTTGGAACGCGATCTTTCCGTTCTCATTTACGCTCTATTACTCTACATACTCGCTTTACTAAGCGTTGATCAGTTGTAATAATTTTCATTAATGTGTTTCAAATAAACAAAATCACACATTTAAGCAGATAACATGAACACACTATTTGATTGATGGATTGGATTTGAACCCTGTACCGTCCTGTATATTCAGTCTCATCACTACGGCAATTTAGTCTGCGAAGAACTTAAATTTTTACATATGTTTCTTGTAAATAATATAATAGAATTTACATTAATAGAAAAACGTTATTTAAAAACAATATATTCCATTCATTTAAACACTACCAAAACGTGCACAGATACAAAAATCGAACACGAAACTATAAAAAGAGCGGGAAAGTTCCCCACTCGCGAGGCCGCCATCTTTATCGAGAGTGCGTTCCATTGTGCGCAGCGCTCGCCACGTGCAGGCACATCTGTCCGGCGGGTGACAGGCGCACCCTCCATTCCCAGCGTCCTCCGAATAAACTTGGCTCCAAATTAAAATAATAACACTGAAATATAACGGCGATGGCCGAAACGTCGCTCGTAAACGGTTTTCTTCGTGGAATAGAGTTTTAGGAACGGTGGCAGAGGGATTTGAATGTGGTGTTCTAAAATTTTGTTTATGGTTTTAGTAAAATATGCAAAACTCATATTTTACTAAAACTATATATTGTAATTATTGTTTTAGTGGTTTTCTAAGTCGATATCGATAGAGAAAAGAAATTACAAAATAAATATGTAAAAAAATATATATACGTCTTGATGAAGCTTCGAACCAAATTTGTTTATTTCAAAATCTCTCCATAAGTCTTCTTGATATTTAATCATTTACTTGACTTACTTTTATAGAAAGAAACATAACTTCATAGGTAAATATTAATTCTCATTAAAAAATATATACTCGAAGATGACGTCATTTTAATTTATTCACCAAAAGATAGAAAAAGACAGCCTACGTTCAAACCAAAGTCAATTCAAAACTCATAAAAGTTATAAACAGAACACAGCCGTGACTCTCTCATGAACTGAATTAAAACTTTGATTGATACAAGTATGAAAGAGGTAGAGGTATTGATACATTTTCCTCTTATACTGCGCTAAAGCAAAAACTTAACATAAAAATAAGAACAAGAAAAGACTAATGCAAAAAAGCAACAAAAACGTTCTAATAAAACCGATATTTAGTGCCAGCGCTGCGCATGCTCGGGGGTTTCTCCGGCCTCCCCTTCTTATTACGCACTCTATTTAGGGGCTGCTACAAAGGACTCCGTATCTATTTTGGTCTCATTCCTGAGTATTGTCATAGACAACGTCATTGGTCTTTGAGTGTCCAACTTTGAGCAACCGTGCACAATTATAAAAAAGGATTCTTTAAATGATAAAATAATAATTTACTTATTATATATTTTTATAAAAAGTACAAATTTAGTGCTTTTATGTTATTTTGTCGTTTATTTCGCTTTTGGCAAAGATAAAGAGCAGGTGAAATAATGTTCTATTTTCAAAATTTTGTCACACAATTTTAATATGAATAGAAGTAAAAGTGCGGTACACACAAACTATACTTTTAATATGTCAATTTATTTATACGGCATAAAATTTCAAATAGTATATATTTACAAATAATAATAAATAAAAATATAATAAGTTAATAAAAAGTGGGGAACGGAGAGTCTTAAAACTAGGTTCCCTTTGCCTCCCCTGTAGTATGCGGGATACAGCGTGAAACTGATTTATTTTATAATAAGTTAATAATATATAATGTATAATAAAACTCTTTTACTCTCTGCTTCTTAATTATTTTTTCATGACAATATTACTGAAGCGAATTCTTAATTTTAAATTCAGATCACAGCTTTTTGATTTTCGACTTTGCCTATCACAGACTTTAATAAAAGTCTAAGTAGACCTAACGTTCCTGGGGAATTGTCAATTAATATAGATACTAAGCCATAATAATCTTCTTTATCTTCTTTGGAATTTTACGTGACAAAATTTGCTTTGTGAATTAAACCAGTAAGTAGTAACCCATTAAAGAAATTATATTTTTTTTAACTTTTTGTCATTATTATTACAAATTGATTGAAAGATTGTTCAAAGTTATTAAGAAAACTATTCAATAATAAAGTTAACACTTTACATATTTATATTTCCTTCATTATTAGTTATGTTTTATTTTTCACGATTTTATATATTCCATCCATAAAAGTTACATTTTTCTGCGCTAAGTTTAATAGTCATAGAAAATGTTTTTCCCGTATCCCGCAATCCCGCATCGCGAGGTAGAGGGAACGTCGTGTTGAGACACTCCGTTTCACTGTGTCTGCCAAAGTTTCGACACATTACGTGGCGGAATATGGCGGAACTCAACGTAGGGATTTGCTTCCTTACCAGAGCGAGAAAATGATAATAACTCATTCCCCTAAGTGAGAATCGAACACAAATCCGTCACTCTTACGGTCAAACTCTCACTCACCACGCCATGAGCCGTCGTGTATTTTTTTGTAATAATATATGTACAATTGCACGCTGTATACCGCACGTAGCATGGTAGGCAGTTGTAATTTAGTACCTAGAGTTAAGACACTCCATTCTTATTAAGACACTTCAGTTCTCCACTTTCCGCCTAATTTTAAAGGCATTGTGTGTTGAGTGGCGGAACTCAACGCCACCTCAATATGTATTTTTTTTATATAAAGATATATAGTGATTGAAGTTAAGCATTTATGCGCTGGGTTCCCTCTGCCTGTTACGTATGCGGGATACAGCGTGAAACTGATTATATTTCCTTCATTATTAGTTATGTTTTATTTATTATAGCGTGAAGCTGAAAAAAATTATATACGGAAATTTCCATAAAATTTTACTTCTTCAATCCAATTCTAAAAGGAAATATTTCAACAATGTTAAAAAAAACATTTCAGTTGGTTCCACTACACGTGCTTATATAATAGATATAACCTTTTGTATATGTTTTATATTTCGGGAATAGTTCAGCCCAAGTGAGCGGAGCGGAACGACGGAACGTCACACTCCATATATATCAAAGTTTTTTTTTATTTATTTTAATTGAGAAAATATCTGATTAATACTCTTTTTATTATCAATATGTACGTAAGGTTAGTTGACATTTACTTTTTATTTAAAAAAAATATTTTTGACATTTTCTTTGCATTTTTCTTTTACATTTCACAGTACATTCTGGTATATATTACATGGAAAGAATAGGACTTGCCGTTAAATTAACTATCTAATCAGATATAGAACCCTCATCAATTGTAAATATAAAACTTCATGTAGATGTAGAGAAATGGACATTCATCATTCGCTGTATCCCGCATACGCAAGGTAGGTGAAAAACACTAGGTATGCTAAGATACTCCGTTCCCCACTTTTCGCCGAATTTTACGAAACGTGTTGAGTGGCGGAACTCAACGCCGGGCTTTTGCTTTAATACCAGAGCGAAGAAATCAAAATAATAATTCATTCCCTCGAGTGGGGTTCAAACCAACAACCGTCGCGTTACAGTCAAACACTTGTGCCCCTGAGCCATGATGGCCTCACATAAGCAACATAAATTCGAATATCTAAAATTAATTCACAACCTCAGAGTTTACACTATTGCTCTAGAAAATATGCTGCGACGACGCCAATTTTAGTGTTAGTATGTGCAAAAGCGTGTGACAGGTAGTATGTTCGATACTTCACTCCAGGAAATGTCATTTTTGGTATTTCTATTTATTCGCTCTAGTAACGAGGCAAAGCGCAGCGTTGAGTTCCGCCACTCAACACGCCTCCAGAATTCTCAAGAAGCGTAGAACGAAATGTCTTAACATTAGGTTCCCGCCTTCACTGCTCTGTGCGTGATAAAGCGTGTAGCTGATTTTTTTTAATAAATTAACAAAAGCTACAATAACGTGTTGTTTAACAATGATAAGTAAAAATTATGTTTTCTACGAATGACACATTTTAATTATAGCCTAATCACAACATTATCAAAAGTATACAAGATATAACAAAAAACCCACAGATAAAGTATTCGTATTTGGAGAAGTAAAATAAATAAATCTTTGTATTGAGGCCAGTCGTGGCGCAGTGGCACAAAGTGTGACTGTAAAACCGACTCGTTGTGGGTTCGATCCCCGCTCGAGAAGATGAAATATTTACTTAAATTTATATTTCTTCGCTCTGGTGTCGAGGGAAAAGCGCGGCGTTGAGTTCTGCCACTCAACACGCAATGCCTTTAGAATTCGGCAGAAAGTGGGGAACGGAGTGTCTTATGACACTAGGTTCCCTCTGCCTACCCTGCTGTGTGCGAGATACAGCGTGAAGCTGATTCATTGATTTTGTATTGGTTCGACAATTATTGTAGTCGTTAATATGGTCAAATTAATATATTATTTGCAATCGTATTATTATATAATAATTATTTTTAACTTAAAAAGTTAACAAGAGTAATCTATCCAAAAGAACAAATTTTGAGCAAAGAATTGAAATTATCTATTTAATTAAAGTAGTACATTTAATAAATGACTGCTAATCTCTATATGACATACATTAGTCTTTTTAGAATGATAAATAAATAAATGATTAATAAAAAAAATAAAAATTAAGAAGTATATATATTCTTTTATTTTCTAAATTATTTTTGTTCTATAATTTGTTATTTTTGTTTATATTTCTTTCATTATCTTAAAAGAATATTAATGTCTTGTAAATTGACAGTAAAGATATTGAATTCAATAAATTTATATATACGTTTACTTAATAATTACACCAAAGTGAGATTAAAACAAAAATAACACTAAAAGCACAATCATGTGATGTTTTTTCAAAACAATAAAAAAATCTCTCACTTTCATTGTTTTTGTTTCTGTTTCATATCACATATACTTAAAACATTTCTTTATAAATCATTTTTTCAAGATGGCGTCGAAAGAGTGTGACGATTTTTTAAAAAATCCCTGATTTCTTCCATGTTCCGATAAGGAAGGTTCACTTCAAAAAATAATAGCATCTTCTAATAGATCATTATGGCTGATAACTAGTATCTTTGAGTTTAAATTTGCAGCACCAGATAATATAAATTTAAATTCGGGGCTATGTCTCTGAAATGAAGACTACCAGATTAACTTTCTTACCTAAGTAGAGATGTTTTAGTATGTTTTGTGACTGCTTATAAATCATAAGTAATATTAACTTTGTGGTCACTTGTGGCGCGCGCGGCGGTAAACGCGGCATGTTGTGGGTTCGATTCCACTCGAAGAAATGAAATATTTAATATTTTCATTTCGTCACTCTTCACAAGAAAAAGAGCGGCATTGAGTTCCACCACTCAAAAAACAATGCCTTCATGCAATGCGGCGGAAGGTGAGGAATCGAGATATCTTAATGGGGTGTCTTAGCACCGGGGTTCCCATGTTCCCTCTGCCCTACCCTGCTGTGAGAGGGATACAATGTGAAGCTAAAGAAAGTAATTATATCCTATCGTTTTCAATTTTCTAAGGAATGTCTCTAAAATTTTATCAAAAAGATTTCAACATTCAAATGTTTTGTGAACCACAAATTTTCTTTTACTTAAGGCTCAATTAATTTTGTCAAAAAAGGTATAAAAGCAATCTGCTGATTTACTACGTACGTCTATACTATAATAAAAAATCAGCTTCAGCAGTGTAGGCAGAGGGAACCTAGTGTTAAGACACCCCATTCTCCACTTTCCACCGAACTTTTTCGAGGTATTGACTATTGAGTGGCGGAACTCAACGACGGCCTTTTACCTTTGTGTCAGAACGAAGAAATGAAAATAATAATAAATAATAATCCATTTCTTCTAGTGGGGATCGGACCAAAAAGCCTCGCGTTACAGTCACACCCTTGCGCCCATGTGCCACGACAACGTCAATATACTATAATGCATAGCAAAACTATGAAATAAAGCTATGACTGCTAACCATACCATATATAATACATGACAAAATGACCTCTGTCCAGTTTCGATACCAAAATAATTTCACAATCACAATTAAAATGGGAAATGCTAAAATATTTTATATTTTAGCGTCCGCGGTTAGTGGCGTCTGCTTTTTAACAGCGCGACGCGAAACCCTGTCATTATCGTTATGGCAATGGATACTATCTAAAATGATGCTTTGGGAATATAGTCATCTAATTTTTTTTTTTGTATATTGGTTTTGTATGTACATAAAAGGGAACCTAATGTTAAAAGGTTCCGTTCGTCACTCTAGTCAAATTTTGGGAGAATTAGAGGCAGATATTAAGACCGCGTTTTGTATTAAATTAAAAATAATGTAAATATAATTATTTTGAGGCCGTCGTGGCACACGGGTGTGACTGTATCGCAACGGTTGAGAGTTCGATCCCCGCTCGAGGGAATGAATATTGATTATTATTTCTTAATATTCTCATTTCTTCGCTCAAAAAACCTCGATGTTTAGTTCCATCACTGAACGGCTTGAAAATTTGGGAGAAAGTGGGAAACGGAGTGTCTTAACAATAGGTTCCCAGGTTCCCTGCGCCTGTACACTTAAGGTGCTAAGTGTACAAGCGTGAAGATAAAATCTCAAGTATCTCCCAGGATTTTTAATATATACCTACTCTATACTCTTAAAATTGGGTAATATCAAAATTATGAAAATAGTTTTATCAAATACTTATTTAGAAAACGTATAAAAATTTGAACGTAGCGAGACTCGAACCCGCGCCTCCTGGAAACCGACCAGGTAGGAAATAAGTATTTTTCTTTCCTAAGTGTGGAATAACTCTTTAAAAATGTTAAAAAATACTTTTATCAAAATTAAATGGGTTTCCGGGAATTAATTATTTCCATTTACCCACACTGGTACCCAAGTTGTAGCGAGGCCGGATGTCTACTGCTATATACAGGACAAAGCGTAAAACTAAAAAAAAAAAACAACAAAAACAGTCTAGAACTTAAATACCTGAAAGATCTCTCTACATATCTATCATTGTAACATTCTACGACTGTTAACATTAAAAGTTACAAATGTAAAGTTACATTCAAAAGTATTTACAAGTCTCTATGAGCATGAGTAGCAGTTTAATACGTCGACCTTGCTGATTGCTAAAGCTGGCCGTGATTGTTGGCCTTCTCTAGATCGTGTTGCGCTGAAAAACTCTACCTTACGTTCAATATCAGTTGGTTTAAGCATTTGGTATATTATGTAGAGGTTAGAAGATAAAAGGATATTAAAGTTTTTTTTTTACATTTTTAAAGTGTTATTTTCATATTTGGGAAAGAAAAAATACTTTTTAGAAAATATATAAAATTTTTAACGTAACGAGATTTGAACCCGCGACTTGGATTGGATGGATTGGTCCCCAATCTAAGCACTCTAAGGGGTCAAATCCCGATACGTTACATTTTTTTATATGTTTTCCAAATAGACAATATATANATATATATATATATTCACATTTATTCACACTGTATCCTCTAACAGGGTAGGCAGACGGAACCTACATGTAGTGTTTAGTTCCCCTACTCGACACGCAACGCTTCCAGAATTCGGCGGAATGCGGAAAACGGAGTGTCTTAACTAGGTTTTCTCTGCCTAACCTACTGTGTGAGGGGTGCAGCGAGACTCTAAAAAAGTGTAAAGATATGGATATTCTAAAAAGTATTTTTATATAAATAAATTGAGAAAAAATATATTTACCACAACGAACGACACCAATGTTTCTTATCTCGGAATAGCAAAATTGTACCTTCGTCTCTTAATTTCTAAAGCTTCATTATATTTACTTTACGGGACTGCTAATAAATATAAAAAAATATTTAACTGTATTTGAATATTGATTCTCATTGTTTAAAGTTTCTGCTGTATATTGTTTTGCAATAATAAAGTTATGAATTATATATTTTTTTCTTACGATAAATTAAGAAGCCAGTCCTGGCGCAGGGGCACAAGCGTTTCACTGTAAACGCGACAGGTTGTTGGTTCGATCCCCACTCGAGACAATAAAATATTTAATATTTAGAATTTTTCTTCATGGCGTCGAGACAAAGCGCTACGTTAGAGTTTCGTCACTCAACACCGAATGCATCCAGTATTCGGCGTAAAGTGGAGAGTGGAGTTTTTTAACACTAAGCTCTGTCTCCTGTCGTCTGCCTACCATATTACATGAAGAATACAACGTGACGTTGATAAAAAAAATCGGTTATATTACATGAAGGTTATGTCAATAACAAGAGGAGCTCTATGTAAAGATATTAATAATGGTGGAAGACGCAAAAAGATGCAGCGTTAAACATCGTGTTTGACCGCCAAATAATAAATAGTGAGACACGAAACAAATTTAGTTTAATACTTATTTAGAAAACGTATAAAATTTTGAACGTAGCGGGACTCGAACCCGCGCCTCCTGGAAACTGACCAGGTCGGTATTTTTCTTTCCCAAGTGTGGAATAATACTTTAAAAACGTTTAAAAAAAATTAGTTTAGCTTATCATCAATGACAACGAATCAAAAATGATATTTTATTAGACAAAATAAGTGAATGGCAGTGAGGACACGTCAATTTAGCCGCTCTACTAAACACAAACAACACTGAATAAATGATGACGCATTATAAAGTGGTGGAGCCACTCTGTGCTCATCACTTTATTATTGTTCCAACCAATCGTCGAGTAGTGGCTGAAAATCGTGAATTGCCTTTTATAAGTATAATTAATAAATTTAGATGTATTTGAGGCCAGCCGTGGCGCAGGGGCACAAAGTGTGACTGTAAAATCGAGTGGTTGTGGGTTTGATCCCCACTTGAGGAAATGAAATATTTATTTACATTTATACTGCTCACGTGTCGAGGCAAAGCGCGGCGTTGAGTTCCGCCACTCAACACGCAATGCCTCTAGAATTCGGCGGAAAGTGGGGAACAGATTGTCTTAACACTAGGTTCCCTCTGCCTACACTGCTGTGTCCTGATTCCTTAATTTAGATATATACATAAATAAAATTCTTTATTGCATACGTAATTGAAATATAGCATTTTACAAAAAAAATAAATAAATGTAAATAGAAACAAAAACACGTATAGTAAGTTTGCAAAGGAGATCTTATTACTGTCAGTGGTATCTTATAGGATAGGTAACCTTTAACATAAACACTTAAGAGTATAGGACATCTTTAAATAATAAAGAAATGAAGAGAATTAAAATGAATACAAGTAAGATATTAATCATTATTTTGATATATAAATTATTTCTAAAAGTATTATTTTTGGAATAATCGATATAAAAGTATATTATTATTGTATTTCTCTCCATTTCTTCTACTCTTATCGATTTTATACTATTATACATCAGTCAGACCTGTAACGGTCCAGCTTGTCTCCATTTCCATTTTGCCAATTTTCCTAAAAGTTACACATAAAATCTACTCTAGATTTTAATATATTCTAGATAATCTGTCTAAGTTTATTTTAATGTATAAAAAGTGTCGTTGCCAAATACATACGTATTGGAGTAACTGAAAATTAAAGAAAAAAGCTGGATCAATGTAATTCGCAAATCTTACGCCAAAAAAAAGTGAAAAGGAGGAAAAAAGTGAAAAAAAAAATGTATGAGAGTCGTTATAAATTATATTAAAATAGGTAGTAAAGTATAAATAATATTAAAGGAAGCAAAGGTAACCTAGTTTTAAGACACTGTGTTCTCCATTTTCGGTTGAATTCTGGAGGCATTGCTTATTGAGTAGTGGATCTCAAGGCCGCGCTTAGCTTCGACACTAGAGTGAAGAAATAAAAATATTACATCGAATCAGAATCGAACCCACTAGCTGACTGGCCTCACTAGCCTCATGTTATATGCTATATATTCTATGTTATATTCACAGTTTCAACAATAAATAGAAGTAGTAAGTACCTTTCTATGTATAATGATACTTGTGTCAACAATAGACTGTATAATGTGCGTCTCAAGTTTTCATTACAGGATTTCGGGAACATTAGCACAAAAAGTTCTTTTTGCCGTCAAGAATTTTTTCTGTGTTATTTTTAAAAATATTTTACTTACTTAGCTTTACTATCTAACCAGAGAGGAGAACGGAGCACTAAAATCAGCCTCTGCATGTCTCTTTCATCACGTCATAAAACCCGACATAGATGCCCTCCTGGGGGTCCTTATGCTTTTTGGGTGACCTTCCTACAATATCTTTGATACTATGTTTTTGAAGGACTTACCACTTCTTTTGCTTTCTTTTAGGTAGGTTAACTACTAAGTTTTCTTTTTTTTAAGGAACAAAGGAACCCTAATAAGATCACTTTCATCAGACTGACTGTCTGTCAAGAGTCTTTATCCAGAAACGCTTGGAGATATCGAGTTACAATTCAAAATATATACCTAGATTTACGTGCATATAGTTTCCTGAAAAAACGTATTCCTTAATAGTGTCAAAATATTAGTTTTTTGCTATATGGCCGTTCATATAGCAAAAAACGAATATTTTGACACTATTAAGGGAATCAAAATTAATAAGGTGCAGAATTTGGTATTAAATAACTGAATTGAAAGAAGAACTAGCTAACTAACTAACTAACTAACTAACACATAAACAGGTGTTTACGGCATGTCAGCTTACATAAATATTGTATTGGGATTCTGTTTTAGTCTATTTTTTTATTAGGTATTTAATAACTTTCTAATTATTTTAAAATAATTATTGACTTTTATAAATTATAATGCTTTGGAGAGATACAGGGCTTTACACCAAACAAGATATTTATGAATTTGTCGTAATTTTTGAATACAAGCAATCGTTCTCGTAATTAAAATATTCAAACATTCTTACATTACCTCTTTTTGAAAGAATGATGAAGAGAAAGATAAAAAGCAGAATGGAAAACCAAGTAACTTATCTCAATGTTCTCTTTTTCTAACCACACATAATGTGGAAAGTGAATTATAATAAAAAGTTTTAACAAAACCTTTACTTTACTACACGAAGCTTCACGTTTTTTCCCGTATAACGGTAGGCGGATGGTATCAGTAATTCCACTTTCCGCCCAATTTTCGAGACATTGCGTGAAGCAGAACTCAACACCGATATTCGCTTACCAAAGCGGGGCAAACGACAAAATTAAATACAATCTTTTCCCTAAATCTGGATCGAATCCACAACCACCACTACGCCACAACAGCCATAATTACAAATTAAATTTATAATTTCACTAATCTCCATATAAATTTATTTATGAATCATATCCCCAACGACGTGCAAAAGAAAACCAATCTCGATTTTTCAGTGAAAAAAACAAAAGAGCGCACCATCTATGCACGCGAGTCAATTTATTTAACGAAAGCTTACGGATTAAAGTCATTTCTTTGCTGGTGCTGGGACGAGGCTGGGAAAATTAACACTTCATACTGGTTTATAAACATCGAACATCTAGTACTTGTTGTGTTGTTTGAAAATAATAACAAAATATTGAATAATGTACTTAATTTACTTACCTTTTTTGAGAGGTGATTCGTACAATTTTCATTTTCATGTATTTATAAATTGACTGATGTTTTGAGTTTTGACAAACGCGGCGTTGTGTTCCGCCACTGAAATCACAGTGTGTCAATTTTGTGAGGATAGGAAATTAAATTCTCTCTTATTAGGGAATATGGGAAGTACCGTGCGAAACTAAAAATATTAAACAGCTAAAAATATAGCTAAAATTTTACCACGCATTATTTGCCGTATAAAACCATAACTATCAAAATTAAATAAATCTTTACATTAAAGTAGATTAGTATGTATAGGGTGAAGCCGCCTTTAGGTAGCTAGTTACGCGGCTTCGCCCGCTTATACCTATTGTTATATTACAGCCAAATTATACAAAATCTTTATATAAATTTTAACCTACGTGTTTTTCTGACGTATAAACTATATTACACTAAAGTTTCATCAAAATTCGTTTAGTAGTTTTTGTGTGAAAGTGAAACGGACATCCATCATGACAAACTTTCGCATTTATAACAGTACCAGGATTATGATGTTTTTCTTATGATATAATATAAAAATGATGAAATATGCTCTACGATTGTTGCTTAATAAATAAATTATATTATTTTCATAATTATTCAAAAACGAAGAAACTAATGAATAGAGAAATGTAGAACAAAAAAAAATATTCAACTGTAAAACGGCCAATTCTTTGTAAATATCACAAGAAAATAAATAAATATATTTTATTTATTTTCTTCAACTGAGCGTATTTCTGACCTTTGCCAGGTTCAGCTCCGCCCACTGGCGGGCCCCGGCCGCATCCGAGTGCCGGCTCGCTTCCGGGAAACTTCGGATTTCCAATAATTACTCAAGCTAATATAAATGTGTTTTAAATATACATTTCACTATATATAGCACTCGTTATTTTGATCAAATTTAAGAATTCCATGTACTTATTTCTTTTTATATTTAGGTAGTGCACGAGTACAGTGAAAAACCAATTAATGTGTGTTTATTGACAGGTATGGTCGATACGTAGAATTTTATATTTAGAGTGGCAAAATTTGCTTAAATAAATTATTAATTATACTTTTAAATTTTAATGATATGTACAAGAGGCAGATTGTGCGTTCGATTCTCACTCGAAGTAATAAATCAGCTTTAAGCCTAATTACAGTGGTAATTAAATATTTATTATATATTTCGTTCTGGTAACAAAGCGCGGCGTTGAGTTCTGCAACTTAACACATACTGCCTCGACAATTCGGCGGGAAATGGGGAACGGAACTGTCTTAATGGGAACGAAATGTATGAACAGTAGGTTCCCTCTGCCTTCTATTCTATAATATGTGCGAGATACAGCGTGAAGTTGAAAAAAAAGAAAGAATACTTGAATCTATAACGAACATGTCTAATTATAGTGTTTTGTATAAGAAACTTGCTCGATACATCTTTAATGTCCTTTATCACTTCGCTTTGGTCTGCTGAAGAAAAAATTAAATCAAAAATTAAATCAGCTTAACGCAGTATCCCGCACACAGCAGGGTAGGCAGAGGGAACCTAGTGTTAAGACACTCCGTTCCCCATTTTCTGCCGAATTCTGGGGGAATTCCGTGTTGAGTGGCAGAACTTAACGCCGCGCTTAGCCTCGACACCAGAGCGAAGAAATGGAAATATAAATTTAAGTAAATATCTCATCTCCTCGAGTAGGGATCGAACCCACAACCAGTCGGTTTTACAGTCACACTTCGTGCCGCTGCGCTACGACTGGCCTCTAGAAGAAAAAATACTGAAGGCTATTGACTAAAAAACAGTGTGTTCAAGCTAAACATTTCAAGTATATTCATAGGTGTTTGAGAGGAGTGAGTGGTGAGTGGTTTTGTAGAAGGAAGAAGTGGGTTCAAACTCAATTACATTACTCGTACCACTCCATGTATAATTTATCCACCTACGTATATTGAAAATCAATCGAGGCCACTCATGACGCAGAGGCACAAATTCTGTCTATAAACGTGACAGGTTGTGGGTTCGATTCCCACTCGAATATATGAAATATTTAATATTTTCATTTCTTCGCCCTGGTGTCGAGGCAAAGCGCCGAGTACCGCCACTCAACACTCAAAGATTACAAAATTCGGCGGAAAATGAGATACTTATATTTTTTTTATAGCCAAAAGAATAATATTTTTTTAATAAAAGTATCCTATCCACTGATACTTGACAGACCTAGTGCTTATTAGTGCTTGTTATTTTATTAGCTGTCCTTTCCCAGTGACGCTGTAGAAGTCGTCAGAGTCAAAAGCATAGAAACAGCAGCAGCAAAAAATCTCTTTCAATCCAAGAATGTTATCGATGTAATGAGCAATCCATTTTCTTTTATATGGAGTGTGAATTTTCTAAGAAAACAAGCCTCCTGGCCCATCAGCACAGCAACAGCAACAGCAGCAGCAACAGCAGCAGAAACAGCAGCAGCAACAGCAGCAGCAACAGCAGCAGCAACAGCAGCAGCAGCAACAACAGCAGCAACAGCAGCAGCAGCAGCAGCAACAGCAGCAGCAGCTTCAAGCTGATTGTTATTATTGCGCTAACAAACTTAACTGCGCCTTCTCAGCTAACTAACTACTAACTCACTAACTTAACCTAACGTGCAATTAAAAATCGCTAAATCTTTAGTCCGAATATAGGAACATAGACCAAGATCTATTTATTTCACAAATTGCTATAATCACCAGGAATTTTATTCACTACCTAGGTAAAGTACGTAACGTACAATAACATTTATATTATTGTCCGTTATGTTATTATATCCTGGATACTCCAGGTTTTCTATACATGCCCGAGGTATTGTGTAGAATAGTGGAATTATTTAGATTGACGGTAACATAATCATCTCACTGAGTGGGGATCGAACCCACAGCCATAGCGTTTGCAGATAGACGCTATCTCATTTGCATTGCGCGAAGACGATATACGATTAGAATCCTAATAAATAAATAAATCAGCTTCACTCTGTATCCTGCACATAGCAGGGTAGGCAGAGGGAATCTAGGGTTAAGACACTCCCTTCCCCATTTTTCGCCTGATTCTGGAGGTATTGCTTGTTGAGTGGCGGAACTCAACGTAAATTTTTAAATAAATATTTTTATTTTTCCGAGTGGGTATCGAACCCACAACCAGACGGTTTACAGTCACACTTTGTGCCCCTGCACCACGACTGGTTCATAGATTGTATAAATTCTGCTATAAGTCGCTAAAATAATTTACTTTTGTTTATTATGTATATGGGTGCAGAAAAGGAAGCATAAAATCTAATATTATGATAGTGAAAAAGCAAAGTAAATATGTAAGATTAATTAATTACTATTATCTATTTGATATTTCATATTTATCTTTTTTTGGTATCGCTATTAATTTTTTTTAGATTTTTTCCATGGAAAATACAAGGCAAACGAGCGTATGGTCACCTTATGGTAAGTTATCACCGCCGCTCACGACCCCGTGCAACACCAGAGGAGCTACAGGTGCGTTGCCGGCCGACAAGGTGGAGATAGATGCTCTTTTGAAGGTACCCAATTCATATCGACCTGAAAACACTGCCGCAGATAGGCCATTTCACAGCTACGTTCTTACAAAACCGCAAAATAGTGGAGTTACACGTAACCAGATGATGAGATATACTTACACTGAATTACTGAAGTTCTATCAGCGTTTGCCAGATGTCCCGATTTTCGTGGGACGTCCCGATGTTTGGCAAAAAAATTAAATGGCTGTCCCATTGGGACAGACATGGTCCTGCTATTACGTGAATTATTCCACGAACTTTCAGAATTGTACTTCATCACTTTGTTTTTTTTAATATGTTACTCCGTGACAAAATCTGGCAACGATGAGTTAAAAAGCGTTAGATATAATACTGACCACCAATCAAGAAAAGCGCCTTCGAAGTTTGTACGAAAATAATCCTGAAACTGTTTAAACAGAATAGGCTTTGACTGTCTAAAAACATATGAGAGATCTTTTGATAATGAATAATTGAAAAAAATAAAACTCAAACAGTCGTGGTGCAATGAGACAGTATACGCCTATGAAAATATTAAACATTTCATTTCATCGATTCGGAATCGAACCCACAACCTCTCACGTGTACAGTCACACACTTGTGCCACTGCGCCACGACTGGCCTCACGGCCTCACCGGAAGAGATTTATATATATAATATGTAGTCACCGCACTGGCAATACAACGAAGAATGTTAAGTTCTATTCACATACGACCTCCTGAATTCTGGCAGAAAGCAGAGAATAAACTGATTTGACACGAGGTTTTCTCCGCCTACCCTGCTATACACGGAATAAAGTGCGAAGTAATGTAAGTAGTAGTAACTTAGTGAGTAGCTCATGAACTCAAACTCATTGTCTTGAACACAAATGGAAATAGAGTGACCTGATATAACATTCTCCTTCAATCTTCCTCAAATATATTGAGAAATGCCTAAAAGTATCAAGAAAGATATCACGATATAATATATATAAATATAATTATTGTATTTTCTCTTTAATCCTATTTTGTACATAAGAAAATAATACTTGAAAAATACTTTAGTATATTAAACAAAATTTTGCAGCTTTTACTATAATCAATACGAGGTATATAGAAATAGCGTCGTCAGCTGATAGCGCCATCTAGTTAGGTGTGCGGGTTATAGAGTTAGTTACAAACAAACATTGGTGAAAATATATTAATGTTTCTGTAATTTAAATAAAATATATTAAAATAAGTATATAGATAGTGTAAGCTTTAAAGTGTTATATATATATTTTAAGTTTTTTTTAAATAGTTAGCAATATTGGATAGTGGTTAGGTTAACATTTCTTTGTCTCAAATTCAAGAATTTAATGTTCGATTTCTAGGTTTTTGACAAGAGTATTATTGATTTTAGTAAGAAATTTAAAATCGATATAAACTGAAACTGAGGCCGGTCGTGGCGCAGCGGCACGAGGTGTGACTGCAAAACCGACTGGTTGTGGGTTCGATCCCCACTCGAAGAGATGAAATATTTACTTAAATTTATATTTCCATTTCTTCGCTCTGGTGTCGAGGTTAAGCGCGGCGTTGAGTTCTGCCACTCAACACGCAATGCCTCCAGAATTCGGCAGAAAGTGGGGAACGGAGTGTCTTAACACTAAGTTCCCTCTGCCTACCCTGCTGTGTGCGGGATACAGCGTGAAGCTAATTTAATTTAATTTAATTTATAAACTGAAAAGTATAGTCAAAGTTCATGAAATATATCTATTTATAACCTATTTAATTTATGGCAAATGTGTTAATTAAAAAATAAACAAAAATAATTTCATTTTTGAGGCTGTCGTGGCGCAGGGGTGTGACCGTAGCGCGACTGTTGTGGGTTAGATCCCTACTCAGAGGGATTGTAGTATTATTTATTAACGTTTTAATTCTTCTCTCTAGTCCCAAGGCAAAAGCCTGACGTTAAGTTTTACTACTCAATGTGCCTCGAAAAATTCGGTAGAAAGGAACGGAGTGTCTTAAAACTAGGTTCCCTCAGTCTACCCTGCTATATGCGTGCAGCGTGATTCAGATTTTTTTTAATTTCAGTTTTTTCAAATTTAAATGAGATGTTGAGCTCTACCACTCAACACTGCTGGTGCTACAGAATCTCGAATCCGAATAAAACGTGTAGCAGAAGAATTTCTTGTTTCTTTTTTATGTTTGCCTATGATTAATATTTCCTAAAAAAATATATAAATCAAAATAAATCAGCTTCACGTACTATCCCACACACAGCAGGGTAGGCAGAAGGAACCTAGTATTAAGATACTCCGTCCCCCACTTTCCACCGAATATAGAGGCATTGCGTGTTGAGTAGCAGAACTCAACGCCGAGCTTTGCCTCTACACCAGAGCGAAGACATGAAAATATAAATTTAAGTAAATATTTCATCTACTCGAATGGGGATCGAACTCACAACCACTCGGTTTTACAGTCACACTTTGCGCCCCTGCGCAACGACTAGCCTCTAAAAAAATACATAATAAAATATTATATAGGTTACTTTATTTAAAATGTTCCAGTGAAATAGGTATCAAGGTATCTATAATATAAACCTATATCACTATATATTATATATAAATACAAACATAGAATATATGTTATAATAACATAAAATAAGAAAAAAATATAAAAGTAATTTTAAACCTCTTTGACTTTTAGCCTTTTGCTGTTAATATCACTGTTATTTTTTATTCATCCTTTACTTACTATATATAAAGTTTATAGAGCTGATGCCGAGTAAGAAATGACGCCCACGAATAGAGGCTATTCTAGCGCAGTGAGGTTCGTTTTGAAAGAGATGGTTATGGCTTCGAATACTACTAAGGAAGTTTAGTTTTGTAATATATGTATGCCTACATAAATGTTTTAGTTAAACAAGATCAATTATCCAGATAAAATTAGAGTAATATCTTAAAAAAAAAAAGAAATTATCTAAAAAAAGAAACTGAACAAAAGAATAAGTCTTTTTTTCGTAATTGGTAACAGGTATGTAAAAATAAAATTGTATTCTGGAGACATTGCCAGTTGAGTGGCGAAACTCAATTCCGCACTTTTGCCTTATTTCATCAAGTGGGAATCGAACCCACAACCTATCACGTTTACAGCCACACGCTTGTGCCGAAAGGAACAGTCGAAACTTAAATCTTTTGAGATTTTATTTGATTTGGCTATTAAAAATTGTCGTATTTAATAGAAAAATGTTTAGTAATTTTATTTCTATCTAGGTAAGCGATCGAGTTTAACGTGGATTTTCCCGTGTTCTCTTCCCGCGGTAATGTCGGGAAAAAAGTTCTGTATCCTCCTCTCTCCGACAATAAAAAATCCATTCCAAAAATCAATTCCAAAGATTAGCCCGGACAAACAGTAAAACAGACATACGAAAAGTTTTTGTATTGTGTAAATAGTTTTATGCACTTAAAAATCATGGTTACTCTAAATTCACAGACCACCACACTTTGCACCTTTTGCTAAGATATTTTTATTAATTCTTATAATTTAGCTAGGCTATTATACTATTCATCACATATTTTAAATTTTAATAAATTTCTATATATCAATGAAAACGCGGCGTTGAATATCTACTCTAAAGCGCCATTTTAATATTTTTTTTAAATTTAGCTGGACTGCTATAATTGTTCATCAGATGTTGTATCAATGTGTTGTTAAGAACACTACAACACAATTAGACATTACGACGAACTGACGAACAGATGAACAGATAGGCAGACAAAAATGTAAATATCATAGATTGATATTATATTAGTTATTTTATACGGCGCTTTATCCACAGTACCAATGACAAGAGACTCCGTTCTCCACTTTTCGCCTAAATTCAAGTGTCGTTAACTAACGATACTTTACGATTAACTAAAAATAACGAATGTTTTTTTTATAGAGGCCAGTCGTGGTGCAGCGGCACGAAGTGTGACTGTAAAACCGACTGGTTGTGGATTCGATCACCACTCGAGGAGATGAAATATTTACTTAAATTTATATTTCCATTTCATCGCTCTGGTGTCGAGGTAAAGCGCGGCGTTGAGTTGTGCCACTCAACACGCAATGCCTCCAGAATTCGGTGGAAAGTGGGGAACGGAGTGTCTTAACACTAGGTTCTCCCTGCCTACCCTGCTTTGTGCGGGATACACAGCGTGAAGCTTATTACCAAACTTGTCTCTCCAAGAACATTTGAAGAATTTGGAAGACATTTATACATCTGTCTGTCGTAAAGAAAAAAATAGGCAGGAGCAATTCCATGAACTGAAAATGAAATTCTAAGAAGGAGCGATTACAGTTAATGTAATATGTTGTTATTTGTATAGCGTACGTTCCCATGTTTTGGAAGATTTTATTTTATACTAAGTTTGTAGTTTAAAATATATTCTTACTAGATTCATTTATAAAAAAAAATATTATTAGTAATTATTAATGAGGCCGTCGTGGAGGAGGTACACTACAGTACCCCACTCGATGGAATGATTTATTATTTCTTAAAGTTTTAATTTCTTCGTTCTGGCACCAAGGCAAAAGCCCGGCGTTGAGTTTCGAGTGTCTTAACACTAGGTTTTCTCTGTCTACCTTATATATACGGAATACAGCGTGAAATTGATTTATTTATTTTAATAACTACTAATATAAAAAAAGACCTATTATGTATATATTTTTATAAATTAATATTTTCTTATTTTATTAATGGCAATGTTCAGCTAGTCGCAACCGTTATTTTTGTTTATAAAAATGTCTTTAAATCTATAATATGTCAAATCTTCGCAGTTGTGGCACAGTTGAAACCTGATTGTACACGATGGTTGTGGGTTCAAGTCTCAGTTTAAAAAGTGATTGGTAATATTTAGAATATAATTTTTTTCATGTTCTAGCTATCCAAAGTAATACTTAATGTAAGGTTCCTACAGGTACGTCATACCTGGAGAAACCTAACATTACCAGGTATCACGTACATGTTCCTACATATAATGTTAGGTTCCTACCTAACATTACTAATAGTTTGAATGAAAAAAAACTCTTTCCAGAAGGACATCAGTGTAACACCACTCTTTTCTTCTTTAACAGACGTCCAATAATTTCAAAGATGAAAAGGTCAAAAAATAAAGAATTTATTTTGTAATCTAATAATATTCTTAGATCAATTTATTATATAAAATCTAAAATCGTTTTATTTTAACTGATTAATTCATCCTAAATTAATTATTTAAAGTCTTAATATTAAAATGGTCAAATATGGCTAATATGGCGTTACTAATGTGACCTACATCAATAGTAATTTGTTAGAAACAATAATAATATTTAAATAAACGCTTGTGTTACTCAATTATTACTTATAAAAGAAGGTAATGTGTACTGTAAGCCGTGACCTATAACCGTATCCATGAGTAAGTTCATAGAAAATAAAAAGGTCAGAAGTATTTCTCTCCTTTTGAATATTAGGCGTTCACTTCAACTGTAGATTCCAATTGTTTTTTTTATAAATGTAATAATTTTTTTTATTTATAAGACGAAACACAAATGGTAGATAAGGTTTTCAATGTTAACTAAAAAAAAGAGAAAATAAATTTTAAAGTTTTTTTCTTCATAATAAAACCTTTACAAAAACATTCCTTCGTGTTGGGGAAACAATATAAATAAGCAATTATTGTTCCTAGAAATGGTAAGCGAACCCACAACCACTGCATGTATGAGTAGGTACAGATATTTCTGAACTGAACTACAATGGCGTCAAGTATGAGAGATATCAATACTACAAATAACAAAAAAGATAAAAGAATAAATTTAACATGAACATATTTTATAATCTGCCAATATAACATTTATAATTTGGTAGAGAAATTTCAAATTTCGAACTAGTATAAGTAAAACAAACATGGCGCACGTTCAGAAACCGCACTACAGTAATGAGCACGCCGCGATCGCCCTACTTACGAAGTTACCGTTCCCGAACGTTAGCGAAATTTTGGCGGGAGTTGTTCATCTTTGTCATGAAAAATTGTATTTTAACAATCGTTGATATAATAAGTTTTATGTAAAATGTTATTATGGATACAAAATAATAGGAAATTCGACACTAAAACACAATTTAATGTTGATATTTAAAATTGGTTTTGTTAGAGTGAATCAGCAGACGCGGCACACGTTCAAAAACCGCACTTTGGTAATGAGTACGGCTCGGCTGTCCCAAAGCCTGTTAATGTATACAATTTTCATTTAAGTTTTGTAAGTATTATTGTTATTATTATCATATGAATTAAACTAAGAGTGTGCTTTAAAATAATTTTAGTTTAGCGTTATATTAGAAAGTGCAAGTGGAAACTTTGTGGAAATGTTAGGGTGTTTGGAGTGTCGAACGATAGCGACGGTTTGGCGGGAATCCTAGGTCTTAGCACTGACAGATATTACACAACACGGCGCCACCTCGCGTTATATGGCGCCAAACTATTCTTTTCGTGAAAATACTTTCCCGAGTTTTGCTTTCAATAAAGTTGTCTGTCAAGCGCTCACTTTCCTTTTAAGAAACAAATAGAAGCTAGAAGTGCGTTAATTTTGTTTGGGTTACACTTTTAAGTATTGTGTTTTATTATAATGTAGGGACTTCCCTAAAAGTGATACCACTGCTTGGAATCATTTATCTAATAACATGTCTTTGTCTTTGTTGAGTTATCACTTGTACCTGGTGATAACTCAAAGAAATAAACTTTTGCAATACGTAAATAACATTTATGTAACCAGAGAAATCTTTAGTGGAGTCAAATCGAATCACAACTCTATTCAACGCCGCAGCGACACTCCACATTAAAATGAAATCTCGGTTATAGTAAAAAGTGCAAGCAACAAAGCACCCACGAGGCACATTTGAAAACGTTGCAGGTTCTCTTAGAGAGGTAGAGAGACCAAAAGGAAACGCGACATCTATGAGTGACGCCGCAAACTTCAGCGAGCAGAAATGCGTTCACAATCTTTATTATCAGCAGCGGTAATGGTACTACAAATTTAGTTCTTGCCCTACAAAAAGCGTTTCTCCTTTCATAATAATAAGAATACGTCGAGCGAGTCGGTCGGTCGGCGCGCTCGCTCGTTGGCGGCGCGCGCGTGTGTGCGTGGCCGCCCGCGTCCCCCTCCGCCCCGCCCGCACCCCGCCCGCGCCCCGCTCGCCCCCCGCGCGCCCCCGCGGCGCAGCTTTCTGTTCGCTTATATAACGACGTCCATGTATATAATACTCTCGGTACATAATGTACACTGTGAATAGCGAGCTATGTGCTGCCACCTAGCGGCCCGCTCCACTGCCGCCTGGCCGCCACAGACTATCTACACTGAACTCGTGTTTTTGATTTCTCGTTCTCCCATACATACACCGTACGACATTACGCTCAAGGACCTTCGGTTTACTAGTTTCATTTATTTTTGTACACTACCCCCAGTAGTGTACAAAAATAAAAAAAAAACTTTATTTTTCCTTATAGATATTTTTTATTTTATGCTATTTTTAAGATTATTTCTTTGTCTGATATTAAATAAGAAAACGTACCTGTAGATTGGTCACAGTTATGAACATGTAATTCATAGCGTATATAAAAGCTATTAATATAATACTCTTAAATCCTACAGCTACTAAAACCTTTGTGCATAACCAATATATTGTAATTAATCAATGTATTGAATTCAATGTGAAACAAATACCTTTTATTTATATATTAATACTTGTCTCAAATATATCTCAGGTTTCGCAGAACACTATACGTAATAAATTACATCAAAGTTTCTAAATAGAGTGCCTCTACATACATCTAAATGTTATATAATAATAAAAATTACAAGAATATACATATTTTTATTTAATATGTTTATAAATATGAAATATTCCAAATTAGTTAGTCTGTGGCACCGAGCGACTGGCAGGCGCTCGCCTTCGTAGGGTATTCTTTCGGTATTACGGCTCGACTTGGCTCGCCCCTGCCGTCGCGCCTCTCGAGCTCGAGATCGAGCCAAGTGAGGCCAGCGGGTGCTCGAGCTCGAGCCACCAGCAACGGGGAAATTTCACAAGCAGCCATCCATGACGCAGCCGACTTACCCGTGGCGCCCAGTCCGACATGTCTTTAAAATGGCGCGCTAGCCTTTCGTTTTTGAACGTAACGAAATAAGGCAGCCATATTAAAAGTCTTCTATTATTTTTTAGAACTAGTTGTAGTATATGTGAGTTCTACGAATCCGTTGTTTTACTTTTCGTTTATTTTTAAGCTTATTTGTCTATAACTAAGTAATTACCGTTTTCTGTGTATATCTGTAATGGATACTACTTATATACATTTTACTGGATTGTCTGTACTTACATGAACTAATTATATAATGTTACGTTATAGCTAGGAAACTTGGAAATTATTATATCATATTTTTGGATAAATGGATATATCTACTACAATAACCTTCTTTTTTTGCTTTACACTGTAACGTCGCCCATAGCGTGGTAGGTAGGAAAAACCTGGGAAACTAGTGTTGAGACACTCCCGTTCCAGACTTTCTGCCGAATTCCGGAGAGATTGCGTATTGAGTAGCGGAACATAACGCCAGAATATCTACTTATTATTACTTTAATAATAAATTCTCCCTCTCTACATACAATATCATTGATTCAAAAGACAAAAAAATATATATTTACAAACACGAATAAACATAACAATAAACTGTAAAATATTGATTTTAATATTACATGTTATAGCATCAGTTTTTATTTTTGAAAGAAAATTATATAATAAACTCGAATAAACCTGTAGCGTATTCGATTACCGTTACTGTGTGGAGTGCGTCATACAATGTAGCATACATTCCAGATTGAGTTCTGAACTGACAATGTGGAAGGAGAGGAACAATGCCGTCATGATCGTGGCTGAAGTTAAAAGTTAAGGGCACTATACCATGTGTTCGAGGAACATCCCCGAGTGACGGATTTGCCATCTGTTGCCTGAGAATGGGATGCTTCTCTTGGAAATGGCATCATTTCTAATTACTTTATTATAATTAGATTTTTTTTTATAGGATATCGTGGACACCAAGAATTAGTAGTTACTCCTGACAAGCAAGGTTCGGCCATTTTATGGCCGATACTAACGATTTTTGACTAAAACTGGCCGTAATCGAAACTTCGGTCCGTCACTATTAATAAAAGAAACAGCTCTACTAACTGATACTTAGTTACTATTATAGCTGAAAAAATATTAAAAAAAAAACAAATCATTAAAGATTTTTTTGACTATCTATTAATAAAACATATAATTAAGCACATTACAAGATATAAACACTGCAAAATAGTTCTCCAAGTCATTCTGATACCATTTTTAAAACAATCTTTGTTTCAAAAGATAAGATTATGTACACAATTATAGCTATTATTCTGTTTCAAATAAGAGCTATAATGTATCGGATTGATTCCCGTTCAGTTTTTAGTTCGGAGTCGCGTGTCGCATGTCAATGACTCGGCGGAGCTCGAGCACTGCGCGCAATGGACGCGAAACAGAAAAACCGATTGTTATATTATAACATATTGCTGTATTTCTAAGTATTAACCGACCTTCAGGAGAGGAGGGAAAGAGTTGAATATTTTAGTAATTTTAAATCAATTTTATTAAACTTTGAATTTGCTTAATTGTTGATATTTATAATTAGCTATATTGGTGTAGTTTTTTGTTACAGTCAAAATTCTTCATATTTCAAATTTTAAAATAATTTGGAAAAACAAGAACTTACAATTTTTTTGAAATACATACAAAAATCGTATATACGTTTTTGTAAATTATATAAGTACTTCATATCTATATACATATAAGTCATATACTATTATACTTTTTAATTTCATATGCGTTTTATGTAATAAAAAATCTATTGTTTAAAAATTTTGACTTCACATGTCTTATTCTCGTTTGTTTGAAGTAAAGGCGATGTGATGAAAAGTTGCAATAATAAATGAGAAACGTATGAGAGTCTTCCTTAAATCAAGCTATGTAAATAATTTCATCTAAAACATAATTATAGATTATATTTTGTTACTTTACTTTAGTTATTTCGATTCTCTAAAAAAATATTTTTGTAGTTTCTTGTTATCTTGTTGCGGCTGTTGGCGATTCATTTAATTTTATATTTTATTTCTTACACTATAAGGTCTAGATTACGATCGTCCCCGACTGTCTCTATATTAAAAGTTACTTCTAAGAAATTTCCAACACTTTTAAAGTCTAAATTACCTAATATCATGTATAAATATGTTGGAATAAACCAGAATATAGTGATACTGTATACTTATAAAAACATAAACTTATGGAATGTACAGGCATACAATAATTCCTACGTATCTCTACTTTTATAGAGTTGACTATTAATGAGTGGTGAGCTAGTTAATAACATATAATCTAGACAACCACCAGGGCCGGGTGAAGTCAGCGCCACCACGAGGCCGGGCTCCTCAGCCACGACCACCACGACACCGGTCCTTGCGCGGAGCGCGCGCGGTACCATTTACATCGTTATCACCGCCCTGATAACGGTGGCGCTCCAAATAGAGCGACAGACGAAAACGGACCTAAAGTTTTCCAAGAGGCGGCGCGCAAACAAAGCGGCGTCTCCGGCCTCGTCCGCTCACCGGCGAGGTGGCGAGTGGCGGGTCGAGAACATTCTGCGCGGCCGAGGTCGTTGGAAAAAGAGGCGTCGTTTCAAAATACCTATTTCGGTATTTCAGGAGCGAAATCAACTTCATAACAATTAACGATACGACCCCCGCCTCCAAATTCCTCGCCCCGAGCGTGCCCGCTCGGCGCTATACGTGGCGATACGACGCCTTCGCATAGATAGAATAGAGAGCGGTTTCGGAGCGCACGCACACACGCGCGCCCGTGTGCGCTGCGCGCCCGTGTGCGCCGTGCACGTGTATACCCACACGCGCGCGCCCTTGTGCGCCGCGCGGCTGTGTGCGCCGTGCACGTGAACACGCACACGCGCGCGCGCCCGGTGAGCGCTGTTCACCGCACTCTGTGAGCGCAAACAACCATCTATAAGGCCACGCTATAGCTGACAGAGGGACGGGCCGCGCCTCGGGCCGCTGGATTTTTAATGTATTTTCCTTAGTGAATATTTATGTTGGAAGCTTTTTAAATATTTTTTTTTTGAAATGGCCTTTTTGTTTGTAGTTTATTAACGTACTGCTAAGTTGTAGATGGTTATTATTAATTGTTATAATAAATATTCAGTAAAAATTTAGATTGTCTTTTATCAAAATAATTTCTAAATACAAGCTTGTTTCGTTATACAATAACAAATCGTTAGATGATAATAAATCATGATACAATTAATAATATTAAAAACGATAAGTATGCACATACTAGGATATATAGATAACTTTAAAATTAAAGGCTCTATGCAATTTTTTTGTAAATAAAATATTTTTTCTATTGAGTTATACATTGTCATAACCAAAGTTAGCCTTACATTTATTTATTACTGTTAAACACTATTTATGACATGTTTTTCATAAGATAAGACAACATTTTGATGTGCATGAAATACGTTTCGCCATAACAACGTGTACGTCACTTTAAATAAAAATACATATTCTCGAATACATTTCGATCGATCGATTTATTAGGAATTGTTTAACAAAATATATTTGCATTCTGCACTCTTTCTCTATATAAACTATAACTGTACTAAATTTCATACTCCTCAGAACGCATTATTTTCGTAAAAAGGCATACAAAGTTTTTGTTTCACGTATGAATATATAGATTTATGAGTAATTTCTGATATTTTTAGAATTTGACAACGTATTATATGTATTATATACAACTTTATTAGTTTTAATTTATAGAAACTAAAAGATTTGAGCAAATTTTTGGTCTTTGTATATTTCCAGCATATTTAAATATAAAGGGAAACATTTGTAAATTATGAGAGAAGTATTTATTTAATTTAAATTATATCTACATATTACATAGACAACGTGTAGCTTAATTAAGTGTAAAAGAATTTTCACAGTAGTTTGTTATGATAGAAATTGTGTATAAATTGTCGTTTGTTGCAATATAAGTTCTGAATTTTAAAAAATTGAGATCATGATTTTATTTTATCATTTGAATGTTGCATGATATCGATTGTAAATACGACAAATAAACACACTCGAACCGCCCCAACAATATATTGCGAAAAAAAAAATCCACGAAACCTGAACTTTGAAAACCACCCAATATACTTTCAAAAACAGCCAACCCCACACATAAAATTTCACCACCAAAACCAATCCAATAGCACCTGTTGTAACTTGAAAAAATCTAAAATAAACTTCCCATACAAACTAAATACCGAAACGGTGTTGCGGCCCGAGGCGCGGCGCGGCCGGTATATTTCCGACATAATACCGCTGCGTCGAGCGATTACTACTATATATTCTATATACATTTAATAGCTATACAGGCGTGCATAGAACTGGCCGTACTGGGGCCCGCCCCGCGCCGCGCTGCAGCGCTTCCTCCACACGACCGTCTAACTTAGTTGGAATATGAAGCGCTTCATCGCTGAACTACCTCGGAGCCCGGCTTATTATTATCGTAGATTGGCGTCGGCGCAACTACACGGCGTTAGAAGGACGTTCCGTTTTAAATATCAGGTTTTATTATTATGAAGAGCGGCGCGGCGGAGTGCGGACGAGGAGCGGAGAGCGGAGAGCGGAGAGATGGGAGGGGACGGAAGGCGGAGGGTTAGGACGTTTGTGGCCGGGCGCGGAGGTCGCGTTGCGTCAGCGCGGACGCGGCCGTCGCGACGCCATCGCGCCCGCATTTTGAATACCTAAATAAAACCTACGCCAGCCTTGAACGACCTATAACGTTGTTTTGGGATTCCAAATAACCAAATATGACTTTTATTTTCTTGTGAATAAAGGTCTCGATGTTAGGCTGTCTCGGTTTAGGAATCGTAGTTTTTTTTTGCTTTAGTTATAAACTCTATACATAATATAATTGTATAAAAAAATAAAACCTATAAAATACAAAATAAAAAAAAAGAAAATAAATACAATATAGATATAGGGTAGAGCAAGGCTAAATATATGTAGAGCTATTCCATTCTATTTTTCTATCCTATTTTTTACTGCAGAATAAAGACGATATTTTAATTAAATATAACATAAAGTATATTAAAGATAAAATTAAAATATAATGAAAAATTAAAACTTAGATGACAGCGTCTTGGTCTTCGATTTATTCACATGTCACTGCTCCAGCCCACTAAATCCAAAATGTCAAACTCGTCTAATGAGTCCGAATTTCAAGGGCACAGGAAAATGAACTGTATTTACATAACAATAAGGTTTTATTTGATAAAAAACAATGTGTTATGTACGTCAGACAAAGCCAAAGAGCAGTAATAGAGATAAAACCGAGCGAAGAAAACACCGTCGCTGCGACAGCGATACCAACCAACGTGGTGTAAGACCACATCGTATAAACGAGATATTTGTTTATACGAAAATAAACTTTATAGTGTGCTGGTAAAGGCGAAAATTGCATTACAAAATATTGCAGTTGTCACAGATGCGTTCGAACGTCGGACGTAAGTCGCGAAATCGTAATGAGCTCGGAATAGAATATTTTAGAAATGATATATAATTGAATGTTTTTTCAAATAAAAATATTGTTTTTAATTAAAATAATAATTATTATTATATTATATAAGGATTTTGAAATGATGTAAATATAAGATTTTTGTATTCGGACTATTTCTACAGTACAATGAGTGGAGTACACAGAGTCCTCAGATCACCTGCGAAGGACAGACAAATCAAAGTGTATTAAAATCATATAAATACTTATTTAGAAAATGTATAATAATTTTATCGTAGCGGAACTCGAACCCGCGCCTCCTGGAAACCGACCAGGTCCGACCTGAATAAGTATTTTTCTTTCCTAAGTGTGGATTAACACTTTAAAAATCACATATATCCTAATCTACTTCTATACAGAATTTATCCATTTCAGAAAATAGTCGAATACTTATAAATTATATTTATATTAACCTGCATTTTTGAACAAAGGAGTGTATTGTTTCTTTGTTTCAATTTTTCCAGTGATCGTTGGAAATAATAAGCTATACGCGAATGTATTCGAAAAAATATTTTATTATTATTCATCTCGTTGAAGTTGTTGATTTTTTTTTCTTCTTCAACTCCGCCTCAGTGCTGGTGCTTTATCAGCTATATAGCTTTTTAAGCATTTTATCTTTAATTGTCGAAAACGAGGCCTAAAAACAAGATGAGTTTGCTTTTCAAGCATTTACGGTTATTTTTGAATGTTTTCTTAGTGTTATTATTATATTATATTATAAATATATTAATGCAAATATTATAATTATTCTAAAGAAATTATTATATAATTATATAATAAGTTCGTACAATAATTGGTTATTATTTTTATATAGCTAAGCAATCCTATGCTTATATGAGATTTGCACAAACAAACACTTTATATACCCAGTAAAAATAACATTTATCTAGAGAATTTTTTTATATATATTTTGTTTTATTTTCCTGCTGGTTGAAATATAAACTGTTCCATTGCATAGTAGTCTTCACCAAGTTAATATAAGCAGACAAAGCAGAGAACTCTTTTAGTCAGTTTTTGTTATAAAACATAAATGAAACATTTTATTTTAAAAATTTTAAACATTTACCTATCACATACCTATTTGACCTTTATATAATATTTACGATAATACTTTTTTCATTTTAAAATGTATTGTTAATTATATTGTTATATTTATTAATATATTATTTTCAACAATTTTTAACTAATCTCAAAAACAGAAATTTAATCAAATTTCAAACTATTTATTAAAAAATAAAATAAATAAATCAGCTTCACGCTGTATCACGCACACTGCAAGGTAGGCAGAGGGAACCTAATGTTAAGACACTCCGTTCCCCACTATTTATTTTTCAATGCAAATTCTGCATCAAGTGATACAAGCTTAACACGCCTCAATATGTAAGTACATATAGCACAATGACGTATACAATGACTCAGTATCAACAATGGGAACTTATATCGCTGAGATAGTAAGTTCAATCTGGACAGGGAAACCCGCTATGATATGAAACCAACATACTATAATAATAAAATATTTTCCTTATATTAATTTCATAAAAAAAAATCTGCATTTGATATCAGAGATATAGGTTTAATAGGAGGGTAGTATGTAAAAAGTATAAGATATCCAGGGGGAGGGAGTAGATATCCATATACGCTCCGTTTTCACTGACTATCCCGCTCGGGATACAGCGTGAAGCTAAGTATAAGGAGGGTAGCAAAATCAGTGCAAAGTACTCGCTACTTCTTGACATAAATTAGAAAAATTATTTATTACATTGCGAACGTAACAATTTGAAAAACCTTAAGGAAAGTGGAAACAATAATGCAGAGTGATTCGTCATTTGTTCTTTTAAAGTCCAACTACTCGGAAAAATAATAAAAGCATATGTATTAAAAAAAGTCAAATCAGTTTCGCGCTGTATCCCGTGCACAGCAGGGTAGGCAGAGGGAACCTAGTGTTAAGACACACCTTTCCCCATTGCGTGTAGAGTGGCGGAACCCAACGCCCCACTTCGCCTCGAAACCAGAGCGAAGAAATCAAAATATAAATTTAAATAAATATTTTATTTCCTCGAGTGGGAATCGAACCCACAACCAATCGATTTTACAGTCACACTCTGTGCCCCTGCGCCACGACTGGCCTCAAGCATATATATTAGTAAAGTTAAATTGTTATATTAATAATAACAATTATTCCTCATAGTAGTGTGGGTTCTTATTTAGATAATCTAATATCTTTATTTGTTATACGAAAAACATAAATGAGAAAATTGTTTTAAAACTGTACCCGATCATACTGACTTTACTTCTACTATTGTTTAAAAATGGCAACAGGATAGTAACTCGGGGAAAATTCTCGATTAAAAGATATTCCTTAGCTACCTTCGTTATAAAAATTAAAATCAAATTAAATCAGCTTCACGCTGTATCCCACACACAGCAGGGTAAGCAGAGGGAACCTAGTGTTAAGACACTCCGTTCCCCACTTTCTGCCAAATTCTGGAGGCATTGCGTGTTGAGTGGCAGAACTCAACGCCGCGCTTAGCCTCGACACCAGAGCGAAGAAATGGAAATATAAATTTAAGTAAATATTTCTTCTCCTCGAGTGGAGATCGAACCCACAACCAGTCAATTTTACAGTCACACTTTGTGCCGCTGCGCCACGACTGGGCTCTACCTACCTTTGTTATATTTTTATTAAATATGCAGGTACTCTGATATTTTGCTGTATGTTGTATTTCACGAAAAATAGTAGAAGTTCCCTCTGTTTGTTGAGTGCTGGAACTTAACGCTACAATTTGTAATTAGGGAAATAAATATATTTTGTACATTCCCTTTGGTAAGAATCGAACCCACCATGTATCGTCAGGTATCTAAAATAAAATAATTAACACTCTTATGTACAATAAAGTGTAAAACAAAAGTAAAAAAGTATAAACTACAAAAATAGTTAAAAAATAGCATCAATTATATGAAGAGAATAATTCCGTTTCTCTTAAATAATAAATTAAATCGGCTTCACGCTGTATTCCGCACACAGCAGGGTAGGCTGAGGGAACCTAGTGTTTACACTCCGTATATTGTGTACACTCCGATTCCCATTTTCCGCTATAATCTGGAGGCATTTGCGGAGTGGCGGAGCTTAACGCCGTGTTTTTTTCCCATGGTACCAGAGCAATGAAATGAAAATATAAATTTACATAAATAATTAATTTCCTAGAGTGGGAATCGAACCCACAACAAATCGATTTTAAAGTCATACTTTGTGCCTCTTTGCCACGACTGGCCTCATCCCTTACTCTCATTATACTTTATAACGACTAAGGTGTCACTTGTTTCATTATCAATTATAAATAAAAGAAAAGAAAAAGAATATATAATCCTTCTTTATTTATTTAATGCAAAAGAAAAATTTTTATACTAATAGATTTATTGTCTAATAATTTACTTATTTCAAATTTTTTTTATTATTTGATATCTAATTTTTTTTTATTTATATTTGAGGCCAGTCGTAGCGCAGCGGCACGAAGTGTGACTGTAAAACCGACTGGTTGTGGGTTCGATCCCCACTCGAGGAGATGAAATATTTACTTAAATTTATATTTCCATTTCTTCGCTCTGGTGTCGAGGTTAAGCGCGGCGTTGAGTTTTGCCCCTCAACACGCAATGACTCCAGATTTCGGCAGAAAGTGGGGAACGGAGTGCCTTAACACTAAGTTCCCTCTGCCTACCCTGCTGTATGCGGGATACAGCGTGAAGCTGATTAATTCTTACCTGCAGTAAATTGTTTAAAAAAAAGTAAATCGTGCATTTACTTATATGTTTTTTTTAATCCAATTTTGTACAAGCGTATTCTCGTATATATTGGCGTCAGTTTTTTATCTGTATACAGTCTAACTTAAGTAATGCTGCATTATTCTAATAAAATATAAATAAAACAAAATTCACCAACCAATAAATGAATGGTGGAATTAAATAAATAACCTGGTTGTATTCACCTGGTCGAGTATAAAAAAAAAGAACATAAATAGACTGAACATATTGTCTCTAGTTTTTCTGCTTACTCTATTAAAGGCGGGTGTTTACGTAGACAATACAAATATGATTTTAATTTCAAATTTACCAAACTGAAATTGGAATTGAGAGTGTCTTAATGGGTACGGAGCGTCTTAACATTAGGTTCCCAGGCCCCTTCTGCCTAGCCTGCTATGTGCAGGATATAGCGTGATGGTGTCACGCTGCTAAATAGAGGTTAATGACGGGTGGCGAGAGAAGTGTGTAAATACTCCTTCTGCCCTTATCGGGATAAAGCAAGAAACTAAAAAATAATAGATAATAATAAAGAACATTTACAAAACTTGAACTTTTTATTTAGCGTACTGTCTAATCTGTTTTGATACAAATGTTTAAAATATGTATTAATTATTTTTATCCAAAAGGCAGATTTTTATAATTTGCTTGTTTTTTTTACAATATTTTTATATTTAATTTAAAGAATAGATAAACTATTCCTTTCATCGTAAAATGTGTAATTTGTGAATATCATTTTTTTTTTATTTCTAGCGATCATCGCTCGCGGCTTCGCCCGCTATTTTCATTCACGGCTCACTCAGCTCTCCTCCCCTCCCTACGCCCGAGATCTTCCATATACAGACGATCCATTACGATTTTATTGTGAATATATATAGATAATGAGCTTATATTAAAATGCATGTAACATTTGATCAAAAATGACGAATGCGTAATGTTAATTTACGTTGGGGACCCAATAGTTAAATAGCATTCGATATTTTAATGCACCTATACCGCATTTTATTCATCTAGTTATTATAATTGACATCGTCCATATAGAAAGTCATTTTATTGTTAAAATTATATTTTAAGCAAAAATAGTTCATTGTTTTGAAAAACAACATTGGTATTGATTTCAGATAAAATATGGTTATTAGGTATATATTATATATATGTAAATATATAATATTTATATTTAGACATATCATTAAAACGAGGCCAGTCGTGGCGCTGGCACAAAGTGTGACTGTAAAACCAACTGGTTGTGGGTTCGATCGCCACTCGAGGAGATGAAATATTTACTAAAATTTATATTTCCATTTCTTCGCTCTGGTGTCGAAGCCAAGCGCGGCGTTGAGTTCCGCCACTCAACACGCAATGGCTCCAAAATTTGGCAGAAAGTGGGGAACGGAGTGTCTTAACACTAGGTTCCCTCTGCCTACCCTGCTGTGTGATACAGCGTGAAGCTGATTTGATTAAATTAGATCATTAAAACAGTGACACCACTATTTAGAAGGTGTCGTGGGGCTGGGGACAAACGATAGTTGTGGATTCGATTCACACTCTGAGGAAATAAATTATTCTTTTTTTCCCCGCTATGGAAAAATAAAACAAATGGAACACATTCCATTACTCAAGACATAAGGTCTCGAATTCGAATTCAGAAAATATAGTATCTTGGTTCATAGTACAAGATTTCCTTAGCCTACCACGCTGTATGCGGGATAAATAGTGTAATTTATTTTATTAAAAAACGGTCAAGTAAATCGAGGCCAGTCGTGGCGCAAGGGCACAAAGTGTGACTGTAAAATCGACTGGTTCGATCCCCACTCGAGGAGATAAAATATTTATTTAAATTTATATTTCCATTTCTTCGCTCTAGTGTCGAGGCAAAGCGCGGCGTTGCGTTCCGCCACTCAATACGCAATGCCTCTAGAATTCGGCAGAAAGTGGGGAAAGAAAGTGGGGTAGGTTCCATCTGCCTGTTTTATGCGGGATACAGCGTGAAGCTGATTTGGTCAAGTAAATCAAAACCGACGACCTCACCGGCAATGTGGACTAACACTAGGCAAGGACTATTAGTACCGACCAAACGAAAGAACATGCCCGTATGAAACTGCAGATAAAACCCAAAACAATGGTTTTCAAAACTTTTTTCGGTTTGTCTATTCGTTTATTCACGCTGATATCAGAAACTGCTTAACCGATTTAATTGCAGTTTTCACTATTTTATTCTTCTTACTTCCCTGAACATTTGTGATAGTGTTTGTTTTATTTCAAACAGTTTATAAATTAAAAGTTATTCCATTTTAAAGACCGTCGACAAAATGGCTATAAACAACTGTTTTATTAAATTGGCTGAATAAATGTATATATGTAATATTGCATTTAAAATGATATTGATATTAGAAAACAAAAGATATATCATCATCATTATCATCATCATCATCAGCCTGTCCTAGTCCACTGCTGGACATAGGCCTCTCCAATGGCACGCCACTGAGCTCTACCTTGAGCTCTTCGCATCCAGCCGATGCCAGCCACTTTGCGAATATCGTCACTCCATCTAGCTGGAGGACGTCCCACACTACGCTTGCCGAGTATATAGAGTAAAGATATATAGAGTAAATTAATAATTATATCATTCAAGCGGGCGAAGCCGCGAGCGGCTATCTAGTAACAAATAAATACGATAAATATTCTAGTAATAAACATAGCTATATATAAAAAGTTTTTGTTAAACAAAAGGATAGCGTAAATTGAATTTAATTTAGAACGGTTCGCAGTTTGCACTTTTGTTTGCTTCTAGATAGACGGTCCTCAAAGAGCCACTGGCTGTGTTTAGCGGTATTTTACTTCTTGTTATTTAACTTCTTTTTACTTATTCATTTATTAGTTACTTTATAGTTAGATGTGAAATATTACATAAAGTAGAGAAATTTATTTATTTATACGTCATAAATGTTCCCTAATATTGTTTAAAAATATTTATTCTCGTATGAAAAAAGATCGCCATTTAAAAAAATTACATATTCAGACCACGACTCTTTGTTAAACTAGACAAAAGAAAGTCAATATTATGAATATTTCCCCAGTCAAATTTAAATTCTAAATTTTCATTTCCTCGCAAGGCAAATTGCGGCGTTGAATTCCGCCACTCAACACATGAAATAGTCTCGAAATTTTCCCGGAAAATGAGGAGCGAAAAAATATACCTACCCATAAAATAATACTTACAAATATTCATTATATGTAAAATGTATATGATTTTTCGACATTTTTCACTGTGTCAACATATAACACTTCTATGTGAGAAAAGAAATATTATATAAATTTTCGATAAATTCACTAATCTCAAATTTATCATTAAAATTTAATATTTACAACACTTTTAATGTAAGTTTTAAGACTTTTACATTTCCATCATTCGTTCACAGTACAGGCACTACATTAAAACTAGTACCGCGATACAAACAATTATGTCATAGAGTATCTACCCACTAAAACAGCTAAACAAGCGGAAATTAAAAATTTTGTATGGGACCTGAGTCTATTAAACCTTTGGAGTACATGAAAGCTGCTTCTGCATGAAGATGGTGAGAATGAAGTTAAGTATCAAGAGCTGCTTTCAGCATTAGTGTTTTTATTAATAATATTTTTATTATTTTACTCTTTAAAGACAGCCTTGTGTATGCTCGATTGCTGAATATAGTCTTTAAGCTCTTATAATCTATAAGCTAATATAATCTATAAGCCTCCGTCTAGAAGGAAAGCCCGTAGAAAATATAAATTTCCGAAAATCACGTTTGAACTTATAAATACCAATCAATTTCGTTAAGATTGCGGCGCTGAGTTCCGCCACTCAACACGCAATGCCTCCAGCACTTGGCGGAAAGTGGGGTACGGAGTGTTTTAGCACTAGGTTCCCTCTGCCTACCCTGCTGTGTGCGGGATACTGCGTGCGTGAAGCTGATTTAATTTCGTCAAGATAGCAACTGTAATGTGATATAAAACATTCAAAGGCCAAAAAACTATTTAAAATGTACACTTAAGTCAAAGTAAATATTATTATAAAAGTAAGTCTTGGCGCAGGGGTATAAAGTGTGACTGTAAACGCGACTGGTTGTGGGTTCGATCCCCACACAAGGAAATGAAATGTTTATTTAAACTTATATTTCCATTTGTTCGCTCTGGTGTCAAGGCACAGCGCGGCGTAGTTTTCCCACTCAACACGCAATACCTTCAAAATTCGGCGGTAAATGGGGAGCGGAATGTATTAACTACGTTCCCTCTTCACTCCCTACCTTGCTGTGTGCGGGATATAGCGTGAAGCTGTTTTTTTTATTATAAAATTAACAAATATAATATAATAGCATTTCAATTTTTTTTTAATATGTAAGAATTATTTATAGTTTCTATTAAAAATATAGAAAACACAGTGAATCTCGGTGTCACATATCACAAGCATGTCACGAGTATGGTAGTTAATATATCTAAATAAAAAAAAATATAAAAAAATATTTACTTTCTTTTACAAAAAGTCTCACGGCTACATATATAATAAAGACTCACGTATTTTCACTCCTCTTAGTGTTAAATCACTCTTTTCTTTGTGTAAATACAGGTTGAAGCGTTTGACACACATTTCGTCGTCAGTTTATTTATTCATATATTTTCAAAAAAATGGGCATTTCATTAAATTAAATTGGTTTAGTTAAAGTTTTTTATTGATGTCTAAAAATAAGTTTGAGTTTTGAAATATGCTGTTCTAATTTTTTTAGAGTATTAGTTTTAGTTATTTTTTAACTTCACGTTGTATCAGGCAAAGCCTAGATACAGGAAACCTAGGAATCTAGTGTAAAGACACAACACCAGAGCGAAATATTAAAAATATTAAAAGAAGAGGCCGGTCGTGGCGCAGGGGCACAAGGTGTGACTCTAAAATCGACTGGTTGTGGGTTCGATCCCCACTCGAGGAGATGAAATATTTACTTAAATTTATATTTCCATTTCTTCGCTCTGGTGTCGAGGTAAAAGCGCGGCGTTGAGTTCTGCCATTCAACACGCAAAGCCTCCAGAATTCGGCAGAAAGTGGGGAACGGAGTGTCTTAACACTAAGTTCCCTCTGTCTACCCTGCTGTGTGCGGGATACAGCGTGAAGCTGATTTATTTATTTTATTTTATTAAATGATTCATTTCCCACGACCTGTCGCGTTCACAATCACTAGATTATGCTCCTGCACCACGATTAGCCTCTTTTTAGTTATTACATACATTGTAGTAATTGATTAGAACAGTATTTTTCTAATTTCTGGAATCTACTTACAAAGAAGCTTTATCGTTTAGTAATATGGTATGATGTATGTTAAATCGTGAAACTTTTAAACCGAAGTAGGATTTGACCTCACTACCCATCGTCTATAGTCTTATGTATATTAATTAAATCAGCTTTACGCTGTATCCCGCACACAGCAGGGTAAATGGAAATATAAATTTAAGTAAATATTTCATTTCCTAGAGTGAAGACTAAGAAGGAGTCAAGACTAGCCTCAGATACATAAATTATCGTATATTTTAATTGATTTAACTTAGAAGCTTGATTTTTTCTATACGCTAAGGGACCATAGACTTGAATATTCGATATTGAGTTCAGATTGATATCTCCGCGCGATCCCGAGATAAATGCTCTTGACGGACGGACAGACGAACAAGAAAATGATTTCTTAAGGGTTCCGTTTTTACCTTTGGAGGGTCGGATGCCTAAAAACACGATTTTTCATGAGCCGCGAGTGGTTCTCTAGTATAATAAATGCATAATATTTATTTATAAATAAGTTTCTAGGGAAAATGTATATATGACGAACATTTGCGTCATCTATATATCCATAATCACCGGTTGTCTCTCCGTAGCGCGACGTGTTTCTTCGTACAGGTTAGCACGCACGTGGTTACTGTCACTGACAAATTTAAACTCTATTTTTATTAGAATAAGGTATGTTTTATAATTAGAAGCGAAATACGTTTCTAGTAGTTCTGATGTTAAAGCAATAGAAGTTTATATATATGAAGGAAAAAAATGTAAAAATATATTTGCAATTTTTTTTTAGGTCGTGTAGTGTTTAATTTGAAGGGATATTTTAAGTTATGATGAATTTTAGAATTAGATTTAGAGATAATTGAAGAAAAATCTAAATTTACAAAAATGATATACAGTTTACAATCACCACTTAAGGAGTTCACCAATTACGACGACACGACAGGTTGTAGGTCCGATTGCCACTCGAGGAAATGTAATATTTAATATTTTCATTTCTTCGCTCTTGTATCGAAGCATAACGCGGCGTTGAGTTCCGCTCAACACTCAATGTCTCCAGAATTCAGCGGAAAATGGGGAGTGGAGTGTCTCAACACTAGGTTCCCTTTGGCTATCTTGTTGCACGCGAGATTTAACACTCCGTTCTTTCCATCTCTCCCACAATTTACACGAGATAAGAGAACATGAAACAAATGAACTGTACAATTATTTTTTTCTAACTAAAACAATAAGTAGAACTCGCTTCAGCATAATCATCAAAGGACTACTTGTACTTGTATAGTACGGATTCTACGAAATGGTATATTTATGTAATGCATTTGAAGGTTATAATTGTTTGCGGCTGCGGCTCTGTGATAAGGCCCGGACTGTGAATACTTAAGTAAAAAGGTTACGGAAAACCTGTGCATTAGTTTCGCATTATATTGTAAAATCTTTTTATAAATATAGTTTATATAAAACCAGGCCGTTGAGGCCGGTCGTGGCGCGGTGGGTGGCGTTGTGGGTTCGATTTTTACTCAAGGTAATTTTATGTTGTGTTCCGAAACTTAACACGCATTCCTCTAGAATACGGCGGTGTTTAACACTAGTATCACTCTGACTATCCCGCTATGTGCGGGATACAGCGTGAAGATAATGGAGTGGATTAAAAATATATATATATATATATATATATATATTCTTGTACAATTATATTATTGTAAGTTTCTTGATAATACATATTACTGGTCAGTATATCATTTGCAAGATTTATATGACCTTTTTATATATATCGTAAATACAGTGGTACCAGCAGTACATATTCGTATACGTCACTGTACCAGTATATAGGAGTTGTGCAATTCAATGTAATCAGTAATTTCACTGACTACTTTGCTATATTCAAATGTAATGTTAAACTATTTTTTTTTTATTTTCACACTGTATCCCGCTCAGATCAAAAGGAACCTGGGAACCTAGTGTTGACACTTTCGTTCTCTACTTTTCGTCGAATTCTTGAGGCACTGCCTGTTGAGTGGAGGAACTTAACGCCGCGGTTTGCCTAGTTATCAGGGCGAGGAAAAGAGAAATATTAAATATTTCAAGAAAAAAGTCCCGCTGAGTTAAAATAATTTGACTTTGACTTTTTCATTTACTCGAGTGGGGATCGAACTTAGAACTTATCGCGCTTACAGTTTCACTCTTGTGCCCCTGCGCCACAAAATTTATTTTTAGTATTAAATATATTTCTGAGGCCGGTCGTGGCGCAGCGGCACGAGGTGTGACTGCAAAACCGACTGGTTGTGAGGAGATGAAATATTTACTTAAATTTATACTTCCATTTCTTCGCTCTGGTGTCGAGGCTAAGCGCGGCGTTGAGTTCTGCCACTCAACACGCAATGCCTCCAGAATTCAGCAGAAAGTGGGGAACGGAGTGTCTTAACACTAGGTTCCCTCTGCCTACCCTGCTGTGTGCGGGATACAGGGTGAAGCTAATTTAATTTAATGTTAAATATATTTCTGTATTAATATAAATAAATCATAAATAAATTCCTATAAAGAAACAGCATGTAGGTTTTACCCCATCCAGCAATTACTTAGACATCGTTTGTCGTCCGCATTTCATATGCATTTGATATTTTTCCTTTTAATCTTTACTTATAAATGTTAGTAATGTTTATAAAAATGGTTAAAGAAATTAAAATGTTTTTTTTTTTACAAAACTTATTTCATATTAAATAATACTCAAAGAAATCAATATTGAGTTAAATATNTATATGTTTATCCCGCAAGCGGGGCGGGCAGAGGGAGCCTAATATTAAACTACTCCGCTGCCCACTTCCCGCTAAATTCGAGAGGCATTGCTCACGTGGTGGCGTAACTGAACGCCGCGCATTTCCTCAACACCAGTTCCATATATTATTTATATTTCTTGTTAAATCTGACACGCCATACCTTTTAGTTTTGAGTACATTTCACTGTTTTCAGTCACGAAAAATATTTAAATTTTTATCTTTAACCGCCATGCAGAAGTTATAGTCTAAGATGAATTCTGGAGTTAAGTCAAGCTCATAAAACTGGTCGCTAATTTTACATTCCTTGATATCTTTAGCGTAATATTTTAATTTCCATAAAAGAAAGACTAGTAATTTTAAAGATGAATTTAAAAAAAATGAAATATACCAAATTCTACTATATTTAAAATGTGCTTATATATTTTTAATTACAAAATAATTATTAATGTTTAAATAAAGAAATTATTCAATAATATATTTTCTTTTGAACATTATTAAGTGGCGGAAGTTCAAACTGTTGTTTGAGGTACAATCGTGTGTCTGTAACGTGAAGGTTGTGGGTTCGACTCCCTCTAGAGGGAATGAATTGTTTATTAATATTTTTATTCTGGTATTGAGGGTATTGAGGCCAGTCGTGGCGCAGCAGCACAAAGTGTGACTGTAAAACCAACTGGTTGTGGGTTCGATCCCCACTGGAGGAGATGAAATACTTACTTAAATTTATATTTCCGTTTCTTTGCTCTGGTGTCGAGGCAAAGCGCGGTAGAGTTCTGCCACTGAACACGCAATGACTCCAGAATTCGGCAGAAAGTGGGGAACGCAGTGTCTTACACTAGGTTCCTTCTGCCTACCATGCTGTGTGCGGGATACAGCGTGAAGCTGATTTATTTTATTTTTTATTTATTCTGTTATTAAGGCAAAGCGCTATATTGAGTTAAGTCACTCATACCTACCTGTCACATACGGGACACAGTACGCTAAAAAAAAGATAACAAAAAAAATGTAATTATTCAAATAATAATAGCATTTAAAACATTTATTTCATACAGTAACAGATTCGATATAGGACAAAGTGAAACAACACAGCTAGTTTAATTCATAAACAAGACGACATACTCTACGGAATTATATTTCATAATATTCTGATCTGAGGCTCCGTGGACACGAGATAATCAAGCTCGATTAATGTTGATGGCATCTGAACGCTGGTGCTGGTGTTAATGGATTTATTCTTTTATGATTCCCACCAAAGAGGTTCTTATGGAAAATAGGCCAAGTTTAAAAATATTCTTTTTTAAAATATTATAAATGTTGTGTGTTGAATAAAGTTGTTATTAAAGAAAAGTTTATATAAATATTTATAATTGCGTTAAATAAGAATTAGTGAAGATAGTTGAAGTGCTGTGCAGTATTGAACAGTTTCTAAGTAATGAAGCATTTATAATAACATTTTATGTTAGGTTTTGTATATTTAATATTAGGTGAACTTTTTTTTTATTAGCTTCACACTGTATAGCAGCTACATATAGCAGAATAGGCATAGGGAACATAATGTTAAGACACTCCGTTTCTCATTTTTCGCCGTATTTTTCGAGGCATTGCATGTTGACTGGGGGAACTCATCGCCGGGCTTTTACCTCGGTGCCAGAGCGAAGTAATAAAAATATTGATAAGTAATGACCCCGAGTGGAAATCGAACCCACAAACGTCGTTTTACAGTCACACCTTCGCGCCCCTGCGGCACGGCGATATTCATTACACAATCTGTGGATACAAAAGTTAAAGTCTTTTTTCTATTTCTCTTTTTGTTATTGTAAAACGTTCGGCCATACTAATAATGCAGTGAACTTGACATTTTCCAATGCACACTGTTTAAGTCATGAAAATCGATATAATATATGCTTTTGAAATCCATATGTACCAGGACTGTGTCCAGGAGGAGTTTTGGTATGATGTTACTTTCACTTGTTTTCGATTCGATTAAATATATTTTTTTTATATGAAAATAAAATAAAAATAAATTAATTCTAATGTACAGGTTGCGGCGTTCTGTCTCTCTGCCTTTTTATTAACAATGTGCAATAATCGTGTGGAGAACGGAGTTTTTTGACACTAGATATATATAGGATACAGAGTAAAAATACTTAATATGGTCCACTACTCAGTCATAAGCAGGGTAGAAATTTTTCAAATCGACATATATGGTTTTGAAATCCATATTTAACCAGGACAGTGTCCAGGAGGATTTTTGGCATGAAGTTACTTTCACTTCTTTCAAATTCTAGGGTTGAATTATAATATAAATAAAATAATACATGTTGATAAAATAAATATAAACATAATACGAAACCTTTCAAGATTATAACTACAAATATACTTACAAAAATGTTATTTACTGATAATAATGTAAAATTATTTTCTATGTACTATATATGAATATCGGAGGCCAGTCGTGGCGTAGGGATAGAAGCTTGTGACTTAAATGCGATAAGTTGTGGATTCGATCTCCACTCGAGGAGTAAAATATTTAATATTTTCAATTGGGCGCGGCGTTAAGTTCTGCCACTCAACACGTACTGCCAGCAGAATTCGACGAAAAGTGGGAAGCGGAGTATTTTCAACACTAGGTTTCCTGTGTACGGGATACAGCGTGAAGCTGAAAAAAGAAGATAAAAAACGATTTTATATAGATATATGTAAATAAAGTTTGGAGGCTACCTACAGACAATATGGCCTGCTTTCTCACATAGCTGTAAAGTAAAGTGACACCAACTGAGGAGTCAGCTTTTCGTTCGAAGTCGTACAATTGAGAACTAAAATACATAGGTTAGTAAAAATAGATTCGCGGTAAAATCGTCTTTATTATAAGGGTTAAGATGTTATATTAAAATGACTAATATATTTTTATAGATGACGACTATATATGCAGAGAGTGCAGAATGTGTGGCTCATGCACATGGCGACATGTATTTATGTATGTTTGTATGTATATATGGATGCGCAAGCGCACCTTGCGCGTAAAAATACACTTAGTACTTAGCGATGATAGCGACTTGCCTGTTGGATGGGTTTTTTGAATTTATCTATAATTGTAAAGTTTTTTTTTGTTATAGCATTGGATACTAAAAACATTCATAATGTGAGAATTATTGGTATTAGTATTTATAAAGAGTTTTGAAACATATATAAAATATTCCATATAATCGTATAAATAAAATAATTTTATTTTCGGATTTTAGAGTTTTTAAGCAGATTAAATTTATATTTATTATTGATTAAATATTTTTTTTATATAAAAATAAAATAAAAAAAATATATTAATTCTAATATACAGGCTAATGTGCGTTCTGTGTTTCTGCCCTTTTATTAACAATGTGCAATATTTGACTAGAGAATGGAGCACTAGACATATATAAGATACAGAGTAAAAAAACTTAATATGGCCCACTACTCAGTCATAAGCAGTGCAAAATTTTTCAAATGTATCAAACGGCTTACAAATGTAAGCATAAAAATATAATTAAACATACATAACAGAAATATATAAAAGAAAACCAAATGACAAATTTAATCACACAATTATAAGTTTAAAAATAAAAATACCGCCATATTTAAAGCGAACACCCGCCATCAAACCGCCTCGTCACCAGCTATAAGCAACATCGACTACAGCGCGCCAACTAAAATAAACCCGAATGAATCGCAAAAACATTTAACTTTCAGAACATTAGTTTTTAATATTCCCATTGAACTAATAGGGTATATAGTTTGAAATTACCGCCGAATCAGTTTTCCTCTTTGTTGTATTATTGGGCAGTATCGATCTGCGTACAACACATTGCTGCGGCGCGAGACCGCCGGCCCCACGCCGCGTGAACCGCACACGGCATGGACCGCGACCGTCCGTCCAGCTGCTGTGTCGTGGGGTGCTTCGCTGCCGAGCTGGTCTCCAACACGGCGAGGGCATCGTCGCGGCTCACGCAAGTGGCGCACTCTCGTGAGAGATGGCGGAACAGATAAATTTAAGGACTACATCTAATTTCGACAACTAATTTTGCTCTATATACATTGCTGCTTTTGGTAATAGATTATGTTGGTAGTATTGCGTTTAAGCAGCAACGTATTAGGTACAATTTTAAATAATAGTTGGTACGAGGAAAAGTAATAATTCTGGGTCGCATGGCCACAGTGCTAGTGTGGCCTCGCGGCCCTCTTTGCCGCAACGCAAATCGTTGAAATCAAAACTTTCACGCTACGAGGCGCTACGAAGTTTTACTGCTACGAACTTCCTGCTACGTGGCGGCCAGTGCGCCCTGCACTCGAAACTTTGTTTGGAAAGCTTTTTTGTCCGTCACATTCTGTTATCAACGGTGGAAACTTGAACTCCTTATGTCCGCGTCTTAGAACTCAATTTCCTTAGTTGTATGTTGTATTTGATCGAAACATGCGAATATTTCCTCCTCACAATCAGTCGCTATCAGATTTGCAAATGTTTTTATTTGGTTTCGCTTATCACTACACCGTTGTCTATTATATTAACGTACATAAAAACATAGAAATATTTTTTATTATTTATTTACAAACATATACAAACTATTTGGATATACATATATTATTTCTGCGACATTGTTAGAATAAAGTTTCAAATTGTCGATACTAAAAAAGTCAAATGTGTTAACTTGACGAGTGCTCTACAAAGACTAATCTAGAACTAGGATATTTAACATACAAAATTATAATTCTGGAAGTTGTTGTCATATAGTACCTACTACCTAGCAGGTAGAAGCAGCAGCCAGTACCTGGTACCCGGCACTGTGGTCGAGGGGCACGACGTCGTTTTGTTGTACGAGTCGCAGGTGGGCCCGCGCGGCCGGGGCGCTGGGCGCTGGGCGCTCGCCGCTGGGCGCTCGGCGCTCGGCGCTCGGCGCTCGGCGCGACGCCTCAGTCTGCGCTCGGCCTCCGCACGCAACGCTAGTGAGTGACGCCGTGCTGGTGACTTTGACAGTTGTTATCGTGATCGTGTGATGTTTTCGTATCGGAACTATGGTGTATCCCCATGAAAATGTGGAGTGATTTCCAGGTAAGATTTGTCACTTAACGTACGCCACTAACAGACGCCTCGATGGCGGAGTGCCCGAATCATTTCATTTAAAATCATTTCTGAATCTCGTTTTTGTTGGGTAACAGTGACTTCGTTGAACGGGGAGTTTTAAAATATAAATGTGGTTGTCTTAGCTTCACGAAGGTTGCAATAAGTGTTGAATATCAGTTTAGTGACTTTTTTTATTATTTTAATTTTGTATGATTTTTTTTAAATGTGACGACATTTTAATAATTTCCAGTAGTGGACTTATGTATTATATCTTATTGCAAAATTACAAAGAGATAAATTCGATTTAAATAAATTTAATTGTATTTTAAAATTAGATACAAATATATTTTACAACGTCCGTTCTTCACTTATAACTTAGTTTTACTCTACCCACATATGCTTTTTCGTTACTCATATATTTTGTGATACTAAAAGTTTGTATTTAGTACCAGACTTAAGTCCTTACATTGTTCCATATTTATGTAGCTTTTAACGTAATTTAAAAGCAAATCTTAGGATCGCTTAATATAAATAAATATATTTCTTTGTTATATTCATATTATATTACGCTTATAAATCAATGTTTATAAGAAGACAATTCTGTACGCTCAGTTCTATTCGACGTACAATTCTATTCGTACATAAGATTATAGAAACACTAAATTTATATGATAATTAATTACAAATTATTAATATAATGAAAAATTATTTAAAAATTTCCTCAAATCGTTTCGATGGGAAAGCGCGCCTTTTTTCGAATCTGACATCTCGGCGCGTTTCCGGCGACCTGTCAAACGTCATGTGATAGATAGAAGGGCATAGCATTCTGTGGAGTTTTTAAATGATAATATAAAATGTCGACAACTGCGCGGCGCTCGACGCCCGACGCTCGAGGCGAACGGGGCGAGCGAGAACTCGTCACAGAAATACGTGTGTGTGTTCGTCCCGCTCTAGCTCGTGAACGCGTCTCGCTCTGTGAGTGTTTTTGTGTCGGAGCGGGTTTTTTGTCGGCGGGCGCGAGGCTGCCGGCGCCGCCAGCTCGACTCGACTCGACTCCACGTTAATTACGGCGGTGGTCCGCCAAGTCGCCAGCTCCACTATTCTCTTGCCAGCGCCAACGCAGTTTACTTTCTATATAACGAACGAACTACTTGCTTATTTTTCGGCGGCGTACAGTGCTGTTGCTGTACCGTAACAACCGATTTCCTTTATTCTACTCGATTTATAAATATATTTTTATATTTTTTTATTTTATTAAATTATTAAACTTGTTAAACTATTTGAAAGTTAGTATTTTAGAACTAGATTTGTTTTTGATCATTAGTAAAAATGTTTCAATGTTATTTTAACCTCGTTCTATCCAACGAGTCGTTGGGTTTTCCTATGAGCGAGTCGAGGGGCGTGTTGTCATGGCAACAGCTAGGGCACCTCGCCCTGTGAACATCGTACATTTTTTTATTTCGTTAAAACAATTTTTTCAAAAATGTTTTTCAATTAATAATGACAACTTATCATTAAAAGATTTAGCTTTATCATTTAAAATTAGCGATAATCAACTTTGGCGATAAAAGAGTTCAACGCATTGCCTTGAAAGGCGGAATTAAGAACGTTTCCAGGAAGTCTTGTAAAATGTAAAAAGTATTTTAAGTCTCTAAATACTATTTTAGGATATATATTAATAAAATAGAACATGCTATATATTACGGTTTTATCAATTTCTTATCAAATATATATATATGGGTATTTGGCAATAAAGTTCAGTTCCCTTTGGGCCCCTGGCGTGGTGTAGGGTGAGGGGGTGGGGGGGGGGGNCGGGGGGGGGCCCGGGGGGGGGGGGGGGGGGGGGGGGGGGGGGGGGGGGGGGCGAGGGTGCACTCAGGAATGCGACTTGTTGCAGTCACGTGCATCCGCCATCACACGTCACACGTAAACCGCTTACATAGAGGGATACAACTGAAATTTAATTCTAGAATGCTTTCAAAGTCAAACTTATAATGTTTTGAAAATGGTGAATGTAAATTATTATAAGATTTATAAGGATTAATTACGGAAAGATTTTTACTAAATTTGGTATCATAAATGATTTTGTATGGTAAATTTAATTTATGTTTCTCTGTAGCTTCACGCTGTATTCCGTATAGCAGAGTAGCTAGAAGTAACTTGGGAATCTAGTTTTAAGTCACTTCCGTTCTCCACATTACGTGTTGAGTAGCGAAACTCAACGCCGCGCTTAGCCTTGTTACCAGAACGAGAAAATTAAAACATTAAATATGTTCTATGCATTACATATATATATATATATATATATATATATATATATATATACATTTTTTACGATCATATTATTGAGTACTTTAACATTTAAATTCACTCAATGCTTACAAAACAGCTTCTCCCATGTATCATAAAACACAAAACTATAACTAAAAGAGGTTAGAAAACCATCCACAATTAATACGATCAACAAGTGCCCAATCCTCAACAATCCGCGGCACTGGTCCTCCTCCCCATCCGTCACCGTCACCGTCAAATACCAACCACGTGGTACAAGTAAACACAATATAAACAAATCAATGAATGAATTTGCCGTAACGCATCCTACGTCATCGGAGAAGACACGCATAATAATAGCTTATGCAAACGAGGCGTCATTATGTAAAATATTATGGATCGTGTCGATACTATTTTCTTTTTTTTTTTGCAGCTTCACGTTGTATCGTATACGACAGGCTAGGCAGAGAGAATCTAGTGTTGAGACACTCTGTTGCCTATTTTCTGTTGAATTATTGAGGCGTTATGTGTTGCGTGGCGAAGCTCAAAGCCGCGCTTTACCTTGTTAATAAACAACAATTCATTCTTCCCAGAGGATTGAACCCACAACCGTCGCGTTTATTACACTCAAACGCTTGTGCCACTGCGCCACGAAGGCCTCGAGCCGCCGTGTTTTGACGACCAATTAATTATAAGCCTATTGTGCGATTGAATGAACTTGAAAGACATTACAATAATATAGGGCATCGACACCGCTATGTGAATGGGCTAACGTTGGAACACCTGTTTAGAAAAAATATGAACCTGAACCAATGTCAGGTGTATTAAATGAATGCGAGCGATTATATTTTTGTTATTGTATTACATTATTAGCTGGCCATATTGATTTGTTATTTTTTTTTGTAGTCTCTTATTGAGTTGGTTAGTGGCGGTAGTTGTTGATGCTTAGGCGCCGTTACCTGGTCAACTCGAGTATTTTTTTAAGTAAATCGAGAAGTCTATTACGACTATTTTCTTAGTAAGACTAATTTCTAATTTCGAAATCAAATTTCACATAAAAAGCCCTTCATGTAATTTTTATAAAACAATTCGGCGAAAAGTGGCAAGCGGAGTGTCTTAGCACTAATCTCCTTCTGTGCACCCTGTTACATGCTCATAAAGAGAAAAAAATATAATTCGTATATGTACGTCTTGAGCACACCATCACCATAACAGACCAGACACTTTGACAACCGCAGGCTCGCCCCATATATTTGGTTTCGCGAAGGCCCCACATACCGCCGACCCAATTACACGTCCATATAACAATATGCGAGTCGTTGAACTCCATTGCGGCCTACCGCCTATGTAAACAGTGCAGTAAACACGCGCCCAGACGCGCCGCCGCCGATAATTTATGTAAACACAACGTCATCTCAGGACTGATGTGTGTGCTTTTTTTTATTGCCATTTTCTTATTTTACTTCCACGGTCAAGTTCGGGTCGGGGTGAAAGTTTGAGAACTATATATAGTGAATCTTTTGAGTTGTATCTCGGGAAGTTGTGTCGTTAAGGAGTTTTGGTTGTGGATGATGCTGTGCAGTACATACATACATACATACAAATGTTGAATAGTTTTCTAGGTAGTAACTTAAGTTGTTAGAATAAGTAACTTTTTGTATTGCGTGGTCGGTCGTAGCGCAAGAGCACTCTATGTAAACGCGACAGGTGTGGGTTCGTTTACTTATTCAAAAAAATGAAATATTTAATATTTTCATTTCTTCGCTTTGGTTGTAGCAAAGCGCGCTCTCAACACGCAATGTTCAGAATTCGGCGAAAATCGGGGAATGGAGTGTCTTAACACTAGGTACCCTTTGTCTGTTCTGCTGAGTGCGAGATACAGCGTGAACCAAAAAAAAAACCTTTTTGTTTCTACATTTTTATAACAGGTAAAAAGGTAAAAAAAAAACCTCGAACACGCTTCACGCACGATATTCGATATACAAACGATACGTATACAAGATTAACAAAAAAAAAATCTCGTAAACTATTTAACCTGTCATTAGACACGAAACAAATGTAAACAAAGCATAATTGTGATTTATGTTTTACTACAGACGCGCGTCGGCAAGTAGCGTAAAATCTCGTTTAGGTATAATAATGCGATAATAGCTTTATTATTATTAATAAATACCACTACAAATCTATTTCGTAGGTAGTTTGTGAATGAATGAGCGGGCAAATGAATAAATGTTATTATTATAGCACGGCGACCGCTCGCCGATATCGGTAGGTATGGGCTAAAACGTCATTTTATAATCATAAACTCATAAATAAACATGGTGACGTATCGCCGGTGGATCGGAAGTGGGTAGACACGTGCGCAGATCGCAGATGACATGTAAACGCGATTATAGTGCGGTCAACGAGTCGTGGTCGCTTTGATGTTCGATTTTTTTTTTGTTGTTACGTTGTTGTTTATTCGGATAGGCAATATTGAAAGTATGAAACATTGTAAATTTAAATGTAAATAGGTGTCTATAGTTAAGTTGAGAGCGGGCCACGACTCGCCGGCCGCACTGTAATTATGTAACATTGTTTTGACATTCGACAACAACGACACATTTAGTGCGGACATTAAGTGGATCAATGAACTTGAGCCGTTTGCCGTTCAATGTTACGCAACGATCGCCGTTTGAGTGAGATTAATGCACGCGGATTATGGCACGCGATACGTTTCAATTTACGTTCCGTTTCCATTCATGACTCCGAGATAATGACGCGTTCTCGTTCCGTACGTTTGTTTGTTGATAGGCAACGGCCGTCACTTGCACTTGCACTTGCACTTTACATACTTGATTCGCTATGAAGTGCAAGCTATGTGTGGACACTTGCTTTTGTTATATTTGCTCCTGGAGTACCCATTTGGCTATTTTAGGTATTCTTAGCTAGTACTAACTATACGAGCTAAACGTTATTCTAGTTTTTCATTCAAAACTAAATACCACAATAGCAAGAGTTCGCTAGTAAGTGCACACTGCACATACACACATACGTGCTATCTAGCCGAATAACTTACTATTAACTACAAGTTTGAGAAGACGGAGGGGTGAAGGGAGTACGTCTTCACTCATTGACGGTTGAAGCGGGCCGCGACACTTTCACTGCTCCGTTATTGCAGTCACTACGCGCCTACTGCACCCGCAGGGGGCCGCCCCAATGCATTCACCCCTCGCCACCCCCTCACAGGGCACGCCGAATATAAGGGTGCATGTTCAAGAACACCATTCATTCTTAAGCTCATCTCCATTTCGTATATCTTATGGTATTACAAAAGTTTTTTCAATCTCTTAAATTATCCTGATTCTTTTAAATGATAGGTTAGTAGTGCTTGCAGGTATACTTTTCTCAAGTAGGTTTAACTGAAGGGTCGTAGGGTACTTTTGATATAAGGTGGAATGTGGCACTGAGTGGGCGCACTCGAGAGCTATAAAGAATGGAATGGCTAAAAAGTTATATTGTTTCGAAGATTTCCCGGGAGGTGAACAACCTGTCTCAGCACGTTTTTCGTACCGACAATGTCGAATGGCAAGGAGACAGCCGACACGCCGTATGCTAATAGTAAAACGATTACAACACGTGAGCAATCAGTCTATCAGCGATCGTATCTCGAGTCTAGACGCGGCGAGGCGGGCGAGCAGTCGACTCGAAGTGGGTCAATGGTGAGGGCTCGCCATTATTTGCACAGCCGTGTGTCGGTCGAGGAGCGCGTCCCGTCCGGAGTGACAAGTGCTCGCGGGCCGGGACGGGACGGCAGTTTGTAAACATCGCCAACCTTGCACCCGTCCACCCGCACAGTCCGCACTATGTGCAACTGTGCATAGGTTCCCTCTAAGACTATAATGCAAATCGATTCGAACGTTTATTGAACGTACGTGACGTTGACGTAATTCAACGGTAATTAAAGTATTATCGGCACCTCCAGTGGTAGAGTCAGTAGAGTGTACGTGGTACGTGTCCGCGTAGGCGTGTCGGCGGCGGGCGCGAAGGAGAGACGGAGCGACCGCGGCGGGTGTCCCGCGGGCCGCGACTATCGGCGCCGGCTGCTGATTGATGGCCGATAGATAGATAGGTCGACATTGAACCCGTGCACGGCCACCGTAAATATATCTAGTGCGGACTTCCGCCGTGACGTCGCGCCCGTGACGCGCCCGCCCGCTGACGTGACGTAACGCGTACACATCCATATTCTTTTTGTTTACATTGTAAAGAATATTTACATAGTATTGCACTGCGGGGTCGTCGCCTTATCTCTTTTATTGCCTTTGGATTTTTGTTTATTTGTATTTTGTTATTTAGCTTCCGTTTCGCTTTTCAGTATTATAATGATTACTATAACAACTGAAGTAAATCTAATTATTTTACTATTCTGTTATCTTTTGTTTAATTATTTTACTATTCTGTTTCTTTAGTTTACTAGTATGAGAAATTTATTTATTATAATAATAAATATAATAAAGATAATTTATTTATTTGGAGTTAGTCTAGTTTCTTGTAGTTGATGACGATAATATTGTTATTTAGAGCTAGGTATATTACTATTACCAGATACACTTGTCGATTGAGCAATATCCAAAGATTGGTAAAGTTAATATCGTAAAAGAACGCCTTTGACCTCTTATAGGATTGTTGTTAGTCATTCGACTAGAAGGCTCCAGGGACTAATCTTCTAAGTGCGCAGCCTTCAGAAGAGAGGGGTACGTCGCCCGGGGGGTGGGGGTTCATTAAAAATTCATTCTTATTTCGTAGCGCTGCCGTAATCAGCCGCAAAGGGCTTCGGCTTTTCTCATTATTTAGTATCGCATCCATTAGTATCGTTAATTTTGAATGACTGTTGACAATGTTATTAGTTGGTTTTGTTCTTATTTTTGATATAGTTAACCATATATTTAATTAATTGTTATTGACTTATGTCTGAAATGTTTTATTAATGATAATTTGTTTAGGAATAAGAAGCATTTTTAATAGTTTTATTATAAATATATTTTAAAACGACAAAACACACTAAGCTCACTACATAATGAATCAAATATTATTTGTTTTGTTTTGATTCATATTATTTAATAGTTCAGAATTGACATATATATATTTATAATTGGATAATTACAGTAATGTAGTGGGTAGGTATGCGAATGTGTGGGTTTCGACACATTTCTGAGTTGGGGGTTACCTCCCTCCTCATACCATAGCCTAAGTTACTACTACTTGTCTTATTCTAACTTGTTCTCGAATAAAAGTCGAAAAGTTTTCAGCCGACTATAGCGAGTGTCACTAACGAGATGAATAATTATTTAAAATATATGATATATTTAAAAAAATATATGTGATTAATTTAAATCTAAATACCAATTACTATAATAATTATTGTTCTATGCTAAAACATTTTTTTCTTAATAGTGAATAGGTGAAGCAAAGTATCTATATAATAATAAAAAGAGATATTAAAACGTGAGTTAAAAGTGAGTTGCGATCGTAGTAGAAACTGCTCGTAGTCAGTACGCCCCCGCAAACGATCCCTCCCCCGCCTCCTCTAATCTTTTTTAGTCCTCCCATCCATTCCGTGACGTCACTGCTCGCAGGTTTTTGCAATGAAAAAATGATTAAGCTTTTTTATCTAAAAAGGTTAAAGTCGTACACGTCTTACTAAAGCTGTTAGTTAGTTCGTATATAAATAAACATAAATTATCTACAATATATAAGGCAAGTCGTGGCGTAGGACACAAAGCACAAAGCATAAAGTATGACTAAAAGTAACTGGTTGTGGGTTCGATCCCACTCGAGGAAATGAAATATTTATTTTTAATTTATATTTACATTTCTTTGCTCTGGTGTCGAGGCAAAGCGCGGTGTTGAGTTCCGCCACTCAGGCTTCCAGAATTCGGCGAAATGCGGGGAACGGAGTGTCTTAACACTAGGTTCCCTCTGCCTACCCTGCTGGGTGCGGGATACAGCGTGAAGCTGATAAAAAATATCTACAATATTTGTTCATTTGTTTAAGATTATAAAAAAAAAAATAATTTAAAAAAATGGTGCACATAAATGGTATGACATCACAAAGTATCGCTGACTTTTTTTTTAACCTATTAGAATATGGGGTAGCTATAGACAATGGTACCTGTACATGTGAATTTGTGTAACGGGACCCCAAACGGGTTCTCAGATACGGGATCGCAACGTGTTGATGCGATCGCTTCCAATACACGCATCAGATCAGCTGATCGGCTAGCGTTTTCCTTTTCATCTTTATATAATTAATAGATAGCCGCAGGCGGTGCGTCGCGGCCTGAGCTAAGACCGACTTTCGTACTACTGTATATAGCCTTACGAGCCTATTCTAAAGCTGTCAATCGATATAAATCTATATCACATCTTCACTTTTATCAACTATAGTAGTGAACAGACGTCACTTCAATTCAATATTTTACTTTATTTTTAATTTACTTGGCCAATTAAGAAGTTATTTTTATTTATGGCATATACGTAGTTTATAATTCTAAAGTAGGTTATTTATTTTAAATATAATTAGACCGATTTTTTTTTCTAACATATTAATATAGATCTTGTTATATCACAAAATGTGCGGCGTGGAAATTTCTCAACCGCTTAGCCATTGCAGGAGACCGCAACACTGCAGTGACGTTTGCACTGCATTTGCAAAGGCAAAGGTTGTTTCTATATCTTTTATTTCAAATAGAGAGAGCAGTCGTGGCGCAGGGCTACAAGCGTGCGACTGTAAACGCGATGGTTGTGGGTTCAATTCTCACTCGAGGATACGAAATATTTAATATTTTCTCGCTTTGGCAATGCGGCGGCAGAGTGCGGCGATGTCTTGCGCCACTCAACACGCAATGAGTAAAGAATTCGGCGGGAAGTGGGGAACGGAAATGTCTTAATGGGGACTGAGTATCTTAGCACTATGTTCCCAGGTTCCCTCTGCCTACCCTGCTTTGTGCAGTATACAGTAAAGCTAAAAGAAACATAAAAGATTTTGGAAGACGAAGGGATTAGTTAACCACCCGCATGTATTAACAAGGTGCCCCTATAAAAATTAATTAACAGGAATGGTGAACGCCCACGATCCATGTAGCTGTCCCATTCGTGATAATTCATCGCCCACTTATAGCGTCATCATATTACCAGTAACTGGTAGACCGTACTGCGGAACAAAGTGGGACTTGCATAAAGTATTTCTACGTTGGGTAAGAGAACGTGTCTCGAGAGGCCGCGGAGTATCGAGCGGTCGGGCGGCGTGTCGCAACCGGCCACGGTCGCCGGCGTGAGGCAAGAGCTGCGCGCGCGCAGCTGTCGCGCGTGTGGTGCGCCCGTGGTGCGCGTGTGGTGCGCGAGTGGTGCGCGTGTGTGAGTGACGTCGACGCGCCACTTTCACCACACTTTCGTCGCCGCTGGTGCGCTAAAAAACATAGCGCGATTAGACGGCTGCTATTAATACATGCGATGCGACGTGCACGCCGCGCGCCGTAACGATACGGAATTGATTTCTAAAACACACTCAGAGCGAATGCGACAAGCTTACAAAGTTATGTTTGTCCGTCATACTCGTATTAACATTTGATTTTGCTTTAAAAATATGTAAGTAAAGCTCGCTAAGTTTTAATGGTATTTAATTGTTATAGCACCTAAGTTCTGTTCGTGAAAATCATATTTGGATAAGGTTTTTGCCGCAGCCAGCTCATCTATAAATAATGGTTTTAGCGAGATGATTATTTATCCTGGTGCCCATCGCTAATTTTAAATGTTACTCTTCTCATCCACTGTACCTTTATTTCCAAAACGCGAAACAAGTAAAATCCATTTGTTGCTATCGCGCCTGTCTAATTAAGCTCTGTCATAGACTCTTCGAAGGCTCTATTACGAGCAGCCTCCAAACTTAGAGCGGACTATAACATTTGGTATTCAATCGGAGATTGGATTTTGCAGAAAATAACCTTTAATAGTTGTGTATTAAGGTCGAAATTGCTGGGGCGGAGTTTAATTTCGCTCAGTGTGACAATTACTGCGATGCGGCCCGCCCTCGCGCCGCCGCAATCGATAGGCCTAGCGGGCGCGGCGGGGGCGGGCGGGGGCGGCCGTGGTCATTACTTATGCAAAGCGACGGCACTCGTGACCATTCTCGTGCACACCACACATCACCACCGTTCAGCACACTATAAAAAAATCTTTCAAATATGCTCAAAAATCTTGTTAAACATAATAATATGTAAAAACAAGAAAAAAAAATATTAGGTATATTATTGAAAAGCGTAATATCTTAAATGAAAAAATAAATTCGTGTTGATAAAATGTTACATGAAGTATCTACGTACTTGGCATGGACCCTAATCTCTAAGTTGGCAATGGGTTAGCGGGATTCATTACTGAATTCGGGGTATCCTCTTTGTGCGCTCCCTCGGGCGCCAGCCCTTCGTACTACGGTAAGGGTCGCCTTACGCGCTGTATGAACAAACGTACAGATAAATATATCGAAGTTCTATTATATTTATATAATATAATAGCAAAATATAAATAAATAATTCTATTATTTCATTAAAAGCTATATTTTTTTTTAAAAATGTACTCTTGTAAATTAGTATTAGTTCCACTAATATCAGTTTAAAAAGTGGAGATAAGTACTAAGAATAAGCTCATAAAAAGTATGAGGAGGATCTGAAATAGGTTTGCGCGGGAAAAGTCATTGCCGCGTGTTGTAGCAAGTTTTCGTGGCGCGGGGGAGGTTTGGGGAGTACATAAGGAACCCGCCGCCCCAAACTGCGCCCGTACCTAATGTAATTGGAACTGGAGCAGATCAGCTCGGTTGTTCGTTTGACTTCGAACATATCTAAGATTGAAAATTCATTTTCTTTATACTTTCATGATATATGTATGTACATGAAATCTATGGTGTAGGAATGCGACGACGATTTTTTCGATAATTTCTTCTAATCACCTATGACTAGGTTACGAAATTATTCATAGAACTATATAATAATTTATAGAAATAATAACATTTTTTTATTAATGTTATATACTTACTACCTATATAAAATAAATAAAAAATCTTGCATACAGTTTCATATGTATTCCTATTATAAATGCGCTTTTAATAATATACTTCTACATATAGATAACAGTGATAATGATAATAAATAACTATATATTGTTTATATTTAAAAAAAAGTAATTAGTAAAATACATTTATTAATAATTAAATGTAATAAATAGTAGCGTAGGACTAGCGGTCGGAATGTTGCAAGCATATCGCGTCTTATCAACTTCTTATCACCTTCAAGGTGACGGTCCGATGTAACTGCGAGATTGCCGCGTATCGTTCGCATTTGTTAATATAATGTATATTCCATACATTCACTATATGGATGGATGGTGAACAATATTCTTTAATTTTTAATACTTATTTTAGTGGTACTGTAATTACGAAATAACTAAAAAAATAAATTAAATTTTAATTATAGACGAAAGAAAGTATTTGATTTCACTCTAAACCTAATAAATATACAATTTAAGTTTTATTTAAATACTTTTAATTTCAATTTCATCATCGTTTATGTGATAACGGCACATAGGGCAGATCTAATTTCGATAATAGAATATTCGTGTAGTCATTATCAACAAAGGCGGCGCACTGAAACAAGTGAAATAAATATTTTATCAAAGAAATTGTCATTGAATCATCGAAAGTGACTGCGATAAAGTTTATTTTTACGAATCGCGGCGAACGCGGCAATTATGTACATAATATCAACGAAGGCCACGTGTTCGGTTGACGTTAACAAAGTTTCCTGATGCGGAGGGAACTTTGTGACATGTGAGTGCTAGATACTTACTGTATGCGCCCCTCCTCGCCGCCCTCCGCCCTCGCCGCCGTGACTCAGCGGCGCCCTCGCGCGACGTCGCCCCGTCTGCCCCCATGGAAAATTTATACCCACCCTTTTCCCCAAGAATATTAGAATTCCTCCTGCTTAATACCGACTTTATTGTGCTGAAATACGATCTACTTTCCTGCACTGCGCATCATCAAGACAAAGGAGCGCTGGCAATTTTGTCAAAAACAAACCCTAACTCCAGAGCGATATAGCTTGTAATTTATGGGACGAGGTGACTCACGTGCTCCGAAACGCAACGTTGACACATAGTTTGGACGGCGTTTATTTCTCTATGAAAGTACTTTTTCTAAATTATTTTATTATAGTCAATTAATTTTCTTTAAATAATTAATCGCTGTGTTTTATCTTTAAGGTAGTATGTATTGCTCAGGCATTGTTGGATATTCCTATGTTATATTTTTAGCAAAAACAATATATATATTTAATAATACTTGAAAGCCAAGCTAGCTTAAAAAGCTACATAGCTATAATTTTATTAGAAGTATATAGCGACGTCAGCTCGTCTGAGTTGAGTCGAGGCTCTCTCCCTGATATTTCGCGTCTCGAGAGCGTGTGCTCTCTCATCTCCTTAATTCGTCCTTCGCCGCAGCCCCCTCGACCCTCCCCTCCAGCGACGCCGCGAGGGAGGGTGCTCACTCTCTTGTTAAGTGGAGTTCGCCCCCCTTTATTTATGCCTGGCGCGTGGTGGTGGGCGGCGGGGGCGAGGGCGGGCAGCGGCCGGGGGCGCTCTATCGACGTTCGCTCGTATCTATGTACTGGTGAATTAAGAGCGACTCGGCTTTCATTTTACTTTAAAGCTTCCACGCTCGTGTGCTCGCCTTTCAGCCAAATGACTCCGCGCTGCAAACTTCGCCTTTAGCCCCCACGCAATACGGTCGCTAGTTCTGACGGGGTTTTATACGCCTTCAGTGTTTTATAACTTCAGAGAGGGCGTGGGGGTTGGGTTTTTGTGTAGTAGAAGGACTTTTTTGACATACGTTTTTTATGTTTTATTCGTTTAGGGTTCGCTAAGATAACGATGTCATACAAGAGGTAAAGTGCGCTCCGAGAATCGTGTTCCAAACTTCAAAATGATATTAAAATACCTATACGCTGTGCCGACTGTTTTTAATTTGCGGCATAGGCATTAAAACTGGCGAGTCAAAAGTTGAATCAAAACTTATTTTGAAGTAAGCGATGGAAACTATTTCACAAAGTTTCTTAGCGAGGACGGGTGGGGTGGGTGGCTAAGTGTACGCACAACGTCTTCAGAGAAAGTGAAATTTAGCACAAGTTTGGAGAAATACAACTCTACGTGGACCCCCCTCCGCCCTTTGTGGAGTCGTCTTCGAGGGGTGGCAGTCGGCGAACCCGGCTTATAACAATTAAGTTTATTTGCTCGCGCGTTTTCTACTTTGCCTCAGTAGGGAACATCATTTCGTTGCGCACCGTATATTTTAACAACAAAACAATCTTCCATACATTTGATCGCTTATTGAATTTTGCGACTTCAAACCGAAGCCTATAAAGCTTCAAACCGTCCCGCGCATTACAACCGCGTAATCAATGAAAAAATCGTGAAATATTTCAAATTTCAAATGTTAATGATATTTAGGAGCATAGGTGAAAAATCAGAAGAGTGAGTACCCTGTGATGGTTGAACGACCTTTGTTAAGGTGTCGCTTTCGGGCAGGTTATTTAGTGCGGCAGGGTGGGCGGCGGGCGGAGGGCGGCGGCCGGGGCGGCCGGGACACCCGGGTCGCCGGGCAACGCAACTGGGTCACTCCGGGCCTTCCACCGCCCACCAATTATGTACACGCTCGTTACCGGACACGCGTTTTTCAATCACATCCATATTTAATTGGGCATCACGGCCTGGAAATATGTACAGTCCTGTTTCACTAGGAACTTTATTTAAATTGCTGTGTCACCGTCCAAAAGCAATATGCTCTTTATTATATGTTTTATATATTAAATAATTAATTCGATAACATTTGTTGATAGATTCCACATTTAGTTACTATTTCCAGCGTAACACCAATTCTAATTATCTCATAGTATTATAGAAAGGGAAACTTACTTAGTGGAAGTTAACTTGCCAAGCATCAAATGCTCATATAAACTTGTCTCGTATAGCTCCTTACAAGACAGAGGCTGCGCCCTAACTTGTTGCATGGATGCACTGCGAAGGGTGCCCGGTGGGGCAGGATGGGGGGATGGAGGGGGTGTAGCGTCTTTATAGTGAATGGGTGCGAGATGTCGTGGCCGGTGAGCGCGTATGGAGATGCCGCCATTGATAACCGTGACCTCGCCCTTATCGTGGACGTCTGTCGATGGATGGGCCTGCATAGATTACGCTTTATATTCACATTGTTGCACCTGATTGGGCTTATTCTGTTGTCATATTTAAACAAAAAAAATAATATTTCGTAAATGCATACAAACAATATTAGGTTGAGCTATTTTTGAGGTGTTTGTTAAGTTTGTAAGTATGTCATAATAGGCACTATCAGAAATAAAATTACATATAATACTGACAAGATTTATCAGTTATACATTAGATAGAATAAGGAGAGGAGGTTGCTTAGATATTGTGTTTAGATATTTTTACTATAATTATCATAATTCAGGTACTAAAGATACTGTGGTCGACAACACTTGTCGGACTATCTATGCTGGCACGTGAGACGTGAGTATGCAAAATTAACAAGACCGACCACCCCTATCGTTATGTTCAACCTTGACATTGGCCAACACCCTAATGTCGTCGGATCGAAACCATCTCCGGCACATAATAATAGTGTCGGCAGGATGAATGAGCACATTAGCGAACGGCGCGGGCGGCGGCGCGGGCCCCGAGGGCGGCGGCGCGGGCTCCGAGGGCGGAGGCGCGGGCGGCGCGGCGGCCGGTGCCGAGTCATTACTTGCCCCCATTAATCACTGCAACAATCGGCCGATATCTCGCTATTTACAAACGCGGGAGCACGTGTCCGCCGCTCGTACTACGCGGAGTGTATTGACCCATTTAGATAGCTCGACCTTCGCGCGGCCATTGTGAGCGAAAAACATAAAAATAAGTTTTATTGCTGCGTCGTTATGCGGCCGTCACGCTCGCGCCCGCCGCCCGACAGCTGATCGCGACGTGACATTTTTATTTGATTCGCTCTCTTCCGGGGATTCTCCGAGATGCGTGCCGGTGACGTCACTGGCTGCCCGCACACGCCCGCTGGCTGATTTATTGTGCTAAAAGCGCACGAATCACGATCCGAGCTCCATCCCGCAGATCGGCGTGATTTATGCACTGCGTACGTACTACGTAGTACGCGCCATCAGTCCGTCCGTCCCGCAATGTCAGTGCTAACCGCTGAGTGCTTTGAACCAGGCCTGCTTGCTGCACTTGCTAACTCGTGGTCCTCCTTACGGTTTGCTAATTACATGATCGGTTTAATCGTAACTCTATATTGTTCGCCGGTTAACTGGATGTTGGCCATTGAACTTTGATTATAGAGTTGCGTGGATTTTAGATATTTTGTCTCTACTATAATATCGGCTTTTGGATACTGATTTTTAGTATATTTGATTATGCTATTGATTGATCGATTTTTTTATAAGTATTTTACTTTAAAATATAGCTTTACATTTTTGGTTAAGGTGTAAGCATTATAAAAGTATATCTTAATACAAAAACATTGCTGTAAAAGATGAGAAAGATTTAGATGCTGCATTTATTTTTTTTGTAGATGATTAACATATACGTAGTAAGTAGTACACAGAATATTCTCACAAATATAGGATATGTAGATTTGTTTATAGCCATAACTATTTGAATGTATAGTCAGTGGACTTGAGAAGGAAATATCAGAACGACTTGCGAGCAGCGAGGCCTTGCGCGAGTGGCGGACCGACATTCCTGTCATTCTGCCCACGGGCGGCGTTCGGGGAAGCGAATGCGTCATCCGCGGACAAAAACTAAAATTTTCCCTTTCATTGCATCAAGTGGCCGTGGCCACAGTCGCGGCTCGGCAAGTCGTCCATCATAATAAACGCATAACGCCACGTTCCGCACGCGCCCGCACAATGTAAACAATACGTTTCGGGAATTCCCTCACTTTTTATACGGACACACACACACACATTCTTGAGGGATTCCTTTTGTTTGCACTTAAACGGTTCTCCATTTCATTTTTTTTTCCTTTGTCACGTTGGAACGCGGTGACACCGCGGTCTTGCTTGCTGTACACGCATAACTAAGACCTACAAAATGGCACAATATTGTTGAAATATTTTAGGTATAAACAATAAACACATCTTGTTATCATCGCAAGATCGTTTTTAGAATGCGTAAATTTCCTAAACGAATAAAATAATTATTTATAATAAATATTTATTATATTTCATAATTACTTTTTATACGGTACTATACATAATATATTTACAGATAGCTTCAGTATAAAAATACAAACAGCGAGCTATTTGTATGTATGCAAAAACTAAAAAGTGTAGGCTAATATCAAAACGGGTCACAATATAAAAAGCTTAGCGAGGCAGTCGAAGTTGGTCGGTGGCGGCTCCGACGAGAACAGGATGTGAGACTGGTCGGCGCAGGCACACACACACACACACACACACACGCCGCCAGCTGCGCGTGCACACGGACACGGCCGCACGCACACAGCGCTGCGCGGCCTCGCCGCTCGCCGCTCACGGAAATGTGCGTGCCAGAGCGCCTTGGCGCTGGCTGAGCGGTTGAACCGAAACCCGAATATACGACCGACTGTACGACCAGTATAAGGAAAGTTTTACATTCGTTATACGAGCCTCGATCACATTGAGCTCTTGGATATTGCAACTTATCGAAGTTAATACTAATATTAATTATATATATAAACTTAAATAAACAAGCTATTTTTAGAACAAATTTATGTTGGTGTCGGTGAGGTATTTTTGACATAACAGCTATTTTTATTGATTCGGAGGTTATTTAAAGACTGTTGGATTTCTTATTATAAGTCATTTTATTGATACTAGTAAAAATATGATTTAATTAAACTTTTAAACATTTATATACTTTATACTTATATAAAAATTTGTAAAAATAAAAAAAAATAAAAAAAATCATATAATCAAACAGATAAAAAAACGTGCCAACGAAATATTAAAACGGAATCCATCATTATCCTCCACCAAATACATAATATGAAGGATGAAAAACTTTCCAACGGTACCAGAAGCACGGGCCAGGTCGATCTGTAATCTCTAACCACCTGTAAACACCACCACGCTGATAGCCCGCCGCTGATACCCACCCCATGAATGAGCTCGCGAACTCTATCACGTGCTCTATTGTACTGACAAGGAATGTTAATCGTAAATCGGTCATTCAATAGACTCTACAATTCGATATCGCAGATTAACACCACTTCACGCTAAGGACGTTTGTGAATGGACAGCAAAAAATACTATACTATGTTAGGTTGGTTTGTTTGTGGCGTGTAATTAATTTTGTTTTGATTTTAGTTTTAGTTTTAGTATGCAGTTTTGTAATTTTATTAAAAATGCTATCGAACTGCGCCTTTCGTATAAAAATCGCTAAAGTTATATTCATATTGGTTTTAATCATTTTTAATCTTATGTTAAATATAATCTTCATATTATATTGTTAATAATACAAATGATCCAAAAAAAACCTATTTAACAAAAAGTGATGAGACTAGAAATTTTTAATAAGCTCTCAATAATGCTGAGCTGGAAGGTTATTCCGTTCTCTGCCCCAGCCCAGCCCAGTCCATAAAACAGAGCACAGCACCCCACGCCGCACGCCATCTACCCCATTTCATAGTGCGCTATAATATAACGTTCGTCGGAGCGTAGGTAGCTGTAGCGTTAGATGGGAGCGGACGGCCGCTACGCGATGTTATTACGAGAGCGCCTGTGTGTGTGCGCGTGCACGGACGCGCTCGCACACACGCGCACCGACACCTCCCCTCCGCCCGCCCGCCGCCTCGCCCCCGCGCCCTCCCTCCCCGCCCCGCCGCCCGCCGCGGACCTCGCCCGCTCGACGACGACGCGGCTTAGCGCGCTGTGAGGCAATGCCGTATCGCCAGCCATTTCCATTTTATTTATTCACTCTTTATAATATCTATATAGAAAGTTCGCCCGACGAGCCCCTCTGTTACAACTTTCCTGCGTTTACGAGGAGTACGCAACTCTCGCTGCTCTATCTTTAAATTGATCACTGTACATATCTCTATATTTATAATTATATGTAAGCTTTTTTCGTTTGTATTTTACGTTATTACAATGTAATATTGTAAAAATAAATATCATAACGAACAAAGCCATAATGTCATACGTTGCGAACGAGGCGTTTAAATAAAAGATAGATATTTCCAAGTTGAAGCGCACGGAGCGAGCGCTACGCGGCGCGCATCAGAAAAAGAACTTTACAAGATTAGAAAGAGCGCGCGGCGCGGCAACGTCGCGCGGCCACGTTCCAGCGAGCGGAGCGGCAACGGCGCCTACGTCACACACTAAATTTATTTCAACTCGCGCCAGCGCCAGCGCCGCCCGCTTCGGTCAACAGTGGAGGATAAAGGGGTGACGCAAAAATGATTATTTTGCAGCACTGCGATGACTGTCCGCGGTGATGACTGTCCGCCATCATGAGTGCGGAGTGCTGAGTCAACGTGCCTCGCTTAGCAAACGAGCCTCGATTTCGTTATATTCTCTACAGCATTTGTTGCAATGTCTTGAAATAACATTAGAACGATTTGAAATTTTCGTTTCTAGTTATTTTTAATGAGTTGTAATGAAATAAAAATTGCAAAGCGCTGTTTGTTATAGGAATATATAGGGCACATTTTTTTTTCAAGTTATAGCTGTTTCACGCTTATAGCGGGATAGGCAAAGGCTCGTATTTCTTCACGAGTGTCTTCACTCGATTTTTTTGCGGAACTTAACACCGCGCTTTTTTGGAGAATACGTATCAATCATATAAGGGTCACGCTCTACACCTAAGTATATATCTGCGAGGTGCGTAAACGCGTGTGCCACCTATTTGTGTGGCAGTGGCAGGTGCACAGGCATCTGCTGTTCGTGGGTTCGCCAACAATTTATTTTTTAAAACTTCCCTTTTTACTTGCGTTCTTTGACACATTGCAAGCCTTCGTAGTAGAGCAAGCGTTGCATCGTATTCTTAGCTATTCGAAACATAGAGTCGATGCAGCTGTTGTTAGAGTCGCTAGTTTTTCAAGTACTAAAAAAATAAAAATTATAATATATATATACTTAAGAACATATATATTTAATTATGATTGTTATACATGTATAATATCTATTTATTTGTATTTTATTTTATTGCCGTAACTTAAAGATATATCAATGTATGTTCGTTATTACTTTTCTATTCTGCTCAATTCTCTTCAGTTAATACTTTTGTAAATTATAAAAACGTTTTTGAAAGAATGCGTCAGTCGTCCGGGTAAATCCCTCGGTTGTGTTTGGGAACACGAATTCTCTACCTGGGCCGATCTGCAGGGGTTGCTCCCCGGGTGCATATTGTACCCAAAAAAAGGGAAGGGTCGCTGTACAAAGCATGTTGGGTTCAGGTATCTATAGCTTGCGATGTCGTTGTGTTGAAGGGATCCTGAGAGTTTGTTGAGTTTCAAGGGAGAATCAGTATGCTAGATCTGTGATAAAAAAAATTAAACCAAAGTATTTGTTTTTTTAGGAAAGGGTCTTCCCTTTTTACTGTTGTATTGTCAACAGAAAATTTATAATTTTCATAGAAAATTTATCTTTTATCATTTCATTAAACTTATAGTTTTTTTTTAAAATAGATGGATAGTTTTTCCGTAGATAACATTTTAAATTATATTTTTAATTTCAAAGATAATACAAGTTTAATGATGTCGAGCAACGTGAGAAAAAAGTGTCAGATAAAATTAGTATTAATAAATATTAATAATTGTTAAGTATAATGAACTCGTTTTATTAAAGTATATTTTGTTGTTCTTGCAGGGCTCGGGTGGCGGGTGCGGCGCCAAGCGGCGCGCCGGCTCCCCGTGCGAGGGCGGCGGTAAGGTCGCGCGCTGGGAGGACTCCATCGCGCGGCTGGAGGCGGTGGCGGCGGGCGCGGGCGGCGGCGAGTGCTGGCGCGCCGAGGACGAGGAGCGGCGCGCGTGTCGGCGGCGCTGGTGCGGCGGTTGGTGCGGCGCGCACGACACCATCCGCGCCGAGAACGGCAAGTCCTACCTCGAGCTGGGCGGCGCGGCCGCGCGCGCCTGCTGCGACGGCCGCGCCGCCGGCCGCTGCGCCTCGCGCCGCTGCTACCGCGAGCGCCGCCTCAAGATGATGAACCTGTGCGCGCTCAAGCTGGCGCGCTTCCGCCAGACCGCCGACCCCTCGCTGCGCCGCTCCGTGCTCGTGTGCAACACGCTGCGCGGCATCGAGCGCGAGATGGAGCGCGAGAGCGCCGAGGAGGCGCCCGCACCCACGCCGCTGGACGCCGTGCTGGGCGCGCGCGACGCCGCCGCCGCTGTGCTGGGCGCGCGCGACGCCGCCGGCCGCGCCACGCCCTTCCCCGCGCCGCCGCCGCCCGACCGCGACTCGGGCTACGGCGACGAGGAGCCGCGCGCCATCGACTGGGGCTCCGTGCTGAGCCTGTCCTCGCCCGAGGACGCCTGGCCCGACGACTGGGGCTGGAGCGAGGACAGCTTCGTGCGCCTGCTGGTGCCCACCAGTTAGTGGCTGGCGCGCGGGCAGGACGCGCCCGCGCCGCACGCCGCCGCTCGCCTGTGATAGCCGCGCCCGCCGCGCCCACGCGCACTGTGGTCAGTGATTGTTAACGGGAAGGTGCTAGCTTCGGACGACACGCGGGACTTGAACGCGAGCCGACTTATTTTTGATAGTTTTTTTCTTTAAGTGGACGCAAAAACTGTGACTTAGCCGAAGACGTTATTATCGTTTGTATCGAAACTCAGGTGTTTGAAATTTTTGTTGAAATTATTGTGTAATTAATTAGATAAATGCTATATTTATTACGTTGAAAGAGAAGAGTGATGATTTGAAATTATTTCTGTCTTGATATTTTCCGTCGGATGTATCTATATATGTATATGTATATGTACGTCAGAGCGTGACTTCGGGTCGGTTCTGTTGCACCGAAGTACTAAAGTGCATTTCGTGGAGGTGTGGCCTTTGTCCTCACCCACTACTCACCGCTCCGAGTACGTACAGCAAAGGCCACACTTGACACGGACCCAAGGCCGCGAATTACTCCAGACTCATGTGGACATGTGCCGTGTTGCGTTGGGATGCAGTAGACTGAGGCCGTGAACTCTTGACAGTTCATTTGGACGATAATGAACAAACTGTAATTAAATACGTCGTAAGTACTTAAATTAACCGATGAACTTTCATTTGTTCCGCATCCTCTGCTCCAGGGCGGCACTGTAATTGGGTGTCAATTAAACAGCCTTATCGACAGTCATGTGTGGAAGTCTCACGATTTGGGATTTGGGAATTTAAACAAAAAAACGTGATTAAACATTAAAGTACTTAAGCATCTAATCGGAATTGTTATACAAACTAAATCTGTCCGAGAAACCGGTGGCCGTCTCGTGCGCGTTAATCTTTTAACAATATTTAACAATTAAGAACAATAATTTAGGAATAATGCATACATTATTATATATCTATGAACTAAATAAACATGGAATAATTTCTTACGGTATTTTACTACTATAGTTAATACAGTTCCTAATATATAATTAGTTAAATCGTAAGTAACAAATGACAATTTATTTGCAGTATTTAATTCTAGTTTTTTACAAGCGCATTCGAGACGGCCAACGGTCATACTCAAGTAGTGAAGCGAAATAGATAAAGATATTAAAAAACTTTAAAAGTTCATTGAGAAATGCAATGAGATTTGAGACATCGAAAATATTAATTAAAATGTTCAAAACAATAGATAAAGTGAACCCGACCTCCCTAAGAGAGTTCTAGTCAAACCGATTCTACGTCGTCGTGCGGCGTGCGGCGAGGCGTAGCAATGGTGTGCCCTCTCGTTAGTGACGTCGGGTTGCGAGCAGCTCGCGTGAAATGGGACTTTGGGGTTGCGGTCGACGCTAACTGCGATACGTTTTTAGCTGCTGCGGGCAAATTGATTCATTTTGTCGATCTTAAAGTGTTTTTTTTTCTGTTTTTACCCTCAATTATTTCATATCTTTTGTTTAACGCCACCAGCGTTCGCCCGCAGCGGCGGAGACCAACCAGTCCCGTCGCGCAGAGTCAAATTGCGACTGCATGGACCAAACATACCTAGCACGACTTTTAATAGAGCAAAGTACAAATTTCAATAAAATAAGATGCATTAGTGCTCCGGCGCATGTTTGTCCACCGTTGTCAATTACTCTAATATTTGAATTGTGATTCGGTAGCTAATGAGAGAGACTCTATGTTCTTAAATGTAGTGTACATATTATATTTGGAGTTGGGCATTATGGCGCGGTGGTTCGCGGCCGTTGTAAATATATTATGTAAAATAATAATTCTATCGACATCGACGCGGTGCGACTCTACCGCCGCCGTCGAAGTCGCCGTGTTGTAGCGTACGACCTCTATTCTGTCCAATACACTCGAGTACAGATTTTACAAGTTACATATTATAATTCTTTTAATGTAAGGTGTCACAAAATAGCCAGTACAGACTTGGAGTGTCAGCTAGTCCCGGCGGGTTCTGAACTCTGGGCACGTTGGTTGCGAGTGTCGAACTCCGGTCGTTTCCTCGTTTGACGGATTACTTTGCATACTTATCTAGATTTTTTTTTGTTAAACTTGTCCGTATGGTTGGTTGTGATGGTTTACTTAAGTAAGTTAGTGAATTATGGGTAATCTACTCTATTCAGAGTGAATATACTTACAAATTTGTACTAAAATTTAGCCTATTATGCCCGTGTCGGATGGCGTCGGAGAAATTTTTTTGAATTTATTTTGAACGTACTTAAAGTATATAAGTAAGTTGTCTTTACGCATAAGGGTTTTATGTTAAAAATTATCTCAACTGTACCAATTAGTGTAATACGTCGTCGGCGCTCATACGACAGGGGCATGGACTGTTTCATATGCTTGCAATCATGTACAAACAAGATTTTAAATTATCTATTCAATACCTTATATTTCCATTTCCATAATACTGTTCTCATAAGATATATCAAAATTGTATAAAATATATTATTATCAAATTAAATGAATATTATGCATACATCGTGCTCAACGCGTGAACCTTTGGTAGCGAACTGGTGTGTTTAATTATATTCAGAATTTGATGTACAAACGATGTGGAGCACTATTTGTTATAGTCGTTATTTCTACTACTACTACTACTATTCCCCAGTTGACACTGTCGACAGGACTAACTGGGGGCGGTAGTCGCTTGTGTTGTGAATCAGCAATAATTGTGGACAGTAGACCTTGTCTTCTCCGTCTTCTCACAGCCGGGGCCGCTTCAAAGAAGCGTCTCCGGCACCAACATACGTAACTTTATTAATTACATTATATAAGTGTAATTTCTTAGTGTTTTCTCATTGCCATTGGTTACCAAAAATGACAGGATTTATTATTGAAACGATTGTGTATATTCTAGAAAAAAAAAAATACTCCCAATTAGAAATTTTGTGATATCAATTTTGAACAAACTCGTTTCGCACATCGAATTGTTATACGTTCCTCAGTAGAGAGTTGCTCAAAATTGATTCCTTAAGTTTCTAATGTATGAAATATTGTAATATAAATATTGTTTAAGCTGTTGTGTCGAAAATAACAAGAACAGGAATAATTTTGTGAAACAATGGCACAAAGGATGAACATAAATATTATATATATTATAGAAACAGAAATGTGGCTATAAGAGCAATTTTTATAATAAATATTTACTGTTGAAGAAACACAGCCTTTTATTTGAGCTACCAACACATTTTATAATTATGTTAAATTTAAATTATATATTTTAATATAAAAAAGCACTACCTACCATTTTATATATATGAAAAGTAATTTAAATTTAATACTATATAATAAAATAATCTAAATGATTGGTTTCAATTGGTATCGCTATTCATGCTGAGTGTTCCATGTAGAGTCCTTTTATGCTTCCACATATCTCCCGAACGCCTATACAAAAAAATATATTTAAATAAAACATATTTTTTTAATTTAAATATTCAAGTATCAATAAAAACATATCAGTACAATAGCTAATTAAAGTCAATAATTAGTTATGCAATTGACTAGAATTCAGTACAAGTAACGCCATCTATTTAGAAGGCATCAAATTAGAGTCAAACGATAAATAATTAAATTATTGTTATTATACGTATTGTAGATATGGGTTCAAATCTCACACATAAAGTTTAATTATTAATAAAAAATATCTTTTAATACATCTCTAGTCTAAATTGAACTTATTTTTTTCACGTTTTAAAAAGAAAATACAATTTATATATTTACTTTTAAATAGCATAATATTGATGTATATTTTTAACTTTACGTCGTATCTCACATATAACAGGGTAGGTAGAAAAAACCCAGTGTTAAGACACTCCGTTTTCCATGTATTGTCCAATTTTAGAGACATTGCACCTTGACTCACGCTTTTATGCCTTCTTACCAGAATAAAGAAATTAAAATAATTCATTCCCTCGAGTGGGAATCGAAACCATAACCATTACGATTACAGTCAGAAGCCGTGCTGCTGCACCACGATGGCCTTCCAGTAATAGAGAGCCTAATGTCGGTAACTACATAATACAGAGCTACATGTTTACTAAATGGAGCCTCGAAACCTAATGTTAAGACACTCAGTACCCATTAAGAGACTTCCGTTCTCCACTTTCCGTTGAATTCTAGAAGCATTGCGTTTTGAGTGGGAAAACTCAACGCCGCACTTTGCAGTGACATAAGAGCGAAGAAATGAAAATGTTAAATATTTCATTTCCTCGACTGGGAATCGAACCCACAACCTATTTTCTACAACCTAGCGTTTAGTTGCCACTCAATACGCCTAATAATGCCTCCAGAATTCGGCGGAAAGTGGGGAACGGAGTGTCTTAACACTAGGTTCCCTCAGCCTACCCGCTATGTGCGGGATACAGCGTGATGCTGATTTATTTATTTATTTACATATATATATAAAGGTGTACCTGAAGGCGGTCCCACAAATGTCACACTCGTGTGGTTTCTCTCCGGTGTGTATAAGAGTGTGCACGGTCCGAGCGTACGGCCTTCGGAATGCAGCACCGCATATGTCACATTTATACGGTCTAAAACAAATAATGAAGTCATAAGTATTAAATAGTCGATTGGGCCTGGGTTTGGTCTGGATTGTATTAAATATTATAAAAAATAAATAAATCAAATATATCAGTTTCACGCTGTATCCCGCACACAGCAGAGTAGGCAGTGGGAACCTAGTGTTAGGACACTCCGTTTCCCAATTTCCGCCGAGTTCTGGAGTCATGGCGTCATGAGTGGCGGAACTCAACGCGCTTTGGCTTGACACCAGAGCGAAGAAATAAAAAAATATAAATGTAAATAAATAAACATTTCATTTCATTTCCTCGAAAGGGGAACCCACAACCAGTCGATTTTACAGTCACACTTTGTGCCCCTGCGCCACCTCCTGGCCTGGCCTCTAATTTAAAAATTATTAATTTAAATTTAATAACACTGACTATAAATGGGATAGTCGAGAATTTGATTTTGCTTTGGGGGAGGGTGACTTATTTCTATTTCCTCGCGGTAGCTGAGGCCAACATAACATAGGCCGTAACGCCTCCAGAACTTGGTGGAAATTGTGGAACGGAGTGTCTTAACACTAGGTTCCCTCTGCCTACCCTACTGTATACGGGATACAGAGTGAAGCAGACAAGACACAATGCGGAGTTGAGATCCTCTAAATCTGAAGAGAGGTGAGACACAAAGAGACGAGAGAGAGACACAAAGTTCAGAAAAAACAAAGCCTTCTAAGCGGAATAAAAAATATATTTAACAATTTTCGCTAATATACTAAAAGCGGTACAGCAGTCTCAGACCTCACTCAGACCAGTTATACCTACTATAGATAAAACGTTCATATGCTTAATTCATATGTTAAAAATAAGTTTCAACAAGCAGCAGACGTCAGACGTGTTTCTTATCAATATAGAGTATTCACATTTTTTTTAATGCACTGTGTCATTTATCTTCAAAAAAATTTTTTTTCAGCTTCACGTTGTAGTTGGGTAAGCAAAGGGTTCATAGTGTTAAGACACTCCCCTTCTCATTTTCCGCCGTATTCTGGAGGCATTGGGTGTTTGGTGGCGGAACTCAATGCCTTGATTTGCTTTGGTATCAGAGCGAAAAAATAAAAACATTAAATTTATTATTTCCTCGAGTGGGAATCGAACTCTGCTTGTATATATCCTGTATTTAGCAGATTTTAATTTTCCACGAATTGAGTGGAATAAAATGATAATTAATATTTTGTATTTTTTCACTGTGATAACGCGGAGTTGAGTTTCGCCACTCAACAATGAAAGTTAATAATGGGAATCCAGTGCCTTAACACTAGGTTCCCCAAGATCCTTTACCAGCGTGAAGCTAAAAAATAACAAAAAAATAATTGACTTTTATTCATGCCGAAGCAAGCCAGTTGCCAAAAAAATATCTGGTTATGTAGGCCATAAGGCAACAAAATATCTAGTTATATATAACGTTGGAAACCTATAAGGTTTCTCATACAAAGTGACGAGTAAAAACTTATCACTACTTTCTCTCTGCTTTTTATTAGGAATAGTGGAAAAATGTTAAAAAAACTGAAATTCTTGTATAGGAAAGTTCTTCTGTTTAACACGAATACGTACCAAATTTCAAATCAATATTTTTAGATAGGTACGTATAATAGATAGAATCAGCTTAGTCCATTCATAGATATATCTAATTCTATAAGAAAAACAATTGAGGCCAGTCGTGGCGCAGGGGCATAAAGTGTGACTGTAAAACCGACTGGTTGTGGGTTCGATCCCCACTCGAGGAGATGAAATATTTACTTAAATTTATATTTTTATTTCTTCGCTCTGGTGTCGAGGCGAAGCGCGGCGTTCAGTTCTGCCACTCAACACGCAATGCCTGCAGAATTCGGCAGAAACTGGGGAACGGAGTGTCTTAACACTAGGTTCCCTCTGGCTACCCTGCTGTGTGCGGGATACAGCGTGAAGCTAATTTATTAAACACAAAAATTAGAACATTAAGTTATGATTTTTTTTTTCGTAACTCTGTACTCAGATTACGCGAAACTCACTTTTTATTAATAATAGCTAAAATTTTTTAACGTACTAAAGTATGTTTTCTTTATTTCTTAGTTTTTAATTTGTACCTTTTAGAAAATATAATGTTCAATACATATTTGTTTCCTATATTCTAACCTAGAGAGTTCACAAACAGAAAAAATAAAACTTATTAATATAAAACGTCTATTCAATAGATATAGCCATGGCGATCACTCTGTATCCTACACATACCAGGATAGGCAAAGGGAACCTGGGAACCTAGTGTTAAGACACTCCGTTCCCCGCTTTCCACTGAACTCTTGAGGAATTCCACACTGAGTGGCGGAACACAACACCGCTATACATATATTTATTATAACAAATACAAATCTCTATTTTTCACCTTTTTTATATATAAAATATACATAAAACTGAGATGTTTCGCGATTCACAAAAACAATATTAATAAATATACTTATGTTATATTCACCGTAGTCGAGTTAAACTATCCTAACCGTCGTGGAAGTCAACCTGAATAAAAGTGGAACCGGTCAGCAGAAGAAATTACCTGTGAGATTTTACTACTCCATTCCATGTGATGATATCTCTCATATATTTTAATTACGTAAACAGATTTAAATATAGGTACCATTTGATTATATATTATATTGTTTTTCTTTATTTTATAATATATATTTTTGTCGACGTGGCGCAGGGGCACAAAGTGTGACTGTAAAATCGACTAGTTGTGGGTTCGATCCCCGTTCGAGGTAATGAAATATTTATTTATATTTTCATTGCTTCGCTCTGGTGTCGAGGCAAAGCGCGACGTTGAGTTTCGTCACTCAGCACGGAATGCCTCCAGAGCTTGGTGGCAATTGGGGAATGGAGTGTCTTAACACTAGGTTACCTCTGCACTCCTTTGCTACACTGCTGTGTGCGGGATACAGCGTGAAGCTGATTTTGATATTTTTTATGCTTTTGAAAGTAACTTAACGTCGAATTTAGGTACGCTGTTAAAGTTAAGATTTAATTTTTGTAATTATGTTTTTTAAGCTTCCTGTATTAAGTTTGTAGAAGAAATTAGAAATATTATGGAATATTCACAATATTTCTAATTTGAATGTAGAAAGTCTTTGTAAAAACGTAGTATTTTCTATAATTTATATCACAATGAATAAAATCGACTAAGAAAAAAAATGAGGCCAGTCGTGGCGCAGTGGCACAAAGTGTGACTGTAAAACCGACTGGTTGTGGGTTCGATCCCCGCTCGAGGAGATTGAAATATTTACTTAAATTTATATTTCCATTTCATCGCTCTCGGAAAAGCGCGGCGTTGAGTTCCGCCACTCAACACGCAATGCCTCCAGAATTCGGCAGAAAGTGGGGAACGCAGTGTCTTATGACACTAGGTTCCTTCTGCCTACCCTGCTGTGGGATACAGCGTGAAGCTTAAAAAAAACTCCATATGCGTATAAAAATAAAAAAAACTATGTGTATTTTTTGTGTGTATGTGTATTGGTATTTTATATTATTGAAAGTATAATAACCCAACATGCATTCTTTCTAAACGGACGGAAAGTAGCTGACCAATTGATACGATATGAATATCAAATGTAGAAATGTAGATTTTATAAAATATAATTTAAAATATTCGCATTGATATTATTGTTTTTGTTCGTAACATACGCTAAGTCTTTTTCTAATAATGTTTGTAGAACACGCCAGTCGCGACGTAGGAGCACAGGTATGCTACTATGTAAACGCGACAAATTCTGGGTTCGATTCCTACTCGAGGCAATTATATAATATTTAATATTTTCATTTCAAAACTGCGTTGAGTTCCGCTACTTAACACGTAATGCCTACAGAATGCGGCAGAAAGTTGGGAATGGAAGTGTCTCATTGAAATCGGAATATCTTACTTATCTACTACTTATACACTAGGTAGGTTCCCAGGTTCCCTCTGCCTACCCTGCTATGTGCGGGAACTGCGTAAAAGAGAATAAGAAAAAACATTGTATAGTAATATGTAAACGTGTTTAGTGGCGCCATCTGTCGGCGGATGACGTCAATGGGAGCGAAATTCATGATTTGATACCGTTACAGCTATTACGTCGAGCCGTTAAGAACGCCTTTATTATTATAATAATTTTGCTTATATTTTCATACTATTTTAAAACTTTTTCCTAAATAAAAATAAATATATCGCTATACAAATAACGTAATTTTATAATCACATCCATATTGAGGCCAGTCGTGGCGCAGTGGCCCAAAGTGTGACTGTGCGACTGGTTGTGGGTTCGATCCCCACTCGAGGAAGTGCAATATTTATTTATATTTATATTTTCATTTCTTCGCTCTGCTGTCGAGGCAAAAGCGAGGCGTTGAGTTCCACCACTCATCACGCAATGCCTCCAGAATTCAGCGAAAGTAGGGAACAGAGTGTCTTAATATTAGGTTCCCTTTGCCTACCCTGCTGTATGCGTGAACCAGATTTATTTTTTACATTCATATTTTATATTCGCAAAAATCTACGTACTTAACTCTAACTAACTCAACAAAAATATGTTTATATAATACAACAAAAAATAACATTATAGAAAATTCTATTATACAATATTTTTTTACAATCTTCACTATCAATATTATTAGAAGCTAAAGATAAATAAAAAAAAATGGAAATATCAAAGGTTTCAAGACTGTATCTGACATTTTATGTACCTTATATTATATTGTGTGAAATATTTATTTTAGTATATATATAAAATTAAAATTAAATTAAAAATTAAATCAGCTTCACGCCTCGCTTTTGCCCGCACACAGCAGGGTAGGCAGAGAGAACCTAGCGTTAAGACACTCCATTCCCCACTTTTTGCGGAATTCTGGAGGAATTGCGTGTTAAGTGGCAGAACTCAACGCCGCGATTTGCCTGGACACCACTGCGAAGAAATGGAAATATACATTTAAGTAAATATTTCATCTTCTCGAATGGGGATCGAACCCACAACCAGTCGGTTTTACAGTCACACTTTGTGCCGCTGCGCCACGACTGGCGTCACCTTATATAATATTGTGTGAAATATTTATTTTAGTAAGTATATATGTATAAATGAACCCAACTTGATTATATTATTGTAAACATTTTAAATCATGTCAAATTCGATTGAGAGTAAAAGCAGAGCCAACACGACATGCGCCGCGCCGTTCAAAAATATCACTTATTTACTTAAAACATACAGAAATTAAGTAATTGAACTACTGTCTCTTGTAAATGAAAACATTTTATATATTGCACATGTATTTAAGTAATTAAAGTTATAATTTGAGGAGGCCGATTGGTTCGATTTCCGCTAATGGAGAATGGAGTGTCTTAACACTAGGTTCCCTCCGCCTACTCTGCTGTGTGCGGGATACAGCGTGATGCTAAAAAAAAATTAAAATAAAATTATACTTTTGAGACGCGTTTAATATTTAATTTAGCCTGCAACCAGTTACCATGACCCTTCGTTTATACGAGAACATGTTATACGCCCAGCTCTATCATTATATTTGGCATTGCAGTCACTAATTGAAAGTGTTTTTTTAGGGTTCCATGCCTCAAAAGGAAATAAACGGAACCCTCATGGAATCGTTTGTTTTTGTCCGTCTGTCAAGAGCATTTATCTTGAGATCGTGTGTATGTCAATCTGAAATAATTATTAAATATTCGTATCTACGGTCCTTAAAACCCTTATAAGATATCGAATTGAAATTTAAACTATATACTCAGGATTTACGGTCACATTATTTCCCGAAAATATCGCAATTCTACATTTATTTAAAAAAGAGATATGGCCGTTTATATCGCAAAAAAACGCGTATTTGAACACTATAAAGGGAATCAAAATTAATAGCGTAGCAAATTAGAATTATGAAATTTGGCAGCTAGCATCTACAGGTAGTAACTTGTTCAGGAAAAAAAACTTTGTTTTTCCTAAACACCTTACTTGTTCAGTTGTTACTTTGAAAACTATACATTTGTGGTTAAATCCGAAAAAATAAAAGCCTTTAAAAATTGGCAGAATTTTGTATTAAAGCCGCTAAGTTCAAGTGAGGTATCAAATAAAAAGGCTCTTGCTAAGCTAAGCTTGAACTTCACAAAAAGCTCAAGACATCCAATTTTTGTACGGAACCCTCGGTGGGCGAGCCTGACTTGCGCTTATCCGGCTTTTTTAAATAAATGAGGCCTTTTGCCAACTAAATGATAAATAATAAATCGCAATAAAATATAAGTTCTGGAAACGAAATTAATCTGCATAAGAATAATGCTAAGATACACAACAGATTGTTCTAGAATGCTTGTCATATAAAAAAAATAATTAAAAATCAGCTTCACGCTGTATCCCGCACACAGCAGGGTAGGCAGAGGGAACCTAGTGTTAAAACACTCCGTTCCCCACTTTCTGCCGAATTCTGGAGGCATTGCGTGTTGAGTGGCAGAACTCAACGCCGCGCTTAACCTCGACACCAGAGCGAAGAAATGGAAATATAAATTTAAGTAAATATTTCATCTCCTCGAGTGGGGATCGAACCCACAACCAGTCGATTTTGCAGTCACACCTCGTGCCGCTGCGCCACGACCGGCCTCATATAAACTTAGTTATATTATTTATATACGATATAATACATATGAATATAGAAAAATTACGTCACCTACGCAAGAAACTATTATTTTTTCTTATAGCAAACTAAAAAGTTTTTCTTAATTCAAATGCAGGTTTGATACATTGAGAATAGGCATTGGGCATGTTTAAATATATGATCTATATATATTTAAACATGCCCAATATATATATACAGATACAGCGTGAAGTTAATAAGTGTATAGAATTATATTTATATATTTATATTATATTATATATTTTTCTATACTTTTATTAACTTCACTCTGTATCCCGCACACAGCAGTATATACAGATGGAACCTAGTGTCAAGATATTTCGTTTCCCACTCTTAGGCGAATGACCGAGAGTTTGCGTATTCAGCAGCGAAATTTAACGCCGCGCTTTGACTTGTTACCAGAGCGAGAGAATAGCAATATTTAATAAGTCATTTCTCCGAATCGAACCCACATCCATCGCGTTTACTGTAGCACTACTGCACAACGAGGGTGTCTATAATTTTTTCTCAATATATGCTCTATAACATGAAAGAAAGAGAGTTATTTAGCGAATTCACAACTAGCTGTCGTACTCATGTTCTGTGATTACTCTCACAATTAGCAGGAAAATGTATCGGGAAAAACTATATTCACAGATATAGTTAGTGCTGGTGGGTTTCCTTATGATTTTTTTCCCTATAAATAAAAAATGGTGGAATATATCATAACGTTTTATTATTGAGTATTTTTTTTTCATTTAAGGTGTCCACGATGGAAAGCTTGCCTGTACCGATCCCTGTCAGCCATTACGGAGACTGCAACGTTCCATCCGCCACGTTCAACTCGCGAGAGCGCACTGTTAAGGCGACGCGCACCAGTGCGTCCCCGTTGGTGTGTTAAGAGGCGACGTGTGCGGCGTTGGAGACCGCCACTTGGTACGCCACTTCCGGAACGGCGGGAGGTGGTGGACGGAGCTACAAATAGCTACTTGGAATGTAAACTATGAAGGATCTATGAATGAAGAAATGATTAATGAATTATTAGATGCGACAGATGACAGAAACAGACAATGTGATGGTCGGGTCGCTTTCTGGGTCGGTGTACCAGAGAGGGAGCGGAGTTGCCAAGGTGTAGGTGTGTTATTGTCCTCCCAGTTGGTTAGTGCAGCGGTAGAATACAAGGCGATCAACCCGAGACTGCTTTGGGTTCGCTTCAAGCTGGGGTTAACAAGAGTATTCTTGTTATCCTCAGCTTTATTAGTTGAACTCCAGAAGTTTTGGGAGAGTGTCAGGGATGTTCTAGGTAGTGTTAGAGGGAATAAAAAATTATTAGTATGTGGTGATTTGAACGGATGGGTCGGAAATGCGCAAAGTGGTTACGACGTAGTGCTAGATCAGTATGGTGACAAGACAATGAGGCTGGAAAACTTATATTGGAAATTTACAAGGAAAGAAATTTGATTGTGGCAAACATTATATTTGACCACAAACACACATTTAAGATTCATATGTAAACACCGGAGCGAACAGAAGTGAAATGTATGATTGATTTATTTCTAGTGCATCAGCGAATTCGAAGCCAAGTTATGCAACGCAAATGCACGCAAGCCGTTGCTAGAATAAGGGGTCAGTTCGCAGGTTGGCGCAGCAACAAGAGTTGCTTAAATTTGAAGTTGAATTACCGCATAAGAAGCTGAAAGTTCCAAGATCCACCGATTAAAAAGGAAGATTAAGGAAGAGTTTCCAAAAAGAGATAGAGAGATAGATAGCAGTAAATCTGGAAATGGAAATATTGAAGTATGCTGGCAGAATCTTAGGGTTTGTATGAACGAAGCAGTGACAGGGGAAAGTGTAAAGGAAAGAGGCTTTAGCAAAAAGCATGACGTATAGTGGGATACAAGAAAGAAGTACTGTAGAAAGAAAGAAGAAAGCAAGGCAGGATTATAAAGCCTCAAGTAAGGATAAAAGTATGAGAGAGATTAAAAAGAAAGAGTGTAAGCTGCAAAACTACCAAACTAAAAGTACTGATAAAGATGAATCGTGAAAAGTTAGAGAATGAAAGAGATAAAAGGTTTACGAACAATTTCAGGGAAAACACTAACAACAATTGCTTTCAACATACATAGAACCACACCTATTGCAAGGAGATGTATGAATGTGATAACGCCACAGACTCAAGTAATAACGAAACGCTGAGTCTTGATGTAGCTGATGACGAAATCTAAGAAATTGAGAGTGTAATACGAAGTCTGAAATGTGGAAAGGCAGCGTGAACAGATCCATCTGTTCACGCTGCCTTTCCTGCCAAGATGAACAAAAAGGCGAAGGAGGCAGAAAAGGCATTTGGCAGATTAGTGAGAATGAAATTATAGGAGATACTATCCTGATACAATGTGAGTGGACCCTTGCTCTTGCTTTGCAGGTTGTAAAGTCTCTTTACAAAGATCACAGCCTGCGTGTGAGTAGAAGCTGGTGTAGTGAATATTAACTTTTAATAAAATTAATTAATAATAATATATACAAATACTACACTATATTCTATTTTCAAATTTACTTAAAACTAAAGTTAATATTTATATTTATTATAATTCATCCGCACGCAGCGCATTCGCAAGATAAACTTGTTTCGAGTTTTTTTGCTGTGCGTGANTACTTTATATTTAGATATAAAGGAAACCACGACTTTTCTCACTTAAACTTCACGCCTTATCAATTTATAGCAAGACAGGTAGAAAGAATCTTGAATAAAAACTCTACGTTCTCTGCTTTTTGCTCGACTTTGGTACATTGCTTATTAACGGAACTCAACACGGGAAAATGAAAATAAGTATAAAATAAAAAAAAAACCTACGTCCGACAAATTTGCAGCCAGACGCTCTTTCACTGCGTCACGATGGATTATTTATATTACTACAATAAAAGACTATATAACCACAACTATTTTAACAATATACTACAAATATTTAAAAAAAAATTTAATCAAAGCTTTTAAGAATGTTTCTATTTCAAATCCTTTTTTAATTTCAAAATAATTAATAACAAACAGAAACGTAGAATAGAATATTTAAAGTTTCTAAGCTAATTCGCAATTATTAAACCTACACTACCGCTTGCAATAATAAATAATAATGTATTGTTTCTTGTATTCTACCTAATTTGTACTATTAATATTAATTCAGTTCTTTGTTTGTAGTACTATTGTAAAATATTTAATATTCTAATCCTACACAATCGGAAACTCTTGTGCTATAAAATTAAAAATTAAAAAAAATCATTGAAATAAAATATAATATACATCTTCTATCAATATTAAAAAAATAATATATTGAAGCCTTTATACAGTTTTACAGTTTTTATATTATGATGGTTTATATCTAATTCCATATGTTTTGCCCTAAACAAATATATGTATAATAGTACATAAGTTTTAATTATTAAAAAGTAATGATTAAAAGCCAGTTCGCAATGTTGAGTTCCACCACTACATACGGAACGCCTCTAGAATTCGGCGGAAATTCGCGAGCGAAGTGTCTTAACACTATACTCTCTCAGCCTACCCAGCCAGACGTCATATAATTGGTAACCTAGAACTTTATTTTGTTCACTGATCGAACAGATAACGTAGAAAAATTATATCTTCATCAGCTTTCTCTACGTTACGCAAAAAACAATAATTCCTATGTATCTCATTTAAAGTAGTAGAAGTCACGTTTTCAATTGAAACTTTGTGAGATTATGTTTATATAATAATAACAAATATTTATTTACTTTTTTATTTCAGATTATAGCAAATCTGTAGATAGACTAATATGGCAGACAGCGTTTTTAGTCCTAGACAATTACAGCTCCACGCTGCATACCGCATAGCAGGAAAGGCAGAGGGATCTTAGTGTAAAGTCACTCCGTTTTTCACTTTCCGCCGAATTTTAAAGGCATTGCGTATTGAGGCGGAACTCAACGGCGAGCTTTGTCTTGTTACTTGTTAGAGCTAAGAAATTATTAAATATTTTATTTTCCGAGGTAAAAACGCGGCGCTGCGTACCGCCATTCACCACGCAATGCTTTAAGATTTCGGCGGAAAGTGCGGAACGGAAGTATCTTAATAGGGAAAAGAGTGTCTTAACACTAAGTTTCCCGGTCCTTCTACCTACCATGTTATAAAACTCAAAAGCCAACGAAAATAAGGAAAGGAAATAGATAGAATGAGTTGGGAAAATTTAGTAGTTAACATTTGCACTATTCCCTCTGTATTTACAATCCTAGTTTTCAAGCTTTATTTGGAATAAACTTAATTAAATAAAGTTCAGCAGCTTCGTCATAAAAGAGTAACAGACCGATAAACTTACTTTTGTCATCTATAATAAAACCAAGGATGTTTTTTTTTATTTGCCTTTGAAACTAAAGTCGTAATTTTTTATAAACTTAAATATATATAAATAAATAAAATAAACGCTGTATCCCGCACAGAACCATCCGTTCCCGAGGAGAATCCGTTCTCCACTTTCCGCCTAATTCTGAAGGCATTGCGTGTTGAGTGGCGGTACTCAACGCCACTAAATATATATATAGTATTCTACAATGTAACAGTATTAAGACAGTAACGTGCGCTGTTATGTATATAACTTAAATGTATTATCGGTTGTCTGTATGTAAACGTGCGTGCTCACGCAATGGAATATGATAAGTATTGCGATAAAAAGAATTTGGAGCTTCTTATTGTCAGAATGGGTAAGGGGTAAGTAAAACTACAGTTGCCTTTTCGATTTCTCGAAAAATGCTTGTGTTTTGTGCGAGAACTTACCAAAGTAGACTAGTTACTACTACATGTGGTACTAGTTTAGAAAAAACTATAAAATATAAATACAGGAATCAAAACTAATAGGGTACTTCCAGTTAATCTAGAATTATGAAATTAGCAGTTAGTATCTACGGGTAGAAGTATTTCAGGAAAAAATCTGGAAACTATACATTTGTGGCTCCAATCCCAAAAAATTGACTTAAAAAGGGGGCAAAATTTTATAATAAAGTGAGGTATCAGATGAGAGTACTCTAGCTAAGCTAAGCCTAAATTTTAGAAAAAGCTCAAGGCTTCCAATTTCTTACGGAACCCTCAGTGTCCTCTCCTCTCCTTGTCAGGTTTTTTTATTATTGTCATGGTTTAGAGTGCCTATGTGAAAGCAATAGCTATATATTGATTAGTCGAATTTCCAAATAGAAGGAATTTCAAATATATAATGTATATTTAGTCTTATCTTGTTAGATGATGTGCAGTATTAGAATTCGCTGGGAAGCAAGCCTTGTCTCTTCAGTGAGTCTAATGTGGGTGAAAAAAATTACCTGAGTCAATACCACAAAACATAAGTAATAAAGACCCATCAAAAATAGATAATACAAATAAAAATAATTAAAATAAAAACAATTTAATTTTACGTACTAAGAGGTGCCGTTCGGTGAGTTATCGGTGAGGATCGCGTCTGAATCTAAACGGAGGAGGAATGTGGTTTTTAACATTTACAAGCTCTGACAAAGCGCGGTGAAGAACTCCGCCACTCTACACGTACGTAATGTCTCAAAAATTAAGTTAAAAGTGGGGAATAGAGTGTCTTAACACCAGCTTCCCTTTGCATAATATGCTGTTATGTTTTAAGCGGGATACATCGCGAAGCTCAAAAAAGGATTTAAAGAATTTTGAATAAATGGAGAAGATACTTTTTTCCCTGTCCTAATGTATTTTATTATTAAAATTAATGCAAACTAATTTACTACTATTTTACCTTATTTTAGTGTTATAACTGTTTCTAGTCTAATGGACATCATTAGATTTCATTGGATTCTTAATAATCTAATACAATCCTGACAAAGTTTAAATAATTTTAGTTAAATTAAAACCATTATTTAGCATTAGCATTAAAAAACTACCTCGACTAGTGAGCTTAACCAACGTCAGACTGTTCTCACAACCAATGTCAGTCTTGTTGCAATATGGTTGCATTTTTTTATGTTATACCTATTTGTTTTATATTTTATACGTAAAAAAAACAAAATCAGTTTCACGATGTATCCCGCACACAGCAAGTTAGGCGGAGAGAACATGGTATTAAGACATTCCGTTTCCCATTTTCCGCCGAATTCTGGAGGCTTTGCGTATTGAGTGGCAGCCACTCTGCGCCACGACTGGCCTCACTTATACTTAAAAGTAAGCTATAACGCCAAATTATTAACTTTTTGCCAATTTTGGCTGATATTGCATTTTTTATTAGACAATGTTTCAAAAAATGGTGCGCCGGTGAAATAATATTTTTTTTATTAAAAACTTCGCGATTTAATATATATTTTTTATTAAATCTAAATACTTCTATTGTATTATAAAAAATGCAATAGAAGTATTTAGACTAAATAAATTCATAAAGATTCTAACAAGAAAATCATTAGCAGGAAGCGATTTAATATCGCGCGTTCTAGCATACAATATTGTACTGTATCGTGGTTTCTGACGCTTTGATTAAAATGAGAGAAATTGCGTTAAGTATTAGTCAACATAGTGACAAATACACAGAGGCACTGTGGCGTCGTTAGGTGATGAGCAATGCAAGAAAGAGACAGCAACACTGTGACGTAGTCACGTCGCTAGCATTCGGGGAAGTGAGTGATAAGGCCAGGCGGGAGCTTAATGAGGGTGACTGATAAGCGAATCGACTAGTGGGATTTAATTTATGAAAAAGCTATCTTTGGAACGGTTAGAGATACAACTCTGGGACCTAGCGCAATCGATTCAAATGGGGGCATGGGGGGGGGGGAATTCTTTTTTTTTTAGTTTCGAGGCACCGACGATTGGACTCGCGGGGTCTGACACACTTCTGGAGAACCGTATTCGTTGGTTCTGGCGCAGGCGCCAACTACTTCCGTGACGTAGCGGATAAGCTACAAGAGCGTCGCCTGATATGGATTCGGTCGGATCCAAGTGTCTTACTATATCCGTCCCCGGAGCGGGACCTCTCGGACGCCCAAGGAAGCGCTGGTTGGATGTCGTGATGAAGGACATGAGAGGCAATGGTCTAACCACCGAGGACGCTAAAGACCGTGCAAAGTGCGGTAGCTTGAGTAGGAAGGCAGACCCTGCCAATATCCGGGATTAATGACAGGAAGCTAAAGAAGCCTTGTACGTAATTTATTTGGTCAGTTTGTATATTTACACAAAAATAGCACTAGCTAATACATCGTATTATCACAATAACGGTTACTTTTCACTAAGTCAAAACATAAGTAGAATAAGAAAAGTTAAAAAAAATGTCTTTTGAACGGCACTACGAAAAACTTTTAGGTGAATTATTGATAAATAAAAAAGTTGAATAGTATTTAATTTATCAACCTGATTAATGGTTTATGTCAGCAAGTTAGGCAGATGGAATCTAGTGTTAAGACATTCCGTTTCCCATTATCCGCTGAATTCTGGAGGTATTGCGTATTGAGTGGCAGAACTCAACTTCGCGCTTTGCCTCGACGCCAGAGTGAAGAAAGGAAAATATAAATTAAAAAAAAAAAAACATTTCCTCGCGTGGCGCTCGAACCCACGACCGACTGGCCTCGTATTATATTTTTTTATTTATTTAAACATCTGTAATTCTCATTTGTATTATTATTTTTTATTTATTTAAACAAATGAATTTCTCATTTGTTTATGTGTCTATTAGAGCATTAAACACATTTCTTTTAAAATAAGGTATAAATTCCCTATGGCTAACACAGTTTAAAACTCCACGAACCATATAAAATTAAAATGACTATACGCATCCCTGATTGTTATTTATCTACGTATAATACTTATAATTTATATAAGTCATGGCTACGTGAGAACTTCGTGAATTGCGTCACCAAATTAAAATTTGTACAACATGTAAACTACAACATATTCTTTAATATCTACTTCTAATTAAGCGTATAAAATAAAAAAATGAAAAGCCTCTACAGGAAGGAGCCTAGTGTTGAGTGACTGAGCTCTACGCCGCCGTTTGCCTCGTCACCAGAGCAAAGAAATGTAAATATTAAATATTTCCTCAAGTGGGAATTGAACCCACAATCTGTTCCGTTTATAATCATACGCTTGTGCCTCTGCTCCACGACCGGCCTCAATATGTCTACATATATAACTTTATTATACATACGCATATACCGGCCATGGTTCCCTGTACTTGTCGTACAGGGAACCATGGCCTTTTTTTATAAATCGCTCTCAACTCTGTGATCGATCTTGAGGCGCCGTTTTCATTCACAAATTGTATATCTATGAAAAAGATCAATCTGAGAATCTCAAGATAAATCTCAGAATTGAAAGCGATTTATAAATACGGGCCCTACAGTTACACAAGGACTCTGTTCCCCACTTCCCACTGAATGTTAGAGGCAGTGTGTGTTGACTGGTGGAACTACTTCCCGCGGAAACGACAAACTGTCCATTCTCTGATAATATTCACAAATGCTACTTCTAAATCTAAAAGCCAAGCTCGAGCTGGTAACCTTTGGTCAGTATGAATACGCGCGTGCTCCCTGAGGCGTGCGGCGGCGGTGAACGTCTTGGGGCAGGCGGCGCACGCGAAGGGGCGTTCGCCCGTGTGCGTCCGGCGGTGGTCGTCGCGCTCCACCTGCCGTCATTACATATGGTATGGAGCTGGGGGAAAAAAGCTATGGGAACCTCGTACTGGATGGGGATTGTTGTTGCGAATTTATGTGTTTGTATGTATTGCTTTTTTTATTATTTTTGTTATTTTTAACTTGTTATGATGTTCCGTTGTACAGTTTTTAGCGGAATTCTGAAGGCATTGCGTGTTGGGTAACGGAACTCAACGCAGCGCTTTGCCTCGACACCGGAGCGAAGAAATAAAAATATTTAATATTTAATTTCCTCGAGTGGGGATTGAACTCATAACCTGTTGCATTTACAGTCACACGCTCGTGTATTTATATGCTATTAGTAATCGTGTTACGCGATAGTAATTATTTGTAATTGTTATATTGGGACAAGTGCTTATCAACACTATGATACTATGAGATTTTTAAAGAATAGAAGATTTTTTTTGAGTATATGATTAGGTATGTTTAATTACTTTTCCCATTTTAAAAAGGAAGAAAAAATGGAAAACGAAATGTCTTAATTATCTTAGTCCACGCCATAATAATGTTCAAAATGCGAAATATAACAAAAATAACCTATCATATTAAAAAGCCGCCTAAGCTTAGGAAAAATATTTAAAGGTATTATATGACATTAAAAAAAATTAAACATTTCTATTCTACAAATTATAAAGTGCTGACAAACGAAATCTTATACAGTAGAAGTGGTCCCAGTTGGAACTTAGAAGGCTGAACGACCAAACACCGCGAGGAGTATTATAAAGAAAAGTTTGTTGTATTAAGAATGTTCTGTGAAAGTTACACATAAAGAAAAAACATTAAAAGTCATGAGTTACCATATTCCCATCGGATCTGAGACTTAAAAAAAGTGGCGGAAACTGGGGAACAAAATGTCTTAACACCAGGTTCCCTCCGCACTATGACAGCTTTCTTTTCCTTCGCGGGTTACACGTAAGTAAAAGTAGCGTCACATTTTTAATATTTTATTTAAGCTATAGAGTATTCTTGTGCTATAGGATGGAAGATGAAGGAAATTACTCTGAATGACATTTGAACCTATGACCATTGAGGTCAAACGATCCAAGCTGTCCCATTATGAACAAATATGTATTTTTTAAAATGCTTTACCCACTATTATTATTTAGGGCAAAGCTAATAGCAAATTATGCTTAAGACTACACGAATACGCACAAAGCAGGTATCACTTCCGAATCAAATAAAAGAATATTTTATTATACAACTTACACCGCACGAGCTAATCATACAAGGAAAACATAGTAGATATAAATTTTTATTCCTATTAACGTAAAAAAACCCACAACCACCGTGTGCAGTCAAGCAAGTCCCGACTGCGCCACAATGGCGTCTTGTATAATACCCATATCTAGACACGTATGGCTGTGACTATTTAAATTCATACAAAACCATTTACCCATACAAATAAGTAAGAATCTATACATCTCAATTGGCTAGAACGACGGTAAATTCTAAAAGGAGTAATTTAAAATTTTATTCCAATTTAAACATGTTTCTTAATATATATAAATAAAAGTGTGAAGGTATAAAATATATTAAAATATGGTACTATCGTCGATTTTTACCTTAACTTTAAAAGCCTTCGAGCACAAATCACAAGGGTATGGTCGTTCGCCGGTGTGCATGCGCATGTGGATGGCCAGGTGACCGGACTGGTTGAAGCGGCGGCCGCACACGGCGCACGGGTAGCCCTTGTGACGACGATTTGTTAGTTTTACATAATATTTTTAGCATTTTTAAGGCCGGTCGTGGCGCAGGGGCACAAAGTGTGAATGTAAACTCGACTGGTTGTGGATTCGATCCTCGCTCGGGGAGATATTGATTTAAATTTATATATTTTATTTCTTCCCTCTGGTGTCGTGGCAATAGCGCGGCGTTGAGTTTCGCCACTCAACACGTAATGCCTCCAGAATTCAGTAGAAAGTTGGGAACGGAGTGTCTTAACACTAGGTTTCCTCTGTCTATTCTGCTATGAGCGAAGAAATGAAAATATAACAAAATGAAAATATTAAATATTAAATTTCCCCGAATGAGAATTGAACCCATAACTTGTCACGCTTACAGTCGCATGCGTCATAATAATATAATAATATGCAACATTTTAGATTTAAAATATAAAGTTCACTGCTTTTGCTTATATTTTATTTATGTGACAAATACATTAGGCTAACTTAGATTAAGGCTAATAATATACAGGTTTTATTAATTCTAATATATAGGTATATACCACGATCATCAACGGCTTGGGAGATAAATGACTAGATATTTGAATACAAACTGACATTTATATCTAAATAAATTAGTTTTTGTATTTTTATTTACATTTTTAAAAATAAAACTTCTATTTCTACTTAAGCTATTATACTTAAATAAATAAAGGCTTTTTAAGTTAAAAATTATTATTCTTTCTTTACATTTTTTCTATTAAGAAATATTTCAAACCCACCTTGATAATTAAAGCAAAATAATTTTTGATCTTATTTATACATATATTATACTTATATATATGTATAAAATTATTAAAAGACAGGCTCTTTGTAACTTGAAAATAAGGGCCAAGACAAGGCTCTTAACAGTAAACATTATAATAACATTACTCTTTCACTACCTTCACGTTGTATCACGCATGTAGCAGGGTAAAAAAGGGGAACTTTCCGCCGAATTCTTGAGACATTGCGTGTTCAGTGGTAGAACTCAACGCCGCGCCTGGTCACCAGAGCGATGAAATGAAAATATTAAATGTTTCATTTCTCCGAGTATAAATAGAACCCAATACTGACGCCTTTACAGTAGCGCCTTTTACTAAATGAGCGCTATACATTTTAGCGCTATTTATTTATAGCAAATAATAAAATAAAATAAACAAAATAAAGCGTGGCGTTTGGTTTCGCCATTATACATACAATATCTCAAAATTTGGCGAAAAATGGGAAACGTAGTGCTTAGCACTAGGTTCCCTTTCCCTACTGTGGTATACGGGGAACACAATATAAATCTAAAGAAATAAAGTCATGAAAAATGCACTAAGATAAAATCCCAAAGCAATAGAAAAATAAGTTTTATTAGACGCGCAAATAAGCTGGCAACTGCCAGCTTATAATAATATATATAACTCACCGGCTTGGACACTTTGTGCATCTTTTTGTGCGTGTGCAGCGCGCACATGCTGCCCAGGACCTTGTCGCATTCCTCGCACACGTACGCCGTCAGCGGAGTGCCCGGCGGCCTGTCTTCCCCTCGCTTGTGACGATATAATTCTCTATGGAAATTAGAATATATTTATATATTATAAACAATAAAATTGAGATCGTCGTGGTGGAGTGGTGCTAACGTGTGTCTGTTAACGCGGCGGTTGTAGGTTCCCCCTACCTACCCTGCTATATTCGGGAAACAGGGTAAATCTAAAAAAAGAAGAAACAAGAAAATTTAAATTTTTCCGAAATTCGATGACAAAATTGAATTTTTGTCAATGTTGAAGACATAATTTAAAGGAATGATTACATAAGTTACTTGGTGAAAAATTATTTATATATACTTTTTTTTTTCATTTAGGTATGTCAGTCCGCATTGCATACTGCTTAGCCAGATTTGAAATAACCATTTAAATTTACAGTGACCGACTGTATCCAGCAGAACACATTTGAACTGCAATACGGCGGTGGTACAGATATATAAATAAATCAGTTTTACGCTGTATCCTGCACACAGCAGGGTAAGAAGGGAACCTAGTGTTAGGACACTCTGTGACAACAAAAAAGTATCTAATAATAAATATTTTTGTATTATGCAGTAGTTACCTTGTGTTTCGTCAAAACAATTTTCTATTTACAGTAATATTAGGATAGAAGCGCTTAAAATGCACAATAACGACTTTTTAAACATGACATTGTGACATATTTTATCTGTATTTTTTCATTTACTACACAGTAGACGTAAATATTTATAAGTTGCAAAGTTACAAAATAAATTGTAAAACACAATCTTTTGTCGTATAAAAATCGAGTACCGTATGCATCGGCTAATTGGCGCCCAAATACCCAGGGGGATGGAGTGAATACCGCTTTGTTGTAATATTTTCATATGAAATTTACATTTTTTTTTTCAATATATTTACATGTGTTGCACTAACTAACTTAAAATTAAAATTAAAATAGGTTTATTGTATTTTTATTTATAAGCTGACCTGGCGGTTGTAAAAAGTTGATTACATGATCCGCAGTTCCACATTTTGTTTCTATTACTTGTCGAGTACGGACGGCGCTGCCTGCCCACCGATCGACAGCGTTCAGCGCTGTGGAGCCGTAACTCTTCTTCGTTTTTGCATTGCTTCCTGCAGATATTGCAGGTTACATACGATTTGTTTTCTTCTATTGCTACTGATTCCAGAATTGATTGATCCTGTTCAAGGTTCAAAAAAAATATTATTGTCCTTACGGTAATCACAATATATGTACTTATATTTTATTTAGTTCTAGCGAAGTAGGTAAGTTTTACTATTTTTTTATTTAGTATTACCTAAATAAAAAATATACTATCACGAAGATATAAAAAAAGCCACGCAGATTATTTAAACTCTAAGTTGCCCAAACTGGGTGAACTCTCTCACTCTGTTCTCTTCAGCCTGTAAATTAAAAAAAACTATTTTGTATAACTATGATAATGTAAAGAATTGAACTCACTACCTTAGCGCTATTCAAGTTCATTATATATATATGTAGGCCAATTGCTGTGCAGGGGCACAAGTGCAACAGGTTGTAGGTTCGATGCTCACTCAGGAAAATAAAATAGTTCATATTTTCATTTCTTTGCTCTGATGTCAAGGCAAAGTGCGGTGTTGAGTTTCACCACTCAGCACACAATGCCTCCAGAATTCGGCGGAAAATGGACAACGGAAGTTTTTTCACGGGAAAAAGGTGTCTTAACAGTAAGTTCCCAGGAACCCGTTAACTGAATAGGCCAGTTATATACAGGATACATTGAATAAGAGTTTTAGAAGTAAGAAATTGAAAGAAGTACTCGCAAGGGAGAATGAAGGGAGAATTTTGACAGAAATAAAAGAACGCGTGATAAAATTACATACATTTAAATTAGCAACAAACAAATAACACGTTTGCTTTTTAAAAAATAATAGGCGTTGTTAGCTATTAGCTATGCTTTATAAGAAACTAAAATAAAAATATCTTAAATTAAATTAAAAACTATCATTTGGTCTTGAACATACAACGTAAAGTTAAAAAAGAAAAATAATAATCCTAACAGGTTCCGTAGATGCCTAATTTACAATATATATTATATATCTATGTTTAAATTAAATTAAATCAGCTTCACGCTGTATCCCGCACACAGCAGGGTAGGCAGAGGGAACCTAGTGTTAGGACTCCGTTCCCCACTTTCTGCCGAATTCTGGAGGCATTGTGTGTTGAGTGGCAGAACTCAACGCCGCGCTTTGCCTTGACAACAGAGCGAAGAAATGGAAATATAAATTTAAGTAAATATTTCATCTCCTCGAGTGGGGATCGAACCCACAACCAGTCACACTTTGTGCCCCTGCGCCACGACTGGCCTCAAACAAGTCAACATTTTAACAAAACTACTACGATATTTAAGATAGTTACAATATTTCATATATATAAAGTTTTATATACACATACATACACTCAAGGAAAGTCTCTAACACAAAATCGGGGAAGAACACGTGAGGTAACAAGTTGCCGATCGACAACTTCCCGAGAATATGGAGCAAGTACTTTAGACTCTTGCCGAACGAAAGCCTTGATCTAAATATGGGCTGTATTTAAATTTTATTATCTCGTCGCGTTCATTATTGACGGTGACGACTATCGGCATAAAGAGTGATACAACAATATTTTTTATTTATTTCACAGAATAGAGATATAATATATTATATCTATATGCTATTTTTCTGTAATAATAAAATATTTTTTCTTCATTCAATTCTTACTTAGTTTTAATTTAATTATTTAAATTTATGACAAAAAAAAGGCGAGGAGAGAGGCACTTTACTTCACGCAGTTTTCCTATATTCAGCCATATTAGGACATTATGTAGGTTTGATTTTTTTCAGATTACTATGTATCCCGCACATAACAGAGTAGGCAGAGGGAACCTGGGAATCTAGTGTTAAGATATTCAGTTCACCATAAAGTTCTCCAATTTCTGCCGAATTCTGGAGACATTGTGTGTTGAGTGACAGAATTCAACGACGCGCTTTGTCTCGTTACCAGAGCGAGGACAATGTACCTTAAGAGTAAAAAAAAACATTTACTTGAGCGGGAATTGACTCCACAACCTGTCGCATTTACAGCCACAAGCCTCAAGCTTAACTTAAGTAATTACAAAAGAACAATCTAACAAATATTAATAAAATATAAGATATTTAACCTGATGTGGATAAAAGTCTTCCTTTCCAAAGCACGCGAGTCGGTGACGATCGAGGGCTTCCCCGTTGGCAAACAAGTAGCTGCAGTAGTCACATACAAACATGGAGCTTAGTCTCCTGGAGCCCACGTTGCATTTGCCGTGGATGTCTAGACAACATAGCTGTTCTGGTGGAAAATGGTTGAATTTTAACATTTACTATGATTATTAATAATTGAGGTCAGCGGCACGAGGTGTGACTGTAAGACCGACTGGTTGTGGGTTCGATCCCCACTCGAGGAGATGAAATATTCACTTAAATTTATATTTCTATTTCTTCGCTCTGGTGTCGAGGTTAAGCGCGACGTTGATTTCTGCCACTCAACACGCAATACCTCCAGAATTCGGCAGAAAATGGGGAACGGAGTGTCTTAACACTAGATTCCCTCTGCCTACCCTGCTGTGTGCGGGATACAGCGTGAAACTGATAAAAAATAAAAAATAATTAATAATTATTTTAAATATATATAAAGGTAATTATTATTTTTTAAAGGTCGTAAGATATAGTAATTAGGCATTCATTTAGGTAGTATTAATTTGGAATTGGTAAAATATATTAGAAAAAAAAAGATGCCAGTCGCTGCACAGGAGCACAAGGGAGTAACTGTAAACGCGACTGGTTGTGAGTTCTGTCCTCAGTCGAATGAAATATTTATTTAAATTTATATTGAGCCAGTCGTGGCACAGCGGCACGAGGTGTGGCTGTAAAACCGACTGTTTGTGGGTTCGATCCCCACTCGAGGAGGTGAAATATTTGCTTAAATTTATATTTCCATTTCTTCGCTCTGGTGTCGAGGTTAAGCGCGGCGTCGAGCTATACCACTCAACACGCAATGCCTCCAGAATTCGGCAGAAAGTGGGGAACGGTGTGACTTAACACTAGGTTCCCTCTGCCTACCCTGCTGTGTGCGGGATACAGCGTGAAACTGATTTATTTATTTTTATTTTTTTATTTATATTTTCATTTTTTCGCTTAGTAATCGAGGGCAAGCGCGGTGTTAAGTTCCGTCACTCAGCACGAATTCGGCGGAAAAAAGAAAACGGATTGTCTTAACATTAAATTCCCTCTGTCCTTGCTGTATACGATATACAGCGTGAAGCTAATTATTGAATTAGAAAAAAAAACAACACAATAAAAATCACAACATCCTATCTGTATTAATATTAAGAAACTATACGAGAAATTCCCCACATTATTTACGTTCAAATGGCTACCACAACAAATACACAGCAGTGATATCAAAACACAGATACATACATGCATACATACATTCGCTATTTCACAACTAGATGAGCTTATTGTTCTCGTTTGTCTCTATAATACAATATTGCAGACTCTTCCAGTGTAGGAAAATCATTATATATGTCAATGGCGGTCTAATTACTCACCGCGGGGCTCGGACTCGAGCGCGGTCGACAGCACTCACATACTCCTACAGCATACCAACTATAGAGCTCATTTGAACTCCTACTTGACTCTACAATAACTAGCGGGTAATGGACACAATTGCATATGTTTACAATCAGTTTTTTTTTTCTCTTTTCTATTTAATAAAACTCTTTGTTATATAATATGTTTAAAAAAAATAAAAAAATCACGCTGTATCCCGCATACGGCATAGTAGGCAGAGAGAATGTTGTGTTAAGACTCTCCGTTCCCCACTTTCGGCCGAATTCTGAAGGCATTGCGTGTTGAGTGGCGGAACTCAGCGCCGCGCTTTGCTTCGACATCAGAGCGAAGAAATGAAAATATAAATGTAAATAAATATTTCACTTCCTCGAGTGGGGATCGAACCCACAAACAGTCGATTTTACAGTCACACTTTGTGCCTCTGCGCCACGAGTGGCCTAATATAATATTTTAATATAAAAAATTCTCACCCTGAGGCTCTGTTTCGAGAGCGGTTGACAGGATTCTCTCGCATGTATTGCATACGAACCAATCACATTCGTAGTTTTGATTGGGCTCTACAAAAAGTGAAATTTTAGTTATAAGAAGAATTGAATTAAAATGTTATAAAAAACGTGTTATTCAGTTTAAGTGGTTCCTAATTTATATGGACATCATAAAATCCAAACGAGAAAATCTACGAGAAGAATGCCGTGAAAAAAAAATGTGAATATGACGTCTACAAGTGCAGTTGGCCTATCTCATTTTCACGATATTATTGGATAAAATATGACGTTGAATCAATCACCCAACACGCATTTTTGCAATGTAAAAACAGTAAGTCATTACACTTTCAGCAGAACGTGATCAAATACTATATAAAAAAAATCTTAGCTTAAAATCAAATTTTACAAAATCAAAATCATTTCTTTAAAATCAAAATTCACCTTGTATCTCGCACTCAGAATAGGCAGAGGGAACCTATTATTAAGACACTCCGTTCCCCACTCTCCGCCGAGTCCTGGAGACATTGCGTGTTGAGTGACGGATCTCAACGTCGCGCTTTGCCTCAGGACCAGAGCGGAGAAATCAAAATATATACGTAAATATGTTTTTCGTTTGCTCGTATGGGGACCGAAGCAACAACCAGTCGATTTTACAGTCACACTTTGTGCCCCTGAGCCACGACTGGCCTCAAAAAGAAAATCTTACTTAAAAAAAGTAAATACGTTTTAAGTACTATTTTACTACTAAAATTTTCCCAGGGCAAGAGTAAAGTCCAGTTCGTCTGTTTAGTTAAACTAATAAGTGAATATTTAGCTGTACATGCAATTTGCTGACCTATTTTATGAACTATAAAGTGTACTATACTTCCAGTACAGTACACAGCATACAGGGTGGAAGTGTTAGTACCACTTTAAATGAAACCATAATTTAACTACTCCATAAAAGCAGAAAAGCAAAATACAATTAAAAAAATATTTTTTTCCCAAAAATGAAAAAATATATTTTTTAAACAAAATAAATAATAAAATTGTGGTTTACAATAAAACGCTATTTATTAGGACGACGCACGTACACATAAACCTATCAAAGGAACACCGCCGCACACGCCTCATTCCGAAATCGAGTCGTAGATATTGGCGATAAAGTTCAAAGTTGTTTAACCTTTAGTAGTATTTTTGTAGTAGTAAGTGTTTACGTTAGTGGGATCTATGCGTAATCGCGTCACATGAAATACAAAAAATTGTGAAATGAAAAAAAAAATCCTACGTCCAAACTGTTGAGGCATCTTGATTAATTTCTTTAGGTATGGATTTGAAATATTTTACCCTATATGCTGTTTCCGTAAAAGGAGCGCTACCTCTTCCACCCTGTATAGTGTGCTATACAATGTACTGTACTGTTCGTCCTTTTGTCGCGGGCCCATCGTACTTAGTCAGGCGCGTCGTACCAAAAATGAGAGAAAATCAAGGCATTCGACCTAATTGCATCGGTGAACTATGCATAGTTTTGGAAAGAGTTGGAAATTACTATCGCCACATGTATTCGAAGCTAGATTTTTTTAAATTAATAAATCAACTAGAAATTTACTTTATTTTGACATTAGTAGTTCGTGTGTTGGTAATGTAATAAAATGTCGTTAAGTAAATAAAAAGTGTATTTCGAAGATTTTTTTAATCTTAAATAAAATAATATTATATATTAAAATAAATAATATTGAGACGTGGACGTGCGATTGTAGGCGCGACAGGTTGTGGGTTCGATTTCCACTCGAGTAAATGGAAATGGAGTTAAGACACTCCGAGAAAATGGAATATTTATTGTATTATTGAAAACGAAATGTCCTCACACTAGGTTCTCTCTGCCTTCCCTGCTATGTATGTGATACAGTGTGAAATGAAATCAGCGTTTTTTTTATTAATGAAATCATTTGAATATTTCAAATTTGTACACTGACTGACGTATTTTAGATATTCATTTTGATTAATAAGATACTTTCTAATTTATATCTAATAATATTTTTACCTTTCAATATTCTATTATTCACGTTATTACTTAAAGTAACGTTTTCATCTCGATCCATGCAGGGATCCGAGGCATGTGAAGATATCGTGTGGTCAAGTAAATCAGCGTCTGTGGTGAATATTTCATGGCATACTACACACGAATACAGGGCTAGGAGGTCGGGACCGATGTTCTCTGAATTCTGAAAATACTTATAATTTATATATATAATCTAATTATCCCGTATACGTCAGAATAGGCAGAAGGGGTTTAGTGTTAAGACACCGCCCTCCCGACTTTCTGCTGAATTTTGGAGGCATTGCGTGTTGAGTGGCGGAACTGAACGCCCCACTTTGCCTTGGTACCAGAGCGAAGAAACGAAAATATTAATAAATGTGCCCCTGCTACTACGGCCTGAATAAACTGAATATATTTATGAATATTAATGGAAAAGTATTTAAAGGATATTTGTTGTACGGTATATTTCTGCCTTAGTTGTGAAACTAAATATGGCCGATTAAATAAAATATTACCTTAGCCAAATCAAGGGAATTTATATATCGTAGCACCTGCTAAAATTATACTTTGTATATATTTTTAATCATATTATACGTTGTGACAGAAAAAAATCCCAAAAAAGAAAACCAAAAAATTAACCTTATTTGCATCCGAAGGTACAGGATTTGGTAATAAAAATTGGTTAACTATATTATCATCCAGCAAAGTAGGTTCGTAATTGAACAAATTATCTGATTCTATTACGTAATTTAACTCAGCATTCCCTTGGTCTATATGTAGAGAAGCGTTTTCTACATCAAAAAATCTTCCGTTGTCGTTTGAACTGAACGTTAAATGATTTTCAACGGAAGAAATTACAGCCTCCGTTACTTGTACCAAGTCTCTTTCGTTTGTCGCAACCTCATTTACCATTGTATCGTTGTATATAACACCTTCTGTGTCATAATTAACTTTTATGGATTCCGTTAATTCTTTATAAGGGAAGTCGGGTGGATCGAACATCATATTTATTGTGCAAAAGCTGCCTTATAGCTGCAAAAAAGTAGAAATAAGTTTATGTATAGTTCTTATAGTTTATTTATATTTTTGGCTGTAGGTTCAAATCCCACTCGAGGAAATAAAACATTTAATATTTTATTTTTTCTCCGCTCTGGTTTGGAGGCAAAGCACGGCGTGGAGTTTCGCCATTCAACACACACAATACCTCTAAAATTCGGCGGAAAGTGGGAAACGGAGTGTTAACACTAGAAATACAGCGTGAATCTGAAAATCTGAATCCGAGTGGCGGAACTTAATGCTGTGCTTAGTCTTCTTACTAGTTCTTCAGAACAAGGAAATATTAAACAATTAATTCCTCCAAGTGGACATCGAACCCACAACCGTAGCGCTTACAGACAAATATTAAGTAATTTTCTCTGCTTATATTCTACAAGATATTTGATATATATTGTAGGATATAAACAGATAATAAGGCATTATATTATAGGCGCATAACATGATATTTATATTTAATTTCTATTATATCTTGCATTACTAATATAAGTAATCAAAGAACAGATCTAAGTGATGAATTTGAGGTTAAATAAATAAATTACTTTTACAAATTATAAATGAGATATGTTTCAAATTATTTATGCATATTTTACCTAAACACTCACACAACACGCACGTGATCCGTACTTTTTTTTTCATTTTTCACAATTATCAGCTAATCAACAATTTTGTGTTTATCTGCTACTTAAACTAGGCTTTCAAATTATTTATAAACGAATCTGTTATGTCAAGTTGACATTGACGGCATCTCTTCGAATTTATAATTTTGAATTGTTGTGTAAACGACACGGTTTTCTGTTGTGAAATTATATATTTTATCATAATACAAAATGAAAACAGACACCCAAGCACCGCCTGATAAAACTAAAATCCCTTTACCTACACTGTCTCAAATCAATGCGGACAGAATAACTCAGGTTTGTATAAATACTAAGGTTATATTAGATTCGGCAAAAGTTTTTGTAATATTTTGCATTTGCTTGAGAACCTAATGCTTTATAATATGGTGTTTTTTTTTTTTAAATTAATACTGTATATTTAATTTATTTCTTATACCATTCAAATATATTTGGATAACGAAAAAATTACATCTGAACTTATACTAAACACATAGTTTTGAGGTTGTTACAAATTACAACACATTTCTTAACTTAACATAAATTTGTTCATAATAAGATATTATTATAAATGTATGATTAAGAAAATTATTAAAATATTTTTATTGTTAAATATTGTTATCATAAAATGGTCTATACTTGTTTAGTTACTTTTACTATAATTTCAATTATATTCCTAAAAATAATAATTAGCACCTCTCACTGTAGTAAAATGTATTTAAAATACATGTGAATTGCTTTTATATCCATTTTCTGATAGCCTACTAGTATTTACTCCATTTTAATAAATCTATACACCACTCCTCAGTGAATTCAAATTCAATATGGTTGCTTAAATTATTTCAGCTCGCTAATCAGTATTGGTCTCCGCATACTAAGGAACAACACTTACCTTACGATGCCTCTATTGTAGAATCAATATACCAGGCAGAAATTCTTGGCTCCAAGTAAGTAAAACACCAAAGAACTGATATAAAATGTTTTTTTTAAGTATGAGCATGGCCCCACTGAAGTATGAATATGACTGTTTTAAGGTCAATGGCCTTATAGATTGAGTGCATTGACCTATTTTCATTTTTAAATTTGCCAGTTATACTTAATAAAAAATAAATATTGTTAAATATTTTTTTATACATTTTTAGTGTTATTCCAGACTTAGAATAGAAATATATTTTAAGACAACATGTATTTTTTTAAACCTAATTTTTTTAGACAATAAACAAATATTTTCATAAATTATTGTATAAAAACAAATACTAAATACAAAAAAATTTAAAGTAAATTAGACAGTTATTGCATGTATAAAATATACAATAGTCTAATTTACTTTTTTGTTGCTGAAGTCTTCTTAAAATATTTCATTGACTTAACTATAAAAATGAAATATTTTTTCAAAGATTGTCTATTTTGCTTTTACATACAGTGGGTAAAAACACTATTTGCACACCTCACTTTTTTAAAGTTATTCCTATAGAAAAACAATAAATAAAAGAATAGGCGTTTTTGACCGTACTATGCATATGTTTTGCCTGCAGTTCAGTATTTGGTTTGCGCCACACAAATCTTTGTCCGTCTGATCCAAAAAGATCAAAACTTACTGTCATCAGAAAAAAAAATATTTTTCCAAAATTCTATAGACCTATCTCACTTATGAAAGGCTTTTTCCTCGCTGTTCTGCCGCGACGACAATATTATGCAGTGCGTTTCTTACAGTTTGGCCACAGACAACCTTACCCGAACTTGAAGCAATGTCATTTGCTTAACTTGAAGCGCTATAACCGCCTATCTCTTGTACTTCTTCTAGCTTCTTCGGACGGCCAGACCTTGCTTTATTTTCAACATTTCCCGTGTCTTCTCGCTTTTTTATAATATAGCGCACTGTCGAGTAATTTAACTTTAAATCTGCTCCGATTTGGCGGTAACTTCGACCTTTATTACGAGTGAAATAATTTCTTCATGCGTCGATATCAATAATTTAAAGTTTTGCGGCATTTTCGCTTTAAGAAAATTTTAGAACACTAAACAAAAGTCTCGATATTAGGATACATCTCCTGATGTCTCCTGTGTATTCGAAATTCGAATGATGTTGATATTTTACGTAAAGTGTCAAAATGTGGCGGGAAAACATTGTATCAAGATAATAGTTGGTGTGCAAATACTTATTTGACTTTAAAATATGTGTACTTACCATCTCATTTTTTTTTCTTCTATTTTCTAATAATTTTTATTAATCGATTCAAAATATATATATAGATTAAGCTATTAAATACAATAATTAACAAAAATAATTCTGTTATTTTGTACATGTAACTTCAAAAAAATTAGGTGTGCAAATACTTTTTTTTACCCATGGTAGCTTCATTCTAATAAAATATTAATAATGTATATACAACCAAAAAAGCACTATATGTCCAGCTTCACATTTTTCTCACATAAGAGGATAGGAAGAGAGAAGGAAATATAGTTATAAGGCACTCAATTCCTCTCTTCACCCAATAATCAACTATTTTCATTTCTCTGTATATGTATCAAGTATAATATCTGCAAAACCAGAATAAAAACCTACAATTTTTTTTTACAGTTTTGCCGTACGTCGTATAATGATGTTAGAATTTTCTCAGTACTTGGAAGCATATCTGTGGCCACACTATGAAACTGGTAAAGCGACCCACGCACATATGATGTCGATCATTGTAATGATTAATGAAAAATTCAGAGAAAGAGTGCAGGCTTGGCAGGTATAATGCTTTATTTTTGTAGTTGTTAAAATATAGTTACTAGTATACATAACATATTCCTAAAAGTGATGCCTAAATAATACAAGAATTAAAGAATAATTTGTATTTTTACTCTTACCATATAGCTGATAGAATTTTCAAAAAGAATATTCGTAAAACATGCTTATTAAAATTGTATTTTTTTTAGCTTCTCGCTGTATCTTGTATCGTCGTAACGCGTAGGAGTGTAGGCACAGGGAACACACACTTCCGTTTCCCACTTTCAGCTAAATTCTGGAAGCATTGGGAGCATTGGGTTGAATGGCAGAACTCAACGCCGCGCTTTCCTCGTTACCAGCATAAGAAAATGAAAATATTAAATATTTCATGTTCTTGAGTTGGAATCATACCTACAATCTGCCATGTTTACTTACGTTATGTTATTCCACACTTAGGAAAGAAATGTATTTCTGTACCTAAACCTGAATGAATCTTTTGTGCGTTGTGGGTTGAAATTTTTATAAATATATAAAAAAAAATAATTATTTTCCTGTAGGCATTCCTCAAGAAACCTGATTACTTCCCCGGATTCTTTGAGCAAGTTCTAAGAGCGAGTGTCACAGATGAGAATAGCAATATGCGCGAACAGACTGCTTTATTATTGTTCCTGAACCATTGTTTTGGCAGCATGGAGGTACAATTATGTAGAGATCAAGTAAAGAGACTTGTGTCACTCAGTATGTGGATCAGTTTGCAAGAAGGTAAGTGACTAGATATTTTTAAAGTGTTATTCTACACTAACAATATCAAACAGGGCCAAGAGGGGTAGAATAGAGTCCCACTTTATTTAAATTTATTTATTTTAGCTTAAATATTTTTTTAAAAAAAATTAGATATATTAATCAAAGTTTCAGTAGTGGAAATTTATAAACAAATCCTACAGAGATGCTGACAACATAAATAAGTTGTGATAAGAATATAGGTAATTGGTGGTTAGGTCGCTTGGATGGTTCTTAATAAGAATGGGTTCGAGTTACATTTAAAATATTATATGTTTCGTAAAATTTTTTTTTAGTACCTATGTATATGTTTTTAGTAAATATAAACAATGTTACAAATAATGACGTTCACAAATTAAAAAATGTAAAAAAATTTAATATTCATAATTGCATCGTACAAGGAAATTATGTAACACTTTAAAGCGGCACTACGCTTGACTGTAAACGGCGACAGTTTTGAGCTCAAGTTCCACGTGGGAGAATCATTTATTTTCATTTTCTCGCTCTGATAATCAAGACAAAGCGCAGTTTTGAGTTCTGCCACCATGCAATGTCTCGAAAATTAGCATAGGGGGCTAATTTTCGAGACATTGTTCTGGGGGTGTCTTAACACTAGGCTCCTTCTACCTATCCTGTTATATGCGGGATACAGTGTGAAACTATTATAAAAAAAATAACAAATTTTTAGGCAGACGAAACCAAGAGTTCAAAACGGTACCAAAATGGCGTAAGTACTGGCGCGCCATACAAAAGAAGGACAAACCTGAGTTGTTAGACAAATTGAATTGGGAGAGGCGATATTTACAACGTTTAATGATCAAATTTATGCACATATTAGAGGGTATACCTGAAGAGGGTCATATAGATATACATGCTGTGAGGTAAGGATGTTTTCTATTTAATATTAAGTAATAATAACTTAATAGATAATTCACTATGAAAGGATTGAAGGTTCTATTTTCATTTGAATTAAAATGTTGTATTGTTGTCATGTTATATTTATTCATTTACATTTATTTAGAGGCCAGTCGTAGCGCAGGGGCGAAAACTGTTACTAAAAACGACTGGTTGTGGGTTCGATCCTCACTCGAGGAAATGAAATATTTATTTATATTTTCATTTCTTCGATCTGGTGTCGAGGCAAAGCGCGGCGTTGAGTTTCGCCACTCAACATGCAATGCCTCCAGAACTCGGCGGAAAGTGGGGAACAGTGTGTCTTAACACTAGGTTCCCCCTGCCTACCCTGTTGTGTGCGGGATACAGCGTGTAGCTGATTTCATATTATATTTAATGTTCTAGTACGTAGCTTCTACTTGTGGCTTCAACTGGTGAAATGGTATTAACTAAGACTTGACACATTCTAAGTGGGTTACATCAAAGCGATTATTGTTGCCATATAGCCTTCCTTGATAATTGGACTATCCAACACGGCAAATTTTTCAATTATTACTATTAGTTATTGCTGTTAGAAGCTCAGTAGGTGATAATTTTTAGACACTGTCTTAAGTTTTTAGAGAATTATATATTTATATATCGTTTTTTTTATTCCTAGATACTGCGAGAGGTTTCTGGAACTGATGGTGGATCTCGAAGCACTTTTGCCAACGAGAAGATTCTTCAACACTGTCATGGACGACTGTCACTTGGTTGTTCGTTGTCAATTAGCACCTCTTGCTAGAAGACCAGAAGGTCAACTTTTTACTCAGGTAAGTTATTTTTTTTCTTAGCTCTACTTTTTATAGAACGGTTGCGTCAAACGCTACGGTCTCTGCACATCTCTTTCTTGTCTTCGACTGTCTTCAATCCGCATATACACGCCCTAAGAATTTGAGTACTTTTAACATTTTTTTGATATAATAATTATAATTATTATCAGATTTAATTCAAAAATAATATACTTAAAGAAGAGAAATAATCAATTACTATATATTTTTTATATATTCGTACAGATCAGAAATCCACTTCGATACTTAGATCTATCTTGTGATATATCTTTACCAGCGCGATGTATAATAACTTAGCTTAGTTTTTTATCTTAGCCTAAACTTTTTAATTTAGTAATCTTTTAATCTACAATAGTAGAGAATCTTATAAGACAGGGCAACCTACTAATCCAGAACAGTATTAATTGACGGCAATTATAGCCAACATAAGAATATTTCAAGAACTTTTTAGCCTTTTTTTATAAATTTTATTTCCACTTTTATTGTGGGCCACAAAGCCAATTGGGTGGATTGGGAAGCCGGTTGCGTTTCTACTCGTAAAACAAAGAATGAGTTAGAAAAATACTTATTTAGAAGACGTATAAAAATTTGAACATAGCAGGATTCGAACCCGCGCCTCCTGGAAACCGACCAGTTTATTTAAATGTTTAAAAATAAAGAATGGGTTGTCTTGACGCAACGCTTTAATAGCGTATATATGCACATCCAAGGAAGGTAAAATAATTTAATTCCACGACGAAATTACATCTCTAACCACAGAATTATTATCATTCAGATAATGTTTATTATGGTGGTAAAAAAGATTAAAAAAAAGATTCTTATTTAAACAACAATTACCATCAAATCACTGCTTTATTAAAAATAAAATTGTGAGTAAAATTTGTAAATATAAAGCTAATTTCTACAATAAATTGCTTATAAAAAGAAAGATAAAATATTACACTACACAATTGTACATTTTTTAAATTTTCGTTATTTTTTATTAATAATATTGTTTATTATCAAAATTCTAGAGAGCAGCAGTAAATAAAATAATATTGAAGAATATATTCTTTCTTCTCATAATCATATGACTACTTAAATTAATATTAAAATAAATGGAAAAACCAATGTTTCGCATTAAAAAATAGGTTTAAATTTTTAAATGCAGTCTTTAAATACATTTGTGTTACTATTATAATAAAGGTTATATAAATTATACACAAAAATCATCCATTGCATAATAGGTATATAAAAAATGCAAAAGTATTAAAAATAAGGAAAGTATTAAATTAAGTATCAGTAGTGAGCGAAAAAATGATAACTAAACACAATAAACACAGAAAATAAATATTCGAGGTGATTCTGCAAAAGAGTTCTTAATACTAAAATTTGTAGAGATTTAAAATTGTAGCATTATAAAATTTAAATGGCTGTGAATGTTATTTATTGGACAATAAATAACATTCACAGCCATTTTTATACATAATATATTTAAATTAGCTGTCAAATGGTAATATATAAAATGGGTTATACATTAGTTATTTTTTAAATATATCTTTACTATGATGAGAGCTAGTTTTTATTAATACACAAAGTAAATAAAGTCCTATGTGCAAAAAGTGTACTTCGGCTTTATATATTAACTACTGGGACAGACCATAAATAAAATTTTAAAGTAAAAACACATTTACAACACTAATCTAATAATAATATTTTCTTTCAGTTCCTTCAAAATATACATAAAAATACAATTTAAATTGTCATTGTACCAATACATTAATTTTTAAATAGTATATAGGTAATATGCATAATATATATTGAAATACACAGCACCAACTTCTAATTATCATATAAAACATTGCTCTACACAATACTGTTAAGTTTTTAATAAGGCACGTTCTAATATGACGTTTCAAAAAATTCGATGCACCTCTTTTTTAGGGTTCCTTACACAAAGGGTAAAAACGGGATCCTGTTATTAAGACTCCTCAGTCCGTTTATCTGTCCGTATGTCACCACATTGTGATACATGAACCATGATAGGCCAAGAGTTGAAATTCTCACAGATGATGTATTTCTGTTTTCCTTAATCAATTACAAATTCTTAAAAACATTATGAAGTAAATATTTAAGAGGGCTCCCAAACATCTATATATAGTGGTTTTTTGCTACTTTTTATAGGTAATTTTACGGAACCCTTGGTAAGTTCTACTCGCATTTGGCCGGATTTACATTTATTCATATTTACTAAAGAAATTAAAAAAAAATGGAATTATTACTTTCTCTGATTTACAATATAATCATATTATATATAATAATAAATATTAATATATTTATATACTCATACAGAAAGAAGCAGGTGTTTTAAATATTGTGCAATCTACTAATGTCATAGTTGTTGTTAGTCATCACTTCTTGATAGCAGTATTAAGGAAAAGTTGTGTCTCACTAAGTAAATGTTAGCCTGATTTGTCTCTGCTGGTGACAATTAATCATAATAAATAGTTCAAAATAATAGATTGATAAAAGATATGTTTCATTGATAATAATACGAAATATATTTTATCTTTCAATGTGCTGAATTCTTTAAAATCCAATACAAAGCTGCCATCTTGTCTAGAATATTAAATAGAACATAGTGAAATTTACATTTTTTCCTGGAATAAAAACCAGTTTAACATAATATTAATAATTACCACCATTCATTTGGGTCATCTCGTCTCCCCACTCCCCGGTTGGTACTGGTTCGGCGTAACAACAACTCTTGCGCAGTAAAAACATAACGTGAGACTGTCTCACAACACACACATAGAACACTAATATTGCTTGTAGCAAATTTACTACTATATGTGCATATAGCAGACCATCAAAGTTCAACCACGACAATAAAAGGAATAACCATGAAATGGTCATTATAATGAACAATTGTATGAATAAATTGAAACTGAAACAAAAAAAAATTGTTAGATTCCACACATAGCATGGTAAGAACAATTGACTTGGGAACCTAGTGTTAAGACACCGCATCCCTATTTCAACGACACTTTTGTCCTCCACTTTCCATCGAATTCTTAAGGCAATGTGTGTTAAGTGGCGGTATTCAATGCCGCGTTTGGCTTTGTTACCCGAGAGAGAAGGGAGAAATAAATGTACCAAATCTTTCATTTCTACTAGTGAAAATCGGAACCACAACCCTGCGCCACAATGGCCTAATAGTTATTTATATTTTTTTTCATAAAACTATGTTTTCAATACAAGGATTATAATTTCTTAGTTTAGAAGCAAACAAACACTGAAAATCATATTTTAACAGCAATTAATAAATGATGTTGTCTTACCATCCTTTTAATTTGTAGTGAATACGTCCATATATATTTATCCTCTTAATAACTTTCAATGTTGTTATATAAAAGAACAAATTGAAAATTATTGTAAAAGCAATCGGTGTAAAGAATACAGCAATGCCAAGCCACCCTGTTGAGTAGATTGATTTATTCATTAAAAATATGTAAATTCTGTATCATTGTTTTGGAAATAGGTTAGTGTCTAAGTTTATTGCAGTAACTGTGGGCTCAATACCTCTGGTAGCTGGTGTTTATTTTTTTAATAATTTATATATCCATGCACTGGTAGGCAAAGCATGGTACGGAGAATCACCACCCAATGCATGTATCGAGGACTGAAGGGAAGGTCAGGAGAAGTTTCCTCTATATATGGGGTATAAAACTGCTTTTTTAATTCATTGTGTTTGCTTAAAATATAAATACCTATAGTTTCCTGTTGCTCCATGTCATCTATAAATATTGTTGTAGAAAGTCTCATTTTCTTATATGGATCTACACCAGTATCCAATAGAAAATGAGCACACAATGCCATAGCAGCCATTAATACAACACATGACCAAACTACACTTGAATAGTAGCAGTATTTGCGGACATCTGTTACTCTTAAAAATACATTTCTAGACCTGAAACAAATATAAATTAGACTAGCATCAAAATTTATAAGGGCAAACAAACGACACACTCGCGGCTTCGCCCGTTTAATCTTATTGTTACATTATAACCAAATTCTACAAAATCTGCTGCATAAGTTGATGTATAATTCAGTAGTTTTAGCAAAACATACATCAATCCTTGCAATCTTACATTTTTATAATATTAATAGGATTTTATTCTTTATAAGATAGTTAATTATAAAATTAAAGATTTTTCAATAAGCTCACTTAAAAGTCTTCCATATGTAGAACCCAAAACTGTTTAACCAGAAGAATGCACCTAGCAAACTAATGTATAAAATAACATCTGTAAAAGGAAAGATTTATGGCACATTAGTATTTTTTTATTAAGGATATCTATACTTAAATAAATTAAAAAAATCGTAAGTGATTTATAAAATATATGTATATTTTTTATACATAAAATAAAATATAAATTTTATATATAAAATATAACATAAATTAATTGTTATTGAGAGCCTAATTATTATCTTAAAGATTACTTCATTCAATTCTTACTTCACTCCTTTACTGCATTTGATAAGGCAGAGATTAGTAGAGTGGTGGAACTCAATGGCAGGCTTTTGCCTTGGTGCCAGAGCGAAGAAATTAAAAAGTTAATAAATAATAACTCATTCCTGTGAGTGGGGACCGAACCTACAACTGTTACCATACAATTACACTCTGAACCACGACAGCCTCAAATAAACAACAACAAATAAAAATTGATAAGTAATATTAATAGATAAAGTAAAGATTAATTTCTATAGTTAGATTAAATATTAATTACCTGTGACCATGAAACTTATATGATTGCTGAACTCTGTAAATATTCTTACTAAATCTGCCGCTTGACTGACTATCAGACATACATTGATTGTTGTGATGATGTTGCCTGCTAAATCTCTTAACGTAGGTAGCACAAAATAAATGATTGCCACTATTAGAAACAATACCATAGCAATTGCGTGAAATAATGGATTCAATACTTTCTTCATAAGAAAACTAGTCTCTTTCCAGTTTATAATCACTTCTGGAACACAAACTAAAGCATACAATCCAGTTGTGTTGGAACTTGTAATAAGTATCTGAAAAATGCATAAATAAAATTTTACATTTATATAATTCATTTCAAATAAAAAAAGTATATATATATATATATATATATATATATATATATATATATATATATATATATATATATNATATTTATTTTTGTCATGAATGTAAGACGATGGCTCTTTTTCTGCTGGGATTGCAATTACTTCGTGAATACTGAATGTGTTTGATATTAGAGGGTCGTCTTTAATATGATCGGAACTGTGTTCATGATGTATGAGATGTTGTAGTCGTCCATCAGATAGAAGGTTAAGCCTATAATTGAAAAATATAAGTATTACTTTAGTGTATTTATGTATGTATATATGTACATATATTTTTACTAATAGGGCTTGACTTGCAATATTTAAGAATAACACTCACACATCTTCAGACTTTCCCAAGTCAAATATAGGTCGTTGTTGAGTTGTTGCACAGTTAGGTACTCCATTAACATAGCCAAAATATTTTACCTCAGTGTCCTTTCCATCTTCTAATTTAAATTTAGGTTTCCATTCACCTATATTATAAAAAAATATACATTTAAATTATTAACTACGAATGTGTTGATATATTATTCCCCGAAATCAGTTGTAACTTACTTTGATTATAGTTTTGTATCAATCTACACACTGAATCGACCATAAGCTCGTTAGGTTCACAACATTTGTTTATCTTTATGGAATTCTGTTGATCTGATAATTCATTTAAATCGGTATCGCTTCCTTCAGCGTTCGTATTGTTGAGTATAATTATAAAGATGAACGTTTTTATACATAAAACAATCATTTTATAAAATCTTTCCGGCTTCCGTTACATGGATACGATATAAAAAGAATGGCGGTTTAAGGCACAGCTGTCAAGGCACTCAATTTATATATACGACATTGTAAAATCTAAAAATACTGATTAAAAGTAAAACACTTTAAAATCGTTTTTTTATTTCAATGTTAGGAGAAAAATCCTAACAAGTTGAACACAAACTTGACAGATAATCTATTTGACAGATTCTTTCAAGTTTGACGTCTCAACTAAGTTATAGATAACTTTCATGTTTGCTTTATAAGTTACTTATGTCTATTATGAGGAACGTAAATATAAGTAGAATAAAAAAAATGTTTCTTGAATAGAATCTTTGTTTTGAAAAAAACTATTTTTGAAAATATATCAAATTTTATATGATATTTTTAACGGTTGCAAAGATGTGTTTAAACAAATTAAAAATATATAACTATTACCATGGGCATATTTAGACATACTTTACTAGTGTTGACCTTGGCTTAAGCTTTTTTGTAATATTTTTTTGTAACAAAAAATCTGGGATGGGCGCCAGACAACTCTGAGGTGGGCTAAGACTCATGAGCATTTGTCGATGAAATCGTCACAATAAATGTATCATCAACTAGCTTTTACCTGCGGCTTTCCTGCTGTTGTCAAATGGCACATGACGCACACAATTCTTATATTATATTTGAAAAAGAAAATGTCGATTATTTTATAAAATAAAACAAATAATGAAGAAAATATATTATAATCACATGAGCTTATAGCTTAATATAGCATGCATAAAATATTATACTTAATAACATCTTACTTAGAGATTAACGGAAAATCTCGCCTTAACAATTTTAAAAGATTTATATTAAAATATTTCAACAAATTGAAAATATTTTAACATTTTAATACCTTAATATGACACAAAAATTACTTGAATTCAATATTATTTCATTTCATAATAAAAATATGTCTTAGATGTAAAATATCATATTCTAATATATTACACAAAATATATATATTTTTTTACAAACACTAATTGTATATTGAAAATAACAGAGATTCAAAATTAATCTATAGGATTTTCTCTATTCGAGTGTTAACTATTATATTTTATGGATTATGTAGACAGCTTTCGTTCATTTACTTTCATTAATACTAAGCTGAGTATTGCACGATTTTTCATAACTATATTTTAGTTATATTATTACAATAAAACCTTAAACTATATTTTTAAAAATATTACTCTGACATAAATCTATAAACAAAACACTTAACTTTATATTTAAGGCCGTTGAAGTGATAGAACCTACTACTACTAGTTAAGTCTGACTTCTACTGTATCATCGGATAATATTTGTTGATCATCACTATCGTCGTGTGGACTTAATTTTTCAGCTATTGGGCGGGTAACAAATAAACAGCAGTTCTCACTTGCCAAGCCTTGCATAGCGCGCTTTCTGAATACTACCAATATTAAAAATATTACAACTCCTTGGAGACAGTTAAATATGTCCATAATTTTCCTGAAAATAAAATGAATGAAAAAATGAACTTCAAATAGTAACGGATATATTGATATAGAATTATTGGTGATAAGATTAGAAATATTACCAAATAATATGTGCCTCTCCGTGTGCGAAGCTAGCGATTTCAAATATCCACGATATTCCCATTACGAGGAATAACTTGAGAGAGACTAAAAATCTGAAAATATTAAAGTTAAGATTAGATTTGGCGTATAATATTATTTAGCTCTCCCCCCGCCACTATATACAAAGCGGACTAAAAAAAAGAACCTAAATTAAATCAGCTTCACGCTGGATACAGCGTGATTTAACCTGTGTTAACGCGCCAGTGTAGGCACAGGGAACCTAGTGTTAAGACACTCCGTTCCCCACTTTCTGCCGAATTCTGGAGGCATTGCGTGTTGAGTGGCAGAAACCAGAGCGAAGAAATGAAAATATAAATGTAAATAAATATTTCACTTTCTCGAGTGGGGATCGAACCCACGACCAGTTGATTTTACGGTCACACTTTGTGCCTCTGCGCCACGACTTGCCTCTAAATATAAATGAATAAATATAATATGACAACAATACAAAATTTTAATTCAAATGAAATAGAATAGATAAAACCATGTGTTAAAAATGTTGCCCGCTTAAAATATTACAATAACTTTAATATAAGTATATCATTTCTTGCAAATGGAAATGAAATCCATTGTGCATAGCCATGCAGTCAGGGGCTATTATGATGTACAAGTAGTGACTTTTTTACTAACTAATCATTAAAGAAAACAAGTCGTCATGGCAACCCATCCCACGCTATCTCCTCTAGGCTGTATATATGAGTACTCATAATATATTTTTACATTAATAATTATAATAAGTAATGAAATTTATATTGAACATATAGACTTTTTTATCTTGTCCCATATTAATCCTTTTTTTTAATTTAAGTATAGGAATGACATTCGGTTACCTTTAGTTCTGTTTATATTGCAGTGCTTCATAATGTATATACATAAGATTTAACCATTCGTAGCGCATTGGCAGAATCGTGTGACTGTAAACGTGACTAGCTGTGGGTTCGATTCCCACTAGTGGAAATAAAATATTTAATATTTTCATTTCCTCGCTCTGGTAACGAGGCCAAGCGCGGTGTTGAGTTCCGCCACTCAAAACGCAATGCCCCCATATGCGGCGGTAACTGGCAAACGTTACAATGACAAACATAATGATACTACATAATTTGAATGGATTGTTTTAACACTAGATTCGCAGATTCCCCTCTGATTACCCTTATATCTCAACATGTTTTGTGAATAGTGAAGTACTGCTCACCTCTGTTTTAGATTGTTTAGTTTGTTAACTTCATATTTATTTGTATGTCTCCATAAATGAACAGATGAAAGAACAAAAAGCGTGACGTTGACGGCAATCAAAATAGCTATCGGCCCATAAAAGAATAGCCAAGTCTCCGCACGTCCTGTAAATTAAAAAAAAAAAACACTTTTTTATATTACGTAAATTTTATTAAAGTTAAACTAAGTATTAGTTACTTTATTCGAAGTTAGAAAGCAATTTTAATGAATATAGTAAAAATTAAATAATAGTTAATGTAATAGTTATTATAACTACAGTCAAAATATATGAATCAAAAGAACAAAATACGGCGCTGAGTTCCGCCACTCAACATGCAATGCTACAGTTCTCGGCGGAAAGTGGGGAACGGAGTGTCTTAACACTAGGTTCCATCTGCCTACCTTGCTGTGCGGGATACAGCGTGAAGCTGATAAAAAAAAGAACAAAATATTATAAATTAGTTTTTATAATATATCAATATTTATTTGAATAACAACGAATGTGAAGAAGACCAATTCTCATATTCAATATAGCTCCTACTTAAAATCTGTAACACTAATAATATTAAATCAGCTTCACTCTGTATCCCGCACACAGTAGGGTAGGCAGAGGGAACCTAGTGTTAAGGCACTCTGTTAGTAGAGAACTAATAATATTATTTACCTCTAAACCAACAGCTGGTTTCGCCAATGCCAGGTTTGTAGTGATCACCTTCTACAAAATTTGTGATTAGTGTTACAATCAAAAGGAATATACTAAATCCCCAAGCATAACAGTTGTATATGAAATATTGTTTCTTTTCTGTCTTCTTTAAATAACTGGCATCACTGAAAAGATATAAAAAAAATATAAGAAAGTCGAATTTTAAGATACTTTTATCTTGATTGAAAAATGTATATATAGAATTTAAAAAAGACTAAAATAGATAAACTTACATCGCACTTCTATACATATTGATGCTTATCACGTTCATCCAAAAGAACGTTGCCATCATCCAGAAATATACGAGGAAACCTTAAAAAATATATAAACATTAAAAATATGAAGAGGGTCATTGTCGTTACTTAGCTATACAGAAATACATAGTGGCGCAGTGGCACAAGCGTGTGAATGTCAAGGCGACGGTTGTGGTTTTGATTCCAACTCAAGGAAGTTAATTGTTATTTATTAATATTTTTATTTCTTCGCCAAGGGAACTCAAGGCGCGGCCTTGAGTTCCCTTACTCAACACGCAGTACCTATCAGTCTTAACACTGGTTTCCCTCTGTCTACCTTGCTTATAATAATAAAAATAGATATACATTACCGTTTATAGCACAAATTTCAGACTTAAATGCAGGGCTGAGTTGAAGGACTCCAAGGGACAAAAACCCAAGAGCCATGCTGGCGCACATGCACATGTAACACACGCCTTGCAGATCCCTATAAAATACAGATAATATTATATTATAATTTAAACAGCTTCACGGTGTATCCCACACACAGCAGGATAGGCAGAGGGAACCTAGTGTTACGACACTTTCTTCCGATTCTAGATGCATTGCGTGTTGAGTGGCAGAACACAACGCCGCGCTTTGCCTCGACACCAGAGCGAAGAAATGGAAATATAAATTTAAGTAAATATTTGCATCACCTTGTATTATATTGTGTGAAAAGAAGAAGAAAATTAATTATGTGGGTTCAAATGATAATTGAGGTCAGTCGTGGCGCAGGGGCACAAAGTGTGACTGTAAAACCGACTGGTTGTGGGTTCGATCCCCACTCGAGGAGATGAATTATTTACTTAAATTAATATTTCCATTTCTTCGCTCTGGTGTCGAGGCAAAGCGCGGCGTTGAGTTCTGCCACTCAACACGCAATGCCTCCAGAATTCGGCAGAAAGTGGGGAACGGAGTGTCTTAACACTAGGTTCCCTCTGCCTACCCTGCTGTGTGCGGGATACAGCGTGAAGCTGATTTAATTTAATTTTATATAACATTTTCCAAGTACTTAAACTACGAAAATGGTATGGGACATGCCTTGAACCAAATAGGATATCATACATCCAAATAGAACACGATAGCGCCGTTTGTACATACTTATTTATATTGAAGTAAAGAAAAGAATATGCCTATCATATATCATATTTACCTCATTCGTGGCAAATACATGTAAACCGCAAACGTGATGACGAGAAATGCCACAGACACGAAGGTCAGGATTCCACCTGTCTCCACATTGTCGTTCTTCGATTTGATCTCCTCGAAGCACACTACAGCGGCCGAAATGAGTCCAGAGTTGGTATCGTTTGCACTTCGATACATTTTGCCAATGCAGTATCTAAAAAGTTTATTTTTTAACTAATTTCTCTTTTATCAGCTATTTTATTTATTCTTTATTTGTAATATTAGTAAGAGTGCTTACATCTCTAATGACACACATACTACTGTATGTTTTCCTTAATAAACACGCTATTTACTTTATAGTAAACAGTCATCGTGGTTATGTCGTTTATCATGAAATACATGGATTTTATTACAAAATATAATTAACAATATCAATATTATTTGAAAGTGGGATTTGAACCTTTGATATGATAAGTCGCTCAAGATTATTATGCAATGTATTTATCATTGTGAAGATAAAAAAATCGTTCATATAAAAATCGCCATTGAGGCCAGTCGTGGCGCAGCGGCACGAGGTGTGACTGTAAAATCGACTGGTTGTGGGTTCGATCCCCACTCGAGGAGATGAAAAATTTACTTAAATTTATATTTCCATTTCTTCGCTCCGGTGTCGAGGTTAAGCGCGGCGTTGAGTTCTGCCACTCAACACACAATCCAGAATTAGGCAGAAAGTGGGGAACGAAGTGTCTTAACACTAGGTTCCCTCTGCCTACCCTGCAGTGTGCGGGCTACAGCATGAAGCCGATTTATAAAAACCGCCATTGTATTGCTTCTGGATCGTGTTCACACAAATGTGGACTTAAATACATATAGGCGAAATATTACAAAATGTGTTTAAAAAAAACATAAAACAAATGTGAAACTCATATTATAAGCTATATTTTATATTTAAATTATAAAATATACCGTTTACTTCTATATATGTCAATAATCACGTTTACGTTACATAAAATACATATGTATACCTATACAAAAAGGTAAATGTGAGAAATATATTAGTAAACAGTAACAAATGAAATAAGAAAAATAGAAGCACTTACAAACTAGGATCCTCCACAAAAATAAATTCAGGGCTGTCCTGAGTGGAGAGCTTGTCGCCGTTAAGGATGATATCTTTGAGGAGTATGTGGCCCATTGTACATTTCATATTGATCCTAGTAGTTGCGTTGCCGCAGAAACCTCGCGGCCTAATTATCTCATCATTTTTACAACAATTTTCAATGGTCAGGGCTGTACCACTTAGAGTTAATATAATAAATATTAGTTCCTGAAAGCAGATTAAAATAACATTAAAAAACTACGTTATAAAGAACTGACTTCAAGAACTAAAAGATATGAAATAACTTAACAAAGATTTAATTTAGAATACTTCGTATGCAAACATTACTACTTTTAATATTAATGTTATTATTCATAGTACCTATGTGCTACCTACTGACAGGTTTGAAGTCAGTGCCAAGACCTGAACAGAATTTAAGTTATTTATTACACATCGCATAAAAAAGAAATCACTTAAATATGTTCAAAATTCTTGTCGTATTCGGTGTACCTACATAAAAAAAAATATACCAACCGAATTTTTAACCTTCTCCTTTTTTAACAGATTTCAAAAAGGAGAACTTTCCTTTGAAAGTTATTGGATTTTAATATAATATATTATAGATATTGAATTATTGAAGCAACGCTTTACAACAAAGCGATAACGCATCCGTTTTAAAAATATCTATTATCTCTATTACAATAAATAATGTACATTGTCAATAAGTACGTTTTGATAATATTTTAATGAATGTATTTTATTCTCCTAGTTTAATTAATGGTCGTAAATTACCATGTTTCTTCTTAAATACTGTAAAAACATACGAGTATATATGAGCGGCGTAAGAATATGGCGGCGGGGGGCTGGGTGGCATGGGCCCACCCCTGAATAGTAAATAATAATACCAAAAAAATTCAAAAAGAATGTTACGTTTGTATGCTACGTTATGTTTGCAAATTATCAGATAACACAAGTTAATACAATAATAATTAATATATTATAATAATAAACAATATTAAAAAATAAAGATTTATTTTATTTTAAAAAATAAAGGCTATTAGTAAAAAAATATATATCTACAATTTTTATAACATTACATACTATGGTCTAAACTTGAATGAGAATAAGGTAAAGATTCTTGTATTTGAAAAAAATTAAGAAAAAACGGAATGCAAGATCAGAGTAAATGGTAAGAAATTTGAACAAGTGAATGAAGTGGTATATTTGGGAAGTATGTTCAGTAGAAATGGAAGATACGAGATGGATGCGGAAAGGCGTATTGCTGCCGGTAACAAGGTTAACGGAGCCTTAGCTGCATTGTTGAGACTGCATAACGTCAGCACAGCTGCGCGTTTAGACGCACACAATGCAGTACCGACGCTGCCGTATAACAATATGTCACCAAATCATGAGTATTACAAAAGAACAGTGAAAGAAAGATGAATGCTGTGGAGATGCGATCTCTTCGTAGGATATACAGAGTCAGCTTGGCTGATCGAATCCGCAATGAATGAGATACACAGAATGGCAGATACTAGCAAGGATGAAGAAGAACGTGCTCAGCTGGTTTGGGCACGTCGAACAAATGACTGATGAAAGAATGGCAAAAAAGATTTATGATGGAAAAGTGAGCGGTAAGGGAGATAAGGGGAGACCTCGGTTGACCTTCAAATACACAGTAAGTTAAGTTATAACATAAAAAAAAATATTAGTATAAATTTCTATATAGTAATTGTGCAAATGATAAAAACCTAACGCTTCGCCAGATAAGGACACCTCGCCTCGAGTCATACAAGTGACCAAGTGGTCCTGAAAATGGGTCAACTGACAATTAGTGCCCGATAATGATAAGTCAGGATGGTAATATCATTTCGCACTTAGACAAGGTCAATTCATATAATTAAACTATTATTACTTATTATTAACGTTCGAGGACTGCAGGCGAAGAAAGTGAACCGGGACGATAGCTTTTATTATTATTTTTGTTAATAATAATAATTGGGTATATCCTGTGTACTGCATATTATATTTTTTTCTTTAATATCGTACTTTTGTGAGATTTGCAAAGTTGTATAATTTATATATTATATATAATTTGAGATTTATTAGCAGTTTGTATAATGAAACCGAAACTTAACAGACGAACAGCCGAACAACAAAATGATCCTATAAGGGTTTTGAAGTACGGAACTCTATATAAACCCTATAATGCCTTAAATAATATATATTATTCTAGTACGTACTACTTTATTAAAAATAGACTACCTATTTGATCCCATCATCAAATATAAGAATGTTCTTAAAACATTTTAGATGATTTATTAGCCGTACATGTTCATTGAACAATTTTTGAATTAACATAAAAACGACAATGTTTGTAAATTACCTACGACGTTAATTAGGTACTTTTTTTCATAAAATAAAATCATTCAACGTACCCAAATCGTTTAACGTATAAAAGGATTATGTTTTATAATAGGTTCTTTGATTTTCACGATTATTACACATTTTAAATGAAACTATTTTAACCGGATTAATCGCGTATATTTAAGATTTTTCATTTTGGAAACCGGACTACTGCAAAGTGTTCGAAACGTCGGGTTATAATAGTTTCATTTAAAATGGATTATGTTTTGTAAATATTATTACAGTAATGCTTGCGCAGGTACTAAGGTGGAAATCTTAGGTATCGACGACAACCACTGCGGAGTGCGGTTCGCAAAACAATTCTTTGAATTCTTTACGTATGTTTGTCGTTTAAGGAAAAACCCTTAAAGATCTTGAAGTACATATTTTTATTATATTTAAGTATTTTTTCTTGTTACTCGTAATGTACTATTTTTTTAGTCGTCACACGTCGGTCAAATGACGCACTGCGGGCGGGACACAGACATATTTCCTGGGTGCGCGAATAATATTGAAATTATAATGATAAACAGAATAAAATCAATAGAGGAGCTAGTTCATGAGTCATTTAATGCCTCATTAAACATATATATATTATACATACATATATGATGTATGTATATATGTTTAATGAGATGTATGAACCCAAAATCGCACTTTTTATATTAACAAAAACTCGTATTCGATCGTCGATTTGAACTCATAGTCATTGGACTTACACTACAATTAAACTACATTAGCGTTCTATTCATATTTACTGTATTTTGTGATTGCAACCAATAAAATATTCTCTTTTTTTTTTGTCTAAATTCCTGCGGCACAAATAACTTGACATTGCTAAAATCATTGCAATTTATTCACGCACGTACAGTGCGGTCCACAAGTCGTGGCCACTCTGAAGTTAGATTTTTTTGAACTTTTGCGCTTTGTCCACTAGGGAGGAAAATAATCAAAAGTAAATTCAAATCTTGAGGCCAGTCGTGGCGCAGGGGCACAAAATGTGACTGTAAATCGACTGGTTGTGGGTTCGATCCCCACTCGAGGAGATGAAATATTTACTTAAATTTATATTTCCATTTCTTCGCTCTGGTGTCGAGGCAAAGCGCGGCGTTGAGTTCTGCCACTCAACACGCAATGCCTCCAGAATTCGGCAGAAAGTGGGGAGCGGAGTGTCTTAACCCTAGGTTCCCTCTGCCTACCCTGCTGTGTGCGAGATACAGCGTGAAGCGTGATTTTGATTTTAAATTCAAATCTGCATCTACATCTAACTTCAGGGCGATCACAACTTGTTGACCATATTCTAAATGAAGTAGTACCTACCCGTTCTATTATTTACTTTGTAGATGCCATTACAATAAGATTTACTTAACGACACGTTCGTAAATTACGATAAATGCAAATATTGTACGTCAATAGAAACTGATTTAACATAATAACTAAATAAAATATAGCTAATTACACCTATAACGCGAGACGATCATAAAATATATAGGTATTCTTCAATTAAATTCTAATATAAAATTACGTTTTTAAACTATCTTGTTATTAAACATGATATTTAATAAGTATTTAGCATTAAAAAAGATAATACTGTTCTAAAATGATATTAGTACAAATTTTTATTGTGACCTTTGACTATAATAATAAAATTAGATAAAGAACGCCAGTACGTACAAATAATTATTATCGATGAAGCCAGGCCTGCGAAAAGTATGGTTGTTTATAATTTTAAGACTAGTTCAAATAATATGAAACCTTTCGTGGCACAGGGGCACAAGCGTGTGATTGTAAACAGGTTGTAGGTTCGATTCCCATTCGGGGAAATGAAATTTTAATGTTTTCATGTCTTCGCTCTGGTGCCGAGCACAGCGCGGTGTTTAGTTCCACCACTCAATTCGTAATGTCTCCAGAATTCGGCGGAAAATTGAAACGGGGATGTCTTAGCACTAGGTTCCCTCTGTCTACAAATACAGCGTGAAGCTAAAAAATAATAATAAAGTAGGTATTTTTTTTACTGTAAAATTAAAAAAAAAATAAAATTATATTAGCTTCACGCTGTATCCCGCACACAGCGGGGTAGGCAGAGGGGACCTAGTGTTAAGACACCCCGTTCCTACTACTGTTACTGTAAAATTAATATTTTTTACCATCATATAAACAGGTTTAGGCAATCTAAAACGCTCCTGAATGCCATTGATTCCTGTCATGAATGTCTTTATTATAATTAAGTTATTGAACTTTTCTTACGAATGTATATACCCTCGACAATTAAAAATAATATGCGATAACCCCAAGTAAGAGCTCGAAATATTTATTGAATGCGGCTCAAATGATACGATCTAAATATAGGTATTTTTTAATATTAACCTATTACTTACGTTTAAGTAATAGGTTAATATTAAAATATACCTATATATATCTATATACATGTCTTATTTTTAAATGGCACCTTAAATTAGTATTTGTCTAAATACGTCTTTAGTATGAATATTTTCTGAAGTCAATATTGATGAGGAGGCCGGTCGTAGCGCAGCGGCACGAGGTGTGACTGCAAAATCGACTGATTGTGGGTTCGATCCCCACTCGAGGAGATAAAATATTTACTTAAATTTATATTTTCATTTCTTCGCTCTGGTGTCGAGGTTGAGCGCGGCGTTGAGTTCTGCCACTCAACACGCAATGCCTCCAGAATTCGGCAGAAAGTGGAGAACGGAGTGTCTTAACACTAGGTTCCCTCTGCCTACCCTGCTGTGTGCGGAATACAGCGTGAAGCTAAAAAAAAAAAAAAATATTGATGAGACGTTTCCTTTTTTTTTGTATTAGTGTTTCAAAGTTTTCAAGTGAACTTTTTTGTTTTGTTCTAAGCTATATAGGTTTGATTACACTATAACATTGGATTGTTGATATTAATAACATTGTTATCTTATCAAATCTTGTCAGTTTAATTAACCCTTCTATTAGATAAAAACTGAAATAAACATATCAATTAAGCAAAATAGTACTCGAGTATTTTTGTCGCTCGATTATTAATTCACTATTATAGTAAATGTAAAAAAAAATAAAAGTACCTTCCAATAATTATTAATAAATTAAGTAATATATTAAATTAACAATATTTCCATAATTCCTGATACATAAACAAATTATAATAGATACTAAAACCCTATAATAATTATTATAAAAATTAGAATTAGTTTTTCGATGTGTTTTTATAAACAATCACTTTAAATGGTGCACAGCGTACACTACACGTATGTATGTAGATAGTGCTCATATCTATCAGTTGGACTATTTGTTACTTATATGTTTGTTACAATTATTTGTCTGTATATTGCTTATCTGACAATGGCTCGAAACACTATTAAAACACGCCATTTTTTGATTGAATTGAAATATTACGAAAATTATTGTCAAATTTTTGATGTAATTACTTCATTATGTTTTATAAAATTATAATTTTAAATCTCTAACGGAAAATGATCACCTAAACTTAAACTACCCTACTAATAATCCAAAAAAAAAAATTAATTCCCATAATCAAAAATCATTTATCATAAATATTTAATCAATACACGTTTAATACACAATGCCGAAGGATTCCTAATATTTATAAACACTACAGAACTTACCTTCATGTCGTTTTGTGGGCGAGAAACAATTAAAACTAATGCAACAACACGCGACGCTTGGCACCTTTCGACTGTGGCGTTTGAGGGGTCTTATCATTTAATATGTTATTATAATAATGTGAAATTTAATAGCTTTTCGATATCGCAGTGCTGGCAGAGTGCGCGTGCGCCGCTGCGGCCGCCACCGATTGAGTAAACAAGTTTCCTTTACAGGACCCGTTGACTTTCGTCCAATTGGGTCATATTTTTACACTTTGCTACACTCTCATTTTCTTGCAAGTACCGTACATTTGGAAATAACAAATTCAAATTATGTTGACTTGTATTTTTTTCTCTAATTCTAATTTATGTTATCTTTTCTTTGTAAAAAATAAATATAAATAGCAACTAAAAAATAAATAAGAAAAAATTAAAGATAAATCTTTTTAATTTGTAAAAGAGCTGTGTTAATGATCCTTGTTATATTAATAATTAATAATAGATATAGTTGTGAAATACAACTATATTTTTTTGTATGATGATAGTATAAAATTATTTTTATCTACTAACGTAGTAGTATGTTTATCAGGAATGCAGGGAATTTAAAAGGAGCCTTTAATTATATATTTTTTTATTATGTACAGAATTTAATACGATTTAAAAAGAAAAAACTTTAAACTGTTGTATGTCATTGGCATTGAAATTATGAATAAAGGAATCTTATTTAAAAACACAAATAAGCTTGCGAAAATAATTTATATTTATCGCGGTTCTTATTCATTTACAAACATTATTTTTATTACTTTATTTGTACAGCACAATATATCGAATAAACATAGAAATATTTATATTAAAAAACTTAAAACAAACATTAAATATCAATTATAACAATGTATTGATAACTGTATAACTATAAAATTTATCAACATTATCTCCAGATGGAGCTCGCAATGTGCGATTTACATACTATATAATGTAGTTGTGAGAACAGACGATAGATGTCGCTTATACTTTGTTTTGTTTATATAATTTTTTTTTAGTGCACATAAGTTAAATTAAATTAAATCAGCTTCACGCTGTATCCCGCACACAGCAGGGTAGGCAGAGGGAACCTAGTGTTAAGACACTCCGTTCCCCACTTTCTGCCGAATTCTGGAGGCATTGCGTGTTGAGGGGCAGAACTCAACGCCGCGCTTAACCTCGACACCAGAGCGAAGAAATGGAAATATAAATTTAAGTAAATATTTCATCTCCTCGAGTGGGGATCGAACCCACAACCAGTCGATTTTGCAGTCACATCTCGTGCCGTTGCGCCACGACCGGCCTTTAGTGCACATCATAGTATATTATGTGTAATATTTGAGACCAGTCGTGGCGCAGAGGTACGAAGGGTGGCTGTAAACGCCACTTATCGTAGATTCAATCCCCACTCGAGGAAATTAAATATTTATTTAAATGTATATGTCCATTTCTTAGTTCTGCTGTCGAGCACCTGAGCGAATCTGGTCCTTCCGTGGAAAGTGGGAACGGAGTGTCTTAACTCTAGGTTATCTCTGCCTACTCTGCTGTGTGCGGGATACAGCGTGAAGCTGATTTAACACGTAATAACGAGATGTTTATGTGCTTGTAATATTTATATATAAATAATAAATATATTTATTTAGTTAATATATTTTTATGGTTTCATATAATTATGTAAATATACTATTTAATTCTACTAACACATTACATGGCACAGTTACGACTTACGTTTTATTATTGTTAAGTTATTAATCTTTTAGATTTACTAGTAGACGCAAATCATTTTATTTTACTTAGAATTGTTGTTGCATTTTATATTTTTCAATAAATATACATTACAAAACTATAATAATAATACTTATTCTATTGACTATGTTTTTACATGACATATTTATAGAAAATATTGAATTTGAGTTGTAATAAAGATCACCAATACGAAGATCAAAAATTATTTAATGCTTAAGTTCTAACTGAAACAAAATTTCCATATCTGTAATTGTTTTAAAAAAACTGGACAAGCGCGAGTCCACTGAAGGTTCCGTACAAAGAATGAAGGTCTCAAGCTTTTTCTGAAATTTATACTTAGCTTAGCAAGAACCCTTTCTCACTTAAACTTGCGGCTTCAATACCAATTTTTGCCCCCTTTTAAGGCAATTATTTTTTAGGATTTTACCACAAATATATATTTTTCAGATTTTATCCTGAACTGTCCTAGTTCAGGATAAAATCTGAAAAATATACGTGAAGATAGCATTTACAGGTAGTACTAGTTCAGGAGTTCTGCTAAATTTCAAAATTTTAGGTCAACCAGGAGTACCCAGTATTAATTTTGATTCCCTCCGCGTTCCTGGGACAAATGCTCTTGACATACATACAGATAGATAACAAAATGATTTTTATAAAATCATTTTGGGTTCCTTTTTTCCTTAAAAGATCAGACAGACGGAGCCCCAAAAACAATAAAAAATAATCCGAATGTTCTTAACATTCAATAAATAAGTAGAAAACAAGTGTTTTTTTATCTATCTTAAAAAGTTAATATGTTATCTGCATTGTACAATATATAAATATATTTTTTAATATATAAATACAGAATCTCTTGACGCTTTTTACTTTTTTTTTCGTTGTGTTGAACACGTTTGTATTTAAAGCACTACTATACAATAGTATAGTATATAGAAGATACACCTAGTTACTAATAATAATCATAACAACAATAAACGCCCATGAAACTACAAACATCAATAAATATTTTTTTTTCCTAAAAAAATTTTATAAGTAGATTATGATTTAACATATATCCTGGCTTGATTAGTTCTGGAAGGCCTCAAATTCTTATCTCATTAATGACGAAATACTTCGTAACCGCTTCACCAGTCATCGTTAGTTCGCGCACCACATCTCGTTCCGTAAGAATATAACACAGTAGTGATACCAGCCAAGTTAATTTTATTTCAATATATCTGTTTGTCTCATAGGCCTCTGGTCTAGATCAACGTCCGTATGCTGAACAACGTCTTCCTCATCATCGCCTATAGCCAGATGGCGCTCCACAAATCCCGATATGCAATCGAGCCAGCCTTGTTCTGCCATAGCTTTTATTACACGCTTTCTAAGTACTACTAGCAACAAAAATATTAACGGCCCTTGTAACGTGTTGATTATGTCCAGCAGTACCCTATAAAAATAAACATTTAAATTATTTATAGTTATTTTGTTTACAAATATTTAATGTTAATCACGCTGAATGTGACGCCATTTCTAGCCCCGATAATTTAGAAATAAGATAATAAAAAAACGGTTCGTATACAAAAATCTTATTATCTTATAATCTATTAGAAAATTACAAAAACCGGACTGGTTTAAATGTATTATTATTATATCCAAAAAAGGCAAATGCCACAAAAATTGACGGGACATTCATTATATTTGAATTATCTACAAGTTACTGTAACTTGTCAAAAAGCAGATGCAATCTAGATTTTTTAATAATTTATGTAATAATAACACTTAATTTCTTTTTCCTTGTGCTACATACATATTACAGCAGACGAAGTGAGGAAAGATATTTTAATAACCTACTAAATATTACAAAGAAATAGCTTTTAATCACCATATAATGTGAGTTTCCATAACCGAGCTTATCATTTCAAATATCCATGGCAGTCCCATAACTATGAACATACGCGCTGTCAACACGAACCTGAAAATTGTTATGAATAATATTAAACAAAAATGTATTGATATTAATAATAATAATAGCAACATAGTGTCTATTTGTAAATGCGATGGTTGTCGATTCCATAGAGAATATCGGAGAAATAAAATTGTAATATTTTCATTCTTAATAAGCAATGTTTGAGACTTTGCTCCGATAGTGGGGACCTGAGTGTCTTAATACGAAGTTCCCTCTGCCCATTCTACTATATACGGGATACAGCGTAAAGCCAAGAACAAATAATATGTGGCAGTAAAAATGTATATTTTCAACTAAAAATATATTTATATTTTTTTATATACTTACTTGTATCTTAATGCTTTTATATGACTAGAAGCGAAAGTATTACGACACAGGTGTATTGATATATAGGCAAATATACAAAGATTTGCTAGAATTAGAATCGTCATTACACTGTACATATAGTACCATTGTTGGCGTTTATCTGCAATCAAACAAAATTATTATTAGTTGATAATACTTTTACTTAATTTGTCAATTCCAAATAAGTCACAAGTGAGACCTGTTGTATCATAAATAGCTCTGCACTTTTTGCAAATAGTATAGAACATGAAATTTTTTAATTTTTTATAAATAGTATAGAACATGAAATTTAAATGTTTAAAAAATATTTACCATAAAACCAACACGTGTTTAGGCCAATACCAGGCCTTGGATGTTCGCCTGGATGATAATTCATGATAACCATGATTTTAGTTAACACAACAGGGACGCCCCAAGAGTATAAAGCGTACCAAATGTATGGTTTCCAGCGATAGTCAGCTATAGTTGATCGCCTGCAATTCAAAATCTTACATAATCTATTGTAATTATTAATATCTAAATACATGTTATAATATAACCGTACATGTTAATTTACCTTATGCTTATAAGTATTTGTATCGAAATTGAATTCGTCCAAAAGAAACTCGCAAGGAAAAATAAATAAAAGATGAATGCTAGAAAGAAAAAAAATATATAAATTACATATATTACAAATATTTTTACGTATTATTTTATTTTAAAACCTTAAACAAGTGAATAAGGGTCAGAAAACAAAGATATATATTGAAATATTCATTAAATGCCATCATATTTCGTAAGCGTTTGTACTCGTTTCAAGAATATCAATATATCATATTATCCATAATATTTGTATATAAATTACGTAATATTACAATTGTTATTTATTGACTTTTTATGATTCACAAACCATGTAATGCAGTACACCAAAATCAATAAAATAAACCTAACATTACCTCTTACTGCACATAAAGTCATGTCCTCGTAATCCATTAACTTTAATATTGATAAGATAGCCATAGCGATAGCCAAGCTCGCACAGAAGCTTATTATACTTTTGCCTAGAATGTCTCTGAAAAACAAAATAGATATTAAAAATATACATTTTGTTTATAAGTATATAAATCATTTAAGTAAATAAGTTTAGATTTCTTGATACATTGACACAGTTTTGTCAATATGTACATAGTTTTTACATTGCTTTTGTATATTGTAATATTTTTTTAATATAAAAATATAATATGGTTATGCAAAAGGTGCACAAGAAAAAAATATAATAAAACTTTGAAAATAGAAGGTAAACCAACCACATATAAGTAACGTCAAAACAAATATTTGAATTTTTCAAATTTTTTGAAAACCTACTTTATTGTTTATTACTAGAAATTCGATAAATTACTTACTTATTGACTTAATAAAATTACAACAGTATAACGTACTTGAATAAGAAACAAACATGCACAATTAATAGTGATATTGTTAGTGTTGCAGTACTATAAGTTAACATAAATTGTATAAAAAACAAGCCAACAAGTAAAATTTCAACCTCTTATATTTTTATTTTTAATTACAAATAAATTTTAGGACCATCTACATAACTTGGCACCCATTTATACTTTTATAATAATATAATAAAGCGGATGATTGTTTGATTTGATTGGATTGTTTAGACGCTAAGATCTCTGGATCTACTGGTCCGATTTATTTTCTTTTAGTTTTTTTTATGAAAGCTGCATTCTTCAAAAGTGCTATAGGCTATATATATAACATTACGGTGTAAATCTTAGTTAACTTTAAATAACGAAATAACAATAATAATAGACTAAGAGGTCGCGGGATTTTTCGTAACGATCACGGATACGGCCAGATTGAATTCTATGGGTTGTAGGGCAGTCCCCTCATGTGAATGGTCTCGGTCTGCCTGCTCTCAGTGGTTGCAACTCCGAGATATAGAGCTTAGAAGAGGCTTCATTGTTACGAAAAAAAAACGATCAGGNTTGCTTTAAGCGCGTGCCATGCAAATACAGTTAATTATATGTCAGTACGTTGTATGGCAAAAATAATAAATTTTATCAGTACTAAAAAACACCATATACTCTCAAAAATAAATGACAATAACGCATTTTGTAACAATAAATAAATGGAAATTATAAAGTGATGTTTCATCGATGTTCATTTCACATATGTATAAAAACTTACGAGCGAAAGTTATTTCATCATCAAGGAAATTTAATGAAGATAATTTTCGGCTTTTATAGCATGTAATTTGGACGTATACTTTTTGAGAAAATGTAAAATTAAAATAATTCAACGCTCTATTCACACGTAGTGTTTATGATTGAATGTATTAATCTGTTGGCAAATGCAGCATAATAAAAGTATTTTAGGGAGTAAGCGGGCGAAGCCGCGAGTGGGCCGATAGTTTATATATAAATCCTTTAGAAGACGAACTCCAAAACCGTAATGTTCGCATAACGCATTTTCTCACATATACTTATATCCATTCCACGAAGATTGAACCAGACTTTGACCAGACTTTTAAATTCATGTTTTTTATCTAATAATTTAATACAATTTGAATCTGACAGGTATCGATTCTGTGAATCTCAATTCAAGTCTTATTGTTTTCGGAATAACGATCCAATCGAATCATTGTACAATGTAGAACTATATTGAAACCAGTAATAAATTACGGAACAGACAATAAAATGCAAAAACCTCGACCTAATAAAACCTATTTTCAATGACCAGTTGTGGATAAAAAAAACTTTCCTGGATAATCCGCCAAATTTGTAGTTAAAAAGGAAAAGTGTTGTGCTTAGAGGAAATTCACTAGCATGTTACATGACCAGATGAATCGAGAAACAATTTAGTTTTAGGTCAGTCTATATATGTATATATTCTTTCTCTTCAGTAAAGGATGTGTGACTGATTTTGTCGATAAAATTACCTTAATTTTGGCAATGCACTGTACACAATAACAGTCAGAGTTAGAAAAATGACAGAAACTATCAAACAATATCCTAGAACGCTGTCGTCTATAATCTGTTCTTCTTCCTCTGAGCAGAGCACCACAAGTCTTTCTTTAAATGTTTTAGTTTCGTTTGCGACGCAAAATCTGGAATCACAATTTATTATTTTAATACAACTTTTTAAATGTTCATATAACATAGTCTATACATGATAAATATTTTTTATTTTTCTTTGTTTTCTTTGATAGTAAAATAAAGGTAAGTAAAAAAATAGTTCCTTGACAGTAGGTCACTATGGTATTGACGGAACTTCAAGACGCAGTTTGTCTTGTTACCAAAGCAAAGGGATGAAAATATTACTAAATAAAAAATAATGTCCCCGAGCGGAAGTCGTTCCTACCATATTAGCACTATGGAACCAAATGACGCGCGTCATCTCATAAATTCGTAACTCATTTATTTTTCATCAAAAAGTCTTGAAATGTTACTACTATACTAAAATATATAAATCATAAGTGCTATACACTTCTTTAAAAATTTTATGAGGCCGTCGTAGCCCAGGGGCACAAGGGAGTAACTGTAACCCGACGATTGTGGGTTCGATCCCCACTCGAGGAAACGAAATATTTATTTAAATTTATATTTCCAATTATTCGCTCTGGTGTCCGAGGCAAAGAGCGGCGTTGAGTTCCGCCACTCAACACGTAATGCCTCCCAAATTCGGAGGGAAGTGGGGAACGGAGTGTATTAACACTAGGTTCCCTCTGCCTACCCTGCTGTGTGCGGGATACAGCGTGAAGCTAAAAAAAATATATAGTATATTATTTTTGAATTATTAAAAGTAGCTTAAGCATAGTAAGCTGTTAAACAAAAAAGTGATGTATCATATGTATTTTAAAATTAACATTCATATTTATAGTGACGAAAACAAAGAATTTATTCTATGCCTGCAGAAGTTCTTTAGCTTCGTCAAGGAAATATTTAGATATAGTTATACTTGATGTGCTGAAGTTGAAATGTATGGATCAGACATCGGGAACACTTCATGGAAACCTGTACTTTTTGTAATCGTTATCCCTTGCTTCTTGAGCATCTTCACAAAGTTGTCTAATCGGAAGAATTGCATAGAACTGCATAATTTTAGATCCATGCACAAGAATTTTATATTTGTTAACATATAATTGCGCTATATTAACTGTATATGGACCGACTTTTCCGACATTCCTGATTCCAGCAAGTCCTGATGACATAATTTGATGAATTATATAAAAACGTTTTATTAATTCCTCACCAACACCCGTTATTTCCGCAGATCATTGGTAGTATTGAAAAAACTCTTCTAGCCGTGTGAGTATCTTCTCCATACACCTGATCCAAGAATATAATTAGTGTTGGGTGTTAATGTTATATTTTTATAATGCATTATTCATTGTATTATATTTTTTTAACTGTTATTTTAAACTGTTGTAATATATATTATATTATTTTCAACGTAAATATAACACAATGACAAAATGTACGAAGTTCAGACTAATATTTTTGTTATTAGTTATTTTAATGTAAGTAATATTTGGCCTTTCTACCATTGAGTTAAAGCTCATGTTTGTGCGAGGTTATACGATGTGAAGTTCGCCATCATTATTTTATTTGACCTTGGCTGGAGTCGATGTAGGCCGAACAACTACTAAATATTTCCGATCATTACCGAACCGAGGCGCCACACGCCATTTTATAGCAGATAATGAATATTTTGACTGTTATTTATATAACAGTCAGTGTTGAAAATAAATAATGATTAGAACATTAGAAATTTATAATGAATTATATTATCTGTTGTTTGTTATAACGCCCAACTTTACTTATAATGTACATAGCCAATATTTGGAAGAGTTTTTGTTGACCTCCCATGCCATTACTTTTGTAAGGTCATTCATTTCTGCCTTGGGTTGTCTCCACACACACAGCAGGAAGCCACTTTTCCATGAATCATAGTTTAAAATAGCTCACATTTGATCTGTATCACCTCGCTATTTTTATTTAAAAGCGTTGGAGTTAATTATTTTATCTGATTTTCTATGTCAGCAACAACTTTCTCAGTTTTCTGAGAAATTTCTTTAGGTGATTCTCGAGAAATTGGCCTACAAGTCTCAAGAAACGTTATCTTTCAAAACATACAATATGAAATCTTTCAAAATTAGACATTATTTTGCATGTTAAAATAAGCCCTCTGGTAGTTTTTTTTTAAACTTATAAAATCAAAAAGAACGAAATAGGATGCCAATTATTCAAAATAAAAGCAGTATTCTTGAAATATCAAAAATATAGATTTTACGATCTCTTGGTCTTTTTCTCACAACTGAAAAAAATTGGTGCAAATATTCGCAAAATTTTATTCTTTCCCTTAATTCTTGAATAGTTATAGTATATAATATTATAGTTTTCTCGGCAACAAAAATGTTAAAATATAACACTTATAAAAATTTAATGATATCTTTTTAAAGAAAATATAATTAGTTTTTTTTTATATTTTCTTAAAGAAGTGATAATGAGCTTTATAAAAATGTATAATTTTAATATAGTTACTACAGAAATTTATGAAAAAACCAACTAAAAAAAGTAACGATAACAAAATATTTAAGATATTGCTATATGCAGTATGGAAAATAGGGAAATATCGAAGTGTATTCTTTGAAGATCATTTTGGATACTTTAAACTGCTATTAAAAATAAAAATCTTTTTCTATTTATGAGATAGTCTACTGTAGTATATAGACCAAACAACAGAACTTTGAGATACTTTCTATTATTATTTATTGTAATTTCAGTAATTTATTGAAAACGTATAGATATTTGTTGAAAACATATAGATGTTTTCATTACAAGCCGTAATTCAAATTCAAAATATTCTTTATTCAAATAGACTATTATAAGTACTTTTGAATCGTCGAATGAACATATAAACAAGAAAGATTGGTATCTTCTCCGGTTCGGAAGGTAGTTCTGCTGAGAAGAACCGGTAAAAATCTCAACTTTTTCTCTTTTCAAAATCAACGGTATAATTTAATTATTACATTAAAGTCAAAGTCAAATAATTTTATTCAAAATAAGAAGTTACATGCTTCATTTTTTGAACGTCAAATTATTTACCACCATACTTATTTAGAAAACGTATAAAAATTTGAATGTAGCGGTACTTGAACCCGCGCCTCCTGGAAACCGACCTGGTCGGTTCTTTCATTGTAAAATCCTGTTCACTTTAGCGAAGCCAGAGCCTAGTAAAGACTAAAACGTAACGAGTGAAACATTTTCAGTATAGAAAGTAAATCTCAGCCGAGATGTAAGCTTGCCGGTAAAAACATATTGGTAGGTGTAAATCAATCAGTACCGATAACAGCAAATATAAATCGACAGTGTTTTGAATAAACTAAAAAATCTTATAAACTTACTTGTCATGATCTAAGTACTTTTGAAGTCCATTGAACCACTCTAAAATTAGTTGCCCTTCGTCATTAACTTGGAAATCCCAAGATGACTTGGATTCAATATTTCTTTTCTCGCACAAGAGATCAGTTGGTGTTGTTACATTAGTATCAATATTGGTACAGTTATAGCCGTCGTCCGAAAGAACGGTACGTGCCGGGGGACGACAGCACATAGCAATTTCAGGATCACTAAAAACCATAGTTAAAGTCACACAAAATGATATTATAATAAATAACTTCATGTTTCATTTATTGATATGTCATACACTCATATTTGTATATTTATGGCTTTATATATAGTATGAGTGTAAACGGCCGATCGCTACGAGAGCGCTAGTGGTTTTGAACATTTTAAGGTGGGCAGTATAATATCCACAACAGTTCCACAGTTATGTATCTTTGCGATTGCAACCCATAAAATAATCTCTTTTGTAGGGTTCCATACCTTTTTAGAGAGAAAGCTCTTATAAGATCACTTTATTGTCCGTCTGCCTGTCTGTCCGTCCGCTTGTCTGTCTGTCTGTAAAGACCCTTTATCTCTGGAATGCTTAGAAATATCGAGTTGAAATTCAAATCATATAGTCAGATCTACGGCCCCATGATTTCCTGAAAAACATATTTCTAAAACAATTTCCTTAGAATAAAGAATTATGAAATTTGACAGCTAGCTTCTACAGGAGGAAAAAAATTGGAAAATTATTTATTTGTGGTTAAAACCTTAAAAATAATAGCCTTAAAAAAGAGCAAAATTTGGCATAAAAGCTGCTAGTTCAAGTAAGGTATCAAATAAAAGGAGCAAGGCTATGCCTAAGAAAAAGCTTCTTCAGAAAAAGCTTAAAACCTCTTGTTTATTACGGAAGCCTCGGTGGGTGAGCCCGACTCGCCCCTGTCCGATTTCTTTTTGTCTATATTCCTGCGGCACAAATAACTTGACATTGCTAAATCATTACAATTTATTCACGCACGTACAATGCGGGTCAAAAAGACGTGGCCACTCTGAAGTTAAATTTTTCTGAACTTTTGCGCACTGTCCACTCGGGAACAAAATAATAAAAAGTAAAACAAATCTGCATCTACATCTAACTTCAGGGCGGCCACAACTTGTTGACCATACTCTATATGAAGTAGTACCTATACGTTCTATTATTTACTTTGTAGACGCCATTATAATAAGATTTACTTAACGACACGTTCGTAAATTACGATGAATGCAAATATTATACGTCAGTAAAAACTGCTTAGACATAATAATTAAATAAAATATAGCTAATTACACCTATATCGCGATCAATTAAATTTTAATGTATAATTACATTTTTAAAACTGTCTTGTTATTAAACATGACATTTAATAAGTATTTAGCACTAAAAATAATAATACTGTTCTAAAATGATAATATTACAAATTTTTATTCACAATAAAAATTTAACTATAATAATAAAATTAGATAAAGGAAAGATAGAGTCTTCCCCGAAACGCGACGGTAGGAGCCTACAAAGGCACGTCGCGGAGTCAAGGGTGTGTGGGCATCCTCGACGGCCTGCTTAGAGTAGCGCGAGGGAGAACCTGCGCGCGACTACTCGGGCCTGGTTGGTAGGCGGCCAGTTTCATAAAGCTGACTGCCCTTTGGCTCCATAGGGCGGAAGGCGGCGATCGTATGCCGCCCTCCGGTGACACGGTCTCTTGCGGCGGATGATGAGTTCGGCAGAAGCCTCTCTCGCCCGTTTCACCGACTCCTTCTCGAGCACCACTGCCTCGCAGAAAAATGAGACCGCATCCGTATGTCCAATCATCCAATGTTTCGCTGCTGGCCATGGCCTTGACCACAGCAGGCAGGGAGAGCTCGTCCCCTATGACGTCGCGCAAAGCAAGACGTTGATACGCCTGGACTTTGCACACCTCCAATGTATGCTGGGCCGTCTTATCGAGACAGTTGTCGCAGTGGTAGCAGCAGGTGTTGGGCTCCCTCCCAGCGATCCGCCACAGGTAACACTCGAAGCAGCTTCTAGGCATTCCTACTGTAATCTATTCTACTTTCATCATTATCTATCTTATCTTCTATATCATCATTCTTAAAAATAAGAAATAAATAAGTTTTATTTATCTGTCTGTACAAACAGATTTAGCAGAGATACCTGCAGATTTAAGCACTGAGATCTCGACCTATATGTTTTATTTGTAGCGTATTTTACAAGCTTTTATTTACCTTCACCTCTCCCGTTGCCTGTAATCAAATCTTGGAATTAAATTTGATCCACTTTCTGGTTTCCGATTGAGCTGAAATTTTACGTATAAACCAGGTGGCAATGCGATATTATTATGACATAGAGCAGATCTGATGATGGAGCTGGAAGGTGGCCATAGGAACTCTGTAATTAAACGACGCAACTCCATCGAGTTGGAGCTCGTTTGATTTATTTTGACGAGTACTTTGATACTAAATGGTAACGAGGGTCTGATGATGAAGCTGGAAGGTGGCTATAGGAATTACGTAATTAAACGACACAGCCCCATTGAGTTTAAGCTTGTTTGATTCGTCTTAACGAGTACTTTGATACTATATTGTTAGCGAACTCGTGTAAAAGAGGGTAGATTTAGGTGAAAATAACTATAAAAGCAGTGGAATTGTGTCAATCGAGGGCAGTTGCTTGTAGGCAACGGCATAAAATTATTTTTATACTACTAAAGTCACATAAACTATCGATTTAAATTAAATTAATTTAAAAAAAAGACTTTAAACATACTTATTTAGAAAACGTATAAAAATTTGAACGCAGCGGGACTCGAACCCGCGCCTCCTGGAAACCGACCAGGCGCTCTGACCACTAAGCCATGCGTTCACATGTCGACTTTAAACATGTTGATTTGTATAGCACTGGCACTAGCATTTATGAATAAAGGAATATTATTTCTAACACAAATAAGCTTACGAAAATCATTCACATTTATCGCGGTTCTTATTCATTTACAAACATTTTTTTTATTACTTTATTTGTACACCACAATATATCGAATAAACATAGAAATGTTTATATTAAAAATATAACACAAATGCACATATGCATTTATCAATATAACTGTATAACTGTAAAATTTATCATTATTATCTCCAGATGGACCCGGCAATGTGTTTATTCAAAGGGTGTCTAGACTGTGTGACTGTAAACTGTAACTGTGTGGTATAGGGTCTCGCAGACTTAATTTTAGAAATATTGAAACTGAATGTTTTTGTCGTACAATGTACTTTTAATATATTTAATGTAGTTACATAAATTTAACTATTTCTGCAGCGCAAGCGCTAAGCTAAAGTAATACGATAGCGTTCCTAATTATTGTTATTAAACCGTAATGTTATATAGCCTATAGCATTCCTGAAAAATGTAACTTTCTTAAAAAACAAACAAAAAGAAAATCCGACCAGTAGATCCAGAGATCTTAGCGTTTAAACAAAGAAAATCTTCCGTTTTATTATATTACTATAGATTAATATTTTGTTTTGAGGCCAGTCGTGGCGCAGAGGCACAGACTGTAAAATCGACTGGTTGTGGGTTCGATCCCCACTCGAGATATAATATTTACTTACATTTATTTTTTTTATTTTTTCGCTCTGGTGTCGAGGCAAAGCGCGGCGTTGAGTTCCGCCACTCAATGCGCAATGCCTCCGGGCGGAAAGAGGGAAACGGTGTGTCTTAACACTAGGTTCCCTCTGCCTACCCTGCTGTGTGCGGGATACAGCGTGAAGCTGATTAATCTTTTAGGTTTACAAAGAAACGCACATATTCATAATCAGTTTATTTTATTTAGAATTGTTGTTGCATTTTATATTTTTCTTACATATATAATATACATATACAAAACTATAATAATATTACTTAATCTATTGACTATATTTTATTATATGATTTATTTATAGAAAATATTGAATTTGAGTTGTACCAATACGTGAAGATCAAAAATTATTTAATGCTTATCTATGTCAAAGTTCAAACTGACACGAAACTTCTATATCTAAATTGTTTTAAAAAACTGGACAAGCGCGACTCGTGATTGCCCATTGAGGGTTCCCCGTACAAAAATTTAAAGTATCGAGCTTTTTCTGAAATTCAAGTTTAGCTTAGCCAGAGCCCTTACATCTTATATCTTACTTGAACTAGCGGCTGTAATACCAATTTTTTTTTGGATTTTTTTTTGGATTTTTTTTGTAGGATTTTACCACAAATGTATAGTTTTCAGATTTTATCCTAAACTAGTAGTACCTATAGATGCTAGCTGCTATATTTCATAATTCTAGGTCAACCGGGAGCACCCTATTAAATTTGGTTCCCTTTAAAGTCTCGAAATACTCATTTTTTGCGACATATACAGCCATATTTTTTTTAAGTAAATGTAAAAATACGATTTCTTCAGGAAATCAAGGTACTATAGATCTGAGTACATGATTTGAATAAAGGCTCTTAACATACAGACAGACAGGCGGATAACAAAGTGATCTTATAAGGGTTCTTCTTTCCCTTAAAAGGTACGGAACTCTAAAAACAATAAAAAAAATTATCCAAATGTTCTTAACATTCAATAAATAAGTAGAAAGCAAGTGTTTTTTTATCTATCTTAAAAAGTTAACATGTTATGTACATTGTACAATATTTAGTTTTTGTTATAAATATTACTTTTTAAAGTGAAACGAACTTTTCAAAGTGAAAAAGACTTTTTGTTGTATTGAACACTTTTGTGTTTAAAGCGCTACAATACAATAGTATTGTATATAGAAGATACCTAGTTACTAATAATAATCATAACAACAATAAACGCCCATAAAAATACAAACATCAATAAATATTTTTTTTCCTAAAACATTTTGATAAGTAGATTATGATTTGACACATATATCCTGGCTTGGTTAGTTCTGGAAGGCCTCAAATTCTTATCTCATTAATGACGAAATACTTCGTAACCGCTTCACCAGCCATCGTTAGTTCGCGCACCACATCTTGTTCCGTAAGAATATAACACAGTAGTGATACCAGCCAAGTTAATTTTATTTCAATATATCTGTTTGTCTCATAGGCCTCTCGTCTAGATCAACGTCTGTATGCTGAACAACGTCTTCTTCATCATCGCCTATAGCCAGATGGCGCTCCACAAATCCCGATATGCAATCGAGCCAGCCTTGTTCTGCCATAGCTTTTATTACACGCTTTCTAAGTACTACTAACAACAAAAATATTAACGGCCCTTGTAACGTGTTGATTATGTCCAGCAGTACCCTATAAAAATAAACATTTAAATTATTTATAGTTGCTTTATTTACAAATAGGTAGGGTACGTTGGGGTAAGTTCTTAACATTAAAACTTAAATTGCTAACTAATTCATATTTTTTTAATGTTAATCACAATGCGAAAGCCATTTCTTGCCGATTTGGCAATTAGTCGCCACAAGCTCCGGTAATTAAGATCAGTGCTAATGAACGTATTGTATACAAGAATGTTATACTTATCAATATAAAGTTTTTTTTTTTGGACGTAATTATTAGAAAATATCTATTTTTAAATTGGCTGAAACTTATTTTTTATTGTACAGAATTGTGTAAACACAATTCTGTACAATAAAAAATTATAATAAAATAAAAAATAAATCAGCTTCACGCTGTATCCCGCACACAGCAGGGTAGGCAGAGGGAACCTAGTGTTAAGACACTCCGTTCCCCACTTTCTGCCGAATTCTGGAGGCATTGCGTGTTGAGTGGCAGAACTCAACGCCGCGCTTAACCTCGACACCAGAGCGAAGAAATGGAAATATAAATTTAAGTAAATATTTCATCTCCTCGAGTGGGGATCGAACACACAACCAGTTGATTTTGCAGGCACACCTCGTGCCGCTGCGCCACGACCGACCGGAAAAATTATAATGTTATTAGAAAACCATAATAAAATTCAGAGTAACAAATAAATAATTGTGTAGTTCTTAGCGGCCGAAACCGAGAGCGGGTCGCTAGTATTTTAATATGTTTCTATTTTTAATGTATTTCTATTTACTTCGATTAATTAAATATAACATGGCGTCAAGTTTCCTCTTCACAACACACAAGAATTATCTTTAGATGGAATGAAGTATCTTATTCTTGGGTTACTCTTTGCTAAGTACAGGTTTGTAAAGCTATAAATAACTGTCACTAATTATCTTTAAACATTCTTTATACGTAATATCAATTCGGTAGAAAATTATAAAAACCAGACTGGTTTTACTTTCCGACTGCTAAGGAAGGGTTATGTATTATTATTTCCGAAAAAGGCCACCACGAAGATTGATAGGACATTAATTATACTTGCAGTATCTACAAGTTACTGTGTTTTACGTAACCTGTCAACGTAGCAGATGCAATCTATATTTTTTAATAATTTATGCGCTTAATTTCTTTTTCCTTGTACTACATACATATTACAGTAGACGAAATGAGGAAAGATATTTTAATAACCTACTAAATATTACAAAGAAATAGCTTTTAATTACCATATAATGTGAGCTTCCATAACCGAGCTTATCATTTCAAATATCCATGGCAATCCCATAACTACGAACATACGCACTGTCAACACGAACCTAAAAATTGTTATGAATAATATTAATCCAAAACGTATTAATATTAATAATAATAATATCGGGAAAATGAATTATTTTCATTCTTAATATGTAATGTTTGAGACATTGCTCAGATAGTGGGGAGCCGAGTGTCTTAATGCGAACTTCCCTCTGCCCATCCTACTATATACGGGATACAGCGTAAAGCCAAGAACAAATAATATGTGGCAGTAAAAAAGTATATTTTCATCTATAAATATATTAAATAAATAAATCAGCTTCACGCTGTATCCCGCACACAGCAGGGTAGGCAGAGGGAACCTAGCGTTAAGACACTCCGTTCCCTACATATAAATATTTTTTATATTAATATATTTATATTTTTATATACTTACTTGTATCTTAATGCTTTTATATGACTAGAAGCGAAAGTGTTACAACACAGGTGTATTGATATATAGGCAAATATGCAAAGATTTGCTAGAATCAGGATCGTCATTACACTGTACATATAGTACCATTGTTGGTGTTTATCTGCAATGAAACAAAATTATTATTAGTTATTATTACTTTTACTTAACTCGTCAATTCCAAATAAGTCTATTATAATACAAGAGAGACCTGTTGTTCTATAAATAGCTTCGCACTTTGCGTATAAATGGTATAGAACAAGAAATTTAAATGTTTTAAAAATATTTACCATAAAACCAACACGTGTTTAGACCAATACCAGGCTTTGGATGTTCGCCTGGGTGATAATTGATGATAACCATGATGATAGTTAACACAACAGGGACGCCCCAAGAGTATAAAGCGTACCAAATGTATGGTTTCCAGCGATAGTCGGCTATAGTTGATCGCCTGCAATTCAAAATATCGATTTTACTATCTCACATAATCTATTGCAATTAGTAATTTATCTAAATACATGTTATAATATAACCGTACATGTTAATTTACCTTATGCTTATAAGTATTTGTATCGATATTGAATTCGTCCAAAAGAAACTCGCAAGAAAAAATAAATAAACGAAGAATCCTAGAAAGACAAAAAAACGTAAATTACATGTATTTAAAATATTCCTTTTACGTATTATTTCAAAGCCTTAAAAATAAATGATTAAAGGTTAAAAAAAAATATACTCAAATATTAATCAAATGAAATCATATTTCGTAAGCGTTTGTACTTGTTTGAAGAATATCAATATATTATACTATGCATAATATTTCTTTTTACATTATGTAATATTTTAATTATTATTTATTGACTTTTTATGATTCACAAACCATATAATGCAGTAAACCAAAATCAATAAAATAAACCTAACATTACCTCTTACTGCACATAAAGTCATGTCCTCGTACTCCATTAACTTTAATATTGATAAGATAGCCATACCGATAGCCAAGCTCGCACAGAAGCTTATTATACTTTTGCCTAGAATGTCTCTGAAAAACAAAATAGATATTTTAACGTACTTAAATAAGAATTCATCGAAAATGTCAAAAATGTTATTAAATCAATTGAAGAATAGTATTTGACTTGGCTATTTTTATTACTTATTTAAAAAGTTGTAATACTATATTATCTAAACAATAAATTCTGTGAAAACTGTAACACACTAAGGAAACTATTTAATCAAATATAAAACATGTACAATTAAAAGCGATTTTTTTTTTTTAAAAGCTTAGATGAAATTCACTGTCATGTTATAGGACCAGATGAACCGAGAACCGTTTTAGTTTTAGGTCAGTCTATATATGTATATATTCTTTCTCTTCAGTAAAGGATGTGTGATTGATTTTGTCGATAAAATTACCTTAATTTTGGCAATGCACTGTACACAATAACAGTCAGAGTTAGAAAAATGACAGAAACTATCAAACAATATCCTAGAACGCTGTCGTCTATAATCTGTTCTTCTTCCGTTGAGCAGACCACCACAAGTCTTTCTTTAAATGTTTCAGTTTCGTTTGCGACGCAAAATCTGAAATCACAATTTATTATTTTAATCAGGTGCACGCTGTATCCCGCACACAGCTGGGTAGGCAGAGGGAACCTCGTGTTAAGACACTCCGTTCCCCACTTTCTGCCGTGCGAGTTGAGTGGCAGAACTTAACGCCGCGCTTTGCCTCGACACCAGAGCGAAGAAATGGAAATATACATTTAAGTGTATATTTCATCAACCCACAATCAGTCTGTTTTACAGTCACACGTTGTGCCCCTGCGCCACGACTGGCCTATTCTAAAAATATATTATTTTAATTCATTTTTTTAAATGTTCATATAACATTACTATACATTATAAATAATTTACGTTTTTTTATGATAGTAAAGTAAAGGTAAGTTAAAAAATCCGTTCCCCACTTTCCGCCAAATTTTTTCGAGGCATTGCATGTTGAATGACGAAACCCCAATAATGTCCCAGAGCGGGAATCGATCCGACCACTGTCGCGTTTATTATTGTGTCACCGTCACGTATATTACTGTTCGCATTTACATACGAACGGCCGGCAACGGCCTCTAAATATCCATGTTTATGTTGTTTTATGCATAAATATGTATTATTATTTATTGTAGTTTCAGTCATTTATTAAAATAATATAGATATTACATTTTACATTTTTTCATTACAAGCAATAATACTAAGCTATAAAAGGACATGTACCTGACTGACTGAGGTAAGACGCACGCACAGTCGAAACCGTTGATGGTAGAAACGTGAAATTTGGACAGATGTTTATTTTTATAATCTGGACATCCACTAAGAAGGGATTTTGAAAAATTTTAACCTAAAGGGATGAAATAGGGATTGAAAGTTTGTATGGATTTTTTTAAAATTGGCACCGATTTTTATAAAATTTGAAATTTAGACTTTTAAAAATATTTCATTGAACACGTGTTTCATGGTTTTTTAGAATTTACCGCTAAGGGTTCAAATAAGAGGTTGAAAGTTTATATGGAAAAATCTTTAAATCGCCACCGATTTTTATAAAAATTTAAATTCAGACTCTTAAAAATATTTCATTGAACACGTGTTTCGTGGTTTTTTTAGAATTCACCACTAATAGTGCAAATAAGCGGGCGAAGCTGCGCGCGTCCACTAGTTTGAAATAAAAATCAGAGGCTAATTTGTAGTTCAAGTTCACGGTAACAAAATTGGTGCAGTCGTAGCAGTTTTCTTGACTTTAAATCAATTTCGTATATATTACCAAAATATCATTGGTACAAGAATAATTCCTAAATTTATATCTATTTATTCACTCAACTAAATTTTGAAGACTACGTTTTGAATTCATCTAGTTTTTGCATTCATATTCACGTCTACACCTCGGACTTAATTTTTAAAATACTTTTGAATTTTAAAAATGTATAATATCTTACATATCAGGCTCTTATTTAATGTTATTGTTAAATATTTGACATTTTTATGCAAGTTTAGTTATTTTATTTTGTATAGTACGTTAAGTAGTCTATACTAAGCATGTATTTAATTTAGAAATATTTTCTTAAATCAAAAAAAAATTATCATCTTCATAAAATTATTTTGATATTTTTCTAAATTATTAACTTTTGGCATTTTTTGAAATCCTGTTAACTTTAGCGAAGCCAGAGCCTAGTAAAGACTATAACGAGTGAAACATTTTCAGTATAGGAAGAAAACCACAGCCGAGATGTAAACTTGCCGGTAAAAACATATTTGGTAGGCGTAAATCAATCAGCACCGATAAGAGCAAATATAAAACGATAGTGCTTTGAATGAACTTAAAATTATACATAAAAAATAAACTTACTTGTCATGATCCACGTACGTTCGAAGTCCATTGAACTCTACAATTAGTTGTCCTTCGTCACTAACTTGGAAGTCCAAAGAGGACTTGGACACAATATCTCTTTTCTCACACAAAAGATCAGTTGGAGTTGTTACGTTAGTATCAATATTGGTACAGTTATAGCCGTCGTCCGAAAGAACGGTACGTGTCGGGTGACAGCACATAGCAATTTCAGGATCACTCAAAACCATAGTTAAAGTCACACAAAATAATATTATAATAAATAACTTCATGTTTCACTTGTTGATATGTTATACACTCATACACAGTTGTTTATTTATAGCTTTATATATTGTATGGGTAATATAGCTAGGTTAAACGTGCGTAGTGTAAACGACCGATCGCGACGCGGGCGCTAGCGCTTTTGAACATTTTAAGGTAGGCAGTGTAATATTCACTATAGTTCAGCACTTATGTATCCTGTGTAACGTATACGAAAGGAAATGTAAACAAACACTTCTTCAGCTTCACGCTGTATCGCGTACAGCGCAGGGTAGGTTGAGGGAACCTAGTGTTAAGACACTCCGTTCCCCACTTTCTGCTGTATTCTGGAGGCATTGCGTGTTGAGTGGCAGAACTCGACGCCGCGATTTCCCTCGACACCAGAGCGAAGAAATGAAAATATAAATTTTAGTAAATATTTTTTCTCCTCGAGTGGGAATTGAACCCACAACCAGTCGGTTTTTCAGTCACACTTTGTGTCCCTGCGCCACGACCGACCACACAAAACACTACTTAATTATATATATTTAATTTATATAAATTACTAGCTTTTTGCGTGATTTTAGTAATATTACCAGAGATCATGGGTGGCGTTTCTGGAATATTTTATAATGCCTGGATGTATTTTATAATGTCACCCGGCAAAGTTGAAATTACTGTAAAATCTTCAGTTATTTGCAACTAAATTCTAAGCCAATAACTCATAAAAATATTATAACAGATTTAAGATAAATCAAACGTTTCATGATAGCAATTCATTTATTAAGGAAAATTAAAGATTAAAAATATATATTGATTTGTGAATGTTTAAGAACTATGAAATTATAATAATACTAGTATATTATATTATATTGTTACAGTTGATGACGATGCTCAAATTCTACGCTCGCTTCGAAATTAGCGATGAAACGGGAGACCCTATGACGGACAGAGATATGGCTTTACAACATTATTCAAGAATCACTTCTTTGCAGGTTATTTTTCATTTTCTGTTTCAACTTCTTTGTTTTTTTATGCTGTATTCCGCACATAACAGGTTAGGCAGAACAAACCTGAGATCCTGGTGTTAAGACAATCCATTCCGCGGAACTCAACGCCACTCTTTGTCTCGTTACTGCGCTTAAAACAACTGTTTAAACTTATTATAATCAATCACTTATTAAATATAACACATATGTATGTACATATATAATAATTAAAGAGTTAACATTTTTAAAAATATTTGATTATTATATGTAATTGTATGAATATCTTTATATTTTATAGTGTATTTTATTGCAATTTACGGTCTAGTAGTCTTTATAGTGTAAAAACAAAAAAAAACTTGCTTTGCTCTTATTGCTAATCTTATTGTTAATTTGCTATCTTTGCTGTCTTATCTATATCCTTTCAGTCCAGTGCAACATTTTATCTTTAATATAAACAAATATTAACATTTCCCCATCGTCTGACGCCGGCCTGTTAAACCTTGGTGTGGTGGTGATTTGATTATCAAGTAACTAACGGTATTTTTACTTTATCTCTAACTTAACACAATATAATAATAATGTATTAGCTCATTAGCTGGTGTTACTGAAACTTGTTGCTTGTAATATATGTATACGTTACCGGCAATCTGTATAATTCGGTATTCTATACAATACCTCGGCAATGTATAGAAGAAGAAAAATAGGTTATATGTGAAATATTATGTATTTTAATACCTTATTCAGATACTCTATAAAATACCGAATGCGTAGTCGCCCGGACGTCCCCCTAGCAAGACAATAAACTTGTTGCGACTTGTCTACTTGCTTGCATTTCATGTAAATTTCTATTGATACTTATATATGTACTAACGCCACCGCAGCTACAAATTTAATGGATTTTAAGTGCAGGCTAGTTAGTTCATTATTTTTAAATTTAGAAGTTTCTAACCAAACAAGATCTATTTATTCTATTATTCTATATATTATCTATATATATATATATTCATTGCTAGTGGAACAGCAGATACATTATACAATCTAAAAGAATTTCATTTATTATCTAGGCAAAGTATGTAATGGATAATAATATATTATTATTAATTCATACATTGCCTGGACGCCCCAGGTATTCTATACATTGCCTAGGTATTGTATAAGATACCGAATTTATACAGATTGCCGGTAATATATACAGAGGTTGATAAACCGTGTTTTAATTAATGCGATATCTAAAACTGTAAATTTAATGTAAACTATAAATTTAATGCTATTAATGCTATTTAATGCAATAATTTTAATAGTTATGCTGCTGTTACATAAAATTATTTTTTTACTAAAAATAAATATTTCACAATCAGGAGAGCATCGACTGCGCCACAGTTGGGCCATATCGTGGCGTATTCTTGTATTCGCGGTGGTTATTTGTTTCTGTTTTTTTTTAATTAGGTAGGAGACGGAAAGTTTTAACATTAGGTCTTCTCTGCCTATATTGCTACATGCGGGATACAGCGTGAAGCTGGTTTTTTTAAATTAAATATTTATTACAGAAAGCCGCGTTTGCAAAATTCCCAGATTTAAGATTGTTTGCACTAGCCAACGTTGCGAGTGTTGATACAAGAGAGACTTTGCAGAAACATTTTGGCAACTTGAGGTAACAAACACTTCATATATCTGGAATTAGTAATATCTACATTTTAATTTATATATATACCTTATAATTTATTGGCCGAATATATAAACAAGTTTAATATTTAAATATAAGAACATTTGAATATTTAAATATAAGAAATAATAGTAAAATGATTTTATAACAACGTGATCGTAAAGCTATAAGATTTTTTTTTTATTTTTAAGCGATACAGCGTTACGAGCAATAGCAACATATTTAAACCTAGTACCACCTGAAGGCAAAGAGGATGAAGCATCATGGCATCGACTTGACAAAGTCTTTTTAAAAGAACTTCTAGTGAGTACAATTTATAGTTATATACGCAAATAATATTTTTATTACTTAATTAATAATTTACTATAATTCTTCTTCTTGGGATGCATTATTACTCTAATCTGTTTTTGGCGTTTGCTTTTTTTTCTTTCTGTTCCATTTCGCTCGATGGAACGCGTCGCCCACGGAAACGATTTAATTTGTTAATTATATTAATTAAATTTAAAAACTCTCTGTTTTTATCTCTGGTTATTATATTTATAGTATATTTATCTCTGGTACGACAATGCGCGGCGTTTAGCTCTGTCACATAATACACAATGTCGCTAATATTAGACGAAAAATAGGAAACTAAGTACTTCTTCTAACATAAGGGTTCCTCCCTCTCTCAATCCTTTGCTTACTTACATTTATATGAAAACATTTTTTTTAGATATCTCGACATGAACGTCGAATATCACAGCTGGAGGAGTTAAACTCAATGCCTCTTTACCCAACTGAAGACATAATTTGGGATGAGAACGTGGTCCCCACGGAGATATATAGTGGAGAAAACTGTCTAGCATTGCCAAAATTGAATCTACAGTTCTTAACGCTGCATGATTACTTGTTGAGGAATTTTAATCTGTTCCGTTTGGAGAGTACATGTGAGTATAATTTATGTTTTATTAATATTATGTTAGATAAAAGTTGGGATTTATTTTGCTTCATAAAATTATAACTATTATACTGTTTTTCCATTTTGTTATATTCTAAAGACCAAATAGTAGGGACTTCTTCCACTGATAGGGGTTCTCAAACTCTGGGTTGTAGCGAACGACCAAGTTTTTTTTTGAAGAAATAATAAATTTTCTCATATATTTTCCACGCACAGACACTGATCCGTTACGATTTTATTATAACTATAGATATGGATGGACCTTAGAATATAATATTTCATATCATATGCGTAATATACCAGAAGGGGACCGCGCCCATTAGTTTCTATAGAATAATAGTGTTGACTATGCGCGACAGTGCTGTGAATAAGGTTTTCAATGATAGCATTTAGTGATTTCATGCTTCGTATTTGAAGGTACTTAATAATTGCTCTGATTGATGGTTGCCATTTCTTAGAAACGTTTAGTTCTGAATCAGTTATTCCTCTTATATGCTCATAACTAATTTGACATTGAAGATTAGATTTTTCAGTGCAGTCTATTTTTTGAAATCTATTTTTTTTTACATTCTTAAATATGCAATATTTGATTTTGATAAATCGATAACCGACTGTAATGTTTGGAAGCTTAGAAAACCCTTTTTACTTTTTTAATAATACTAAAGGTGGGAAAGTTATCAGCTTATGGCGTTTTTATATAGAATTAGCTTATTTTCGATATTAACAGCTTCCCAGATTTAAATGAGAGGATGAACTCGAGAATTTGAATGTTTGCGTGAGACACCGATCACCCAAAACATAGCTTGTACACTATATTTATAGTAAACAGCTCATTTAATGTATTTATACCTAAATTAAGAGCATGTTCCTGATAAGACGGTCTTGAACATATTTACGAAAGCTTATATAACAATTCACGTTTAACTGCCACTTGCGATAATATAATAATAAGTTTGAATTATGCCATTATATGCGTATCTAAATTATTTCGTACGTTTTAATAATTGATTCTTTTTTCAACTTAGATGAAATTCGTCAAGATATTGAAGATGCGGTTTATAGGTTGGCACCATGGTAAGTGTCTTTTGAACTCTTTCTTACGGTCTTACACTCCGTCTTACGATAAACGCTACGCTTGTTGGTTATATTCCCACTCGGAGAAATGGATAATTTTTATTTCCTCCCTCTAGTAAGATGACAAAGCCCCCCGGTGGTTTCCTCCACTCAAAACAATGTCTCGAAAAGCAGGTAGAAGGTGAGGAACTGAGTGTATTAACACTCTGCTAGGTTCTCTTTGCCCATCCTGCAGTACGCGTATCTTCTAATTTTTTGGGTTTCTTTTCAATCCTAAAGGTTGGCCGTTAGGCTTTCCCAACTCTACCCTGTCCAATACTAGATGGAATTGATGTTCCACGGTTTTGATGCCGGTCCATTCTCTAACGTTACTCAGCCACGACTTTTTCCTTCATCCAACAACCTTTTGCCCCCCTCTTTACCCATCATAATGAGCTGGAGCAAGTCGTATCTATAATACCTCAGAACATGACCTAGGTATTCTATTTTGCGCTTTTTGATGGTTTGAATGAGTTTTCGGGGCATGTTGACACTCTGGAGAATGGTTTCGTTGCGAATCTTCTGCGTCCAACTTACGCGAAGCATGAGGCGGTACCACCACATCTCGAACGCCATTAAGCGTTTTATGATGTCTTTTAGGGTCCATGCCTCGCATCAGTACAAAACTGTTAACCAGATATAGCATTGGAGAATTCTGGTTCTGAACTTTATATGTAATTTTCGGCAGTAATTCCTATCCGAGTAATTTCTTGGCCAGAATAAATTAGAACCCATATTTCCGAACTCCGAGTCTTGTTAGGTCTGGATTATTTGGGTATCTATAATTATCTGTGACTGATATCTATTATATTAGAAATTATTTTCCCATCATATTGTTTTAATACAGGCATGCTGAAGACGGTAGTGTATATTTCGGTGGTTGGGCTCGAATGGCTCATCCAATACAAAGTTTCGCTGTTGTTGAGGTGGCGAAACCTAATATAGGAGAAAAAGCACCGTCAAGAGTACGAGCTGATGTTACCGTCACTTTGAGCGTAAAAAATGAGATTAAACAGGAATGGGAAAGTCTCAGGAAACACGATGTTTGTTTCTTGGTAACCGTACGCCCAAATCAAGGAATAGGTAAGAATTTGTATGAGATATTATAGTTACTTCATTACACAGATAATACATAGATTAAAAAAGGTGTTTTATACTTTTTTTTTGATCTTTGGGAAAAATGTGGATTCTTTGATGATGCATTTTTGAAGCGGTGATGAAGACACCTGGCATTTTCAACTATTTATACTTTGAGCTTTTTGTTGTTTACGTTGCATACAATTGACGTGTTTGTGGCCAGTTATCATATGTTTATTAGAATATTTATTTTCTTAATTACTAATTCACTATGGTTAAAATTTTCCTGGTCACAATTCTTGTAACATTTATTAAAGTGAATAAATATTTTCAAATTTATTGGAAAATGTGCCCGTCTGTAATTCGAGGATATACGTAGGTACCTATATCCTCAGACAAATAGACTACGTCAAAAATATTTTGTTTTTTAAATTTTAGCCAGGCGTGATGCAGTCGCACAAACGTGAGATTATAAACGCGACAGATTGGGTGGGGTTTGATTGCCACTCGAGAAAATTAAGTATTTAATATTTTCCTTTTCTTCGCCCTCGTAACGAGGGAAAGCGCGGCGTTGAGTTCCGCCACTCAACACGCAATGCCTCCAAAATTTGGCCGAAAGTTCGAAACAGAAGTGCCTTAACTTAGAACTAACTAACTTAAACAACACTTAAATTAAATTCTTTTGCCTAGGAACAAAATATGATTACAAAAAAAGCATGGTAGAACAAGCAGGTATTATATACGTAAGGGGATGCGAAGTCGAGGGTATGTTGGACGCATCAGGACGGGTTATAGAGGAAGGTCCAGAACCAAGGCCTGAGTTGGATGGAGATTCAAGAACTTTCAGGCTACTCCTGGATCCAAATCAGTACAGATTGGACTTGGATAGAGCTAGCAAAGGGAAAGAAGTAAGTATTTTCTATTATTTGATTCTCTTTTGTTAGCTTTAATTGTCTATCTCTTAATCATAATTGTAAGAAGTTTACATTCATGACGAAACTACAGTATATTCGTGGCATGATCGTTTTCCTTACCAAGAAGACTAACAGCGTCCATAAAATACTTTTAAGGTGTTTTTTTATACATATTTCGAGTATATGTAATATATGTAAATATCGAGCATATATATACGTAGAGTGATGAATGGCGGTCCACACCGCAAATTATCTAATAGGAACGGGAAAACCTTTATTCCTACGCGTAAATTTGGACTCATAACAATTAATTATCGTCAAAACTACGTCATACATAGTAATTTAAATACAGATTCAAACCAATATGGACTCAATGGGATTTAGGCTTTATATTTTAAGCTGTGGCTTTCTGATATTTAAGGAACAATGCCAATACTGTATATAGTTTGACAGGCAAAAATAAATAACTCCTTTTATAGGCGTAAGTGATATAAGCGCGCAATACTCAGTTCAACGTAATGACGTCACCGTTGATGTTGACGTAATCGAGGCTTGTTCTGTACCGAGACACAATAATCAATTAGCTAATATATAATGGATAAACCTAAACATTTATGAGGCCAGTCTCGGCGCAGGGGCACAAAGTGTGACTGTAAAACCGACTGGTTGTGGGTTCGATCCCCACTCGAGGAGTTGAAATATTTACTTAAATTTATATTTCCATTTCTTTGCTATGGTGTCGAGACAAAGCGCGGCATTGAGTTCGGCCACTCAACACGCAATGCCTCCAGAATTCGGCAGAAAGTGGGGAACGGAGTGTCTTAACACTAGGTTCCCTCTGCCTACCCTGCTGTGTGCGGGATACAGCGTGAAGCTGATTGATTGGATTTATTTATTTATTCTAAACGTTTATGTATGCGTGTACGCAGTCATTCATAATATACAATATGGTAATGAAACGCCCATTTTTTATTATCTATATAATTTATTGTTGTATTGATTCTTTCTTAATTTGGCCACAGTGGCGCGGTGTGTCGCCGTCTGACTGTAAGCACAATGGTTAGTGGTTCGATTTCCACTCGAGAAATAAATTAATAATAATAATAATAATAATAAATCTTTATTTTCATCTCACAAAGCTTGGTCATAAAAAATACACATTTGACAAAGAAACCAGTGGTGAACATTAAAAAGCTAATGTGAGAGACTGGTGTCCATACTGGGTATATACCTGTTTTACAGATCACCAGGCACTCACCCCTTCATAATCTACAACAAGAGTGGTTTCAGATATGGAAAAATANTACCCGTGGTACTTTTGGAATCATAGATAGTTACAGAGTGCTTCTTTAGGATAATATATAATACAAACAATTGACGAACTGTTAATACATTGCAGTGTTTATATAAAGCCGAAGTGGGATATTGAAAAGGAAGAGAGTAACCTGTTTTTAAAACAAATCTTTGAGCACGTTCAATCGTCATTAGAGTTGATTTAGAAACGCCACCCCACGATGTAATGCAGTAGCAAAGTATTGACTGACATAGGGCACAATAAACCGTTCTTAGAACTGAAGGATTTGCAACCTTTCTTAATTTCCTAAAAACAAATTAATTTGCGAGTTCTCTCTGCAAGCTGTTCTATATGATATTTGAAACTAAGTGTGCTGTCTATTAAAACTCCCAAATATTTAATTATACTAACATTATCCAAGGATGGGCAAGAGCAGTTATTATTGAGGGTAGTGTTACAAGCATGAATTACTAATGGGGGCAGTTCAATTTTGGGATTTATCGAGATCGAGAAATGCATACACTTTGTCTTATTCACATTAAGTTTTAATTCATTTTTAGTTAGCCAAAGAGAGACAGAATTTAGCCCTGATTGGGCAGATTCGTAAACTTCGTCCCAAGAATTGGCACTAAAAAGTAACGCAGTATCATCAGCAAATGCAATAATTTTTCCATTTTTGAGTTGTAAATCACATAGATCATTGACATAAGTAAGAAAGAGAGTGGGACCCAAAATACTGCCCTGGGGAATTCCGCGATCAACCAAGAGATCCTCACTAACAAAATTATCGACCCTAACTCTTTGGTACCTATTTGTTAAATAATCTGTAAGGAGGTTCAGCGGCGTGCCACGGAATCCAAGACGTTCAAGTTTACCAATGAATACAGGTACAGAGACCGTGTCGAAAGCCTTAGCCAAGTCCAAAAACACAGCTAAAACTTTTCTTTTGCTGTCCATATTTGTCACTATAAAGTAAGTTAGCTCAAGAACAACATCACTTGTAAACTTGTGGGATCTAAAACCAAATTGAGAGTTAGAAAGAAGACAATTTTTTTCCAAAAAAAGTTATAATACGTGTGTTTATACAGCGTTCTAGAATTTTTGAAAATGAAGTAAGTATAGAAATAGGTCTAAAGTTAGTGACACGGTCCCTGCAACCATTTTTATGAATAGGAATAATCTCAGCCAGCTTGAACTCCGCAGGAAAAATACCAGTTTCAAAAGAGAGGTTACATAGAAAAGTGAGTGTAGGTGTTAGGACTTCAGCATAGCGCTTAAGCACCAAACTGGGTATACCATCTCGACCAACAGCACAGTCACTTTTGAGATTAATTATAAGTGATTTAATTTCTTTATTATCCACCGGAATAAGACCAAAGGACTGGGGATTAGTTCGTAAATTCGTAAGTACTTTGCTAATAGGGAACTTTACTGGTATATTCGGTGCTATATCCTTTCCCGTATTAACAAAAAATGTATTTATAGAATTAATGGAGGCTTGAGGTAATTTAGGATCAATTAGGTCCATTGCTTTAGTATGATGTTTATGGGTGTGAGTTATGGATGTAATAACTTCCCAAAGTTTTTTATTATTAGGCGCGTTAGTAAGCCTGTTACCGTCATAGTCTCGTTTAATTTTTTTTAATAAGCTACTGCAAAAATTTCTGTACCTTTTGAAGGTTATCTTAAGTATTTCATTATCTGGATGTTTTTTCGATTTTTGATGGAGTTTATCTCGGTTTTTAAGACAGCGCAAAAGTCCAGGAGTCATCCATGGCTTGAGAGTCATTTTCCGACACGAAGACTTTACTATTTTGGTATGTGAGGCCAAAGCATTACTAATTTTNCTTTACTATTTTGGTATGTGAGGCCAAAGCATTACTAATTTTGGAAAAAAGAAAATTTGTTGCAAGGTTAACGTCACAGTAGGTAAACAAAGGAGAAAAATCGAGAGATTTTATAGAAGAATCAAGTTTTTTATAATCAATAATCTTAGTATATTTAATTTTAGGCGTATTTTTAAGGTTGATTTTAAGAAATAATATAACTGTATCATGATCTGTAACAGAGGTTTCAGCCACGAAATTGCACAAATTAATTATTGGCTATTAAGCTTGTCGCATAAGCCGTTCTGTAGGTAACGCCACATAAAAAGTGAAAGCAGCAATTCACAGTTGAATTATTGAATTAAAATTGAAAATGAGGACCACGTGACACACGTCTACACTGTTAGGCCGTTGACGGGCGAGAGGATTATATTTAAATTCTCGCTCTAGACTGGAACTCAACACATAATTCGAGCGGAAAGTGGAGAATGAAAGTCCGGATAGCAGGTTTTTGTTTTCTCTTCTTTATGGGTACGGTCGGATGGGAATTTAGGAATATACGATTTTAGAATTTTTATTCTTTGGTCTATAAAGCCTAACTTAAGGAAAACTAGGACATTTCACCCGTACCGTATACATATAGGCAAAATAAAACCTGAAGCTGAAGCTGATTCTTAATTATTTTATTATAGTAGATAGCAAAGGACTAGTTTTGTCATTATTTGTCAGTGCAATATACAAAGTAAAAAAGCTATAATATTGATTGTATACTACTATTTGCTCCATTTAAAACTATATACTTTCTTTTTAACTTTTCGGTTTTATCTGTTGATAAGATTCGATATTTACCGATTGAAATAAATACATAGCCATCTGGCGACCAGTTGGCGCTTGTTTACCACTGTTTTTATTTAAATTGTTATTGTTTAATTTTAGATAGATTGTTAAGAATAACAAAACCCTTCTCATAACAAAATTACTACCATTATACACCAAATACATCAATTGAACTGTTTTTTATTAATAAAATATTAATTTATAAAGTAATAAAAGTACTTCTAAAATATCACCCAGAGACCAGCCATGGCGCAGCGGCACGGGGTGTGGCTGTAAAACCGACTGGTTATGGGTTCGATCCCCACTCGAGGAGATGAAATATTTACTTAAATTTATATTTCCATTTCTTCGCTCTGGTGTCGAGGTTAAGTGCGGTGTTGACTTCTGCCACTCAACACGCAGTGCCTCCAGAATTCGGCAGAAAGTGGGGAACGGAGTGTCTTAACATTAGGTTTCCTCTGCCTACCCTGCTGTGTGCGGGATACAGCGTGAAGCTGATTTTTTTCTAAAATATTTAAAAATATTATTCATACTATAAGGATTATGAATATTAATTTCTTATTTGTTTATCGTAACGCAGAAAAAGAAATATTATACGTTTTTAATATTTACATATTCTCCAAATAATATATATATATTCTCAATAATTAATATATTATGCTGTTTATCTGTAACCTAATTTTTTTTACAATTTTTACGTAAAACAAAAAGGTTAACCATCCCTACTTTTTTACATTAAGAGATTACGGAATCGCAACAGCATCTGCCAGCTAAATTTATCGGCAGTTGGAAAATACGTCGATAAAACACTCTTGAGTCTATTTATTACACGTGGTTCCAAAAAATGTTTATGTTTCCAGAGAGTACTTAAAACTGGCTAGTCAAGGTCAATATATCAAACCTTGTTTATTAATAAATCACCGCCGATCTCAGTGGTTCTAAGAAATCCTACTTGTGGAAATCTCATGGTCCAATCTCTAAACAGCGTCTTTCCTTCCTGTCTTCTCTTTTTATCTCTGATTTTTCACCCTTCTCGTAATCTCTTCGAATTTATATCAATGAAATATATATGTTTTTTAAATATTTATATAGTTAATAAAGGGAGGGTTGAGACCACTAGTGGCTCAGGGGCACAAAGTGTGACTGTAAAACCGACTGGTTGTGGGTTCGATCCCCACTCGAGGAGATTAAATATTTACTTAAATTTACATTATCATTTCTTCACTCTGGTGTGGAGGCAAAGCGTGGCGTTGAGTTCTGCCACTCAACGCGCAATGGCTCCAAAATTCAGCAGAAAGTGGGGAACAGAGTGTCTTAACACTAGGTTCCCTCTGCCTACCCTGCTCTTGACCCCGGAATTGTCTGGTGCCTACCCCAGAAATGTTACTACAACAAACAAAATTTGGCCCGAAAAATGAAAAAAAGAACAACATTTACAAGAACATAATCTGTTAAAAGCTAAAGTCCAGGCCCCTCCCCCAGAAAATATCTCGAGATATAGATACTCTAATGCTTGTATCTACTAACTATACTATAACAATCAATGGGGTTTTTATTCCATTTAGCGAGTCTGTAAGGAACCTAGGTTTAGTTTTAGACCAACATCTGTCTTGGGAACCACAAATAAGAGAGGTAAGTAGAAAGGTTTACGCTGCTTCTGCGTCTCTACGAAGGCTGCGCAATTTCCTACCAATACCGACCAAAATTGCGCTGGCAAACTCGCTCCTATTACCAATTCTTGATTATGCGGATGTATGTTATCTTGACATTAAAGAGGAGCAATTAAACAAACTTGAGCGGCTTCAAAATCTTTGCATTAGGTTCATATTTGGGGTGCGTAAATATGATCACATTTCCGAGTTTCGAAATAAGCTTAAGTGGCTCCCGATCCGCCTTCGCAGGAATACTCACATACTTCATCTTCTCTATTCTGTGCTGTTTAACCCTTCCACTCCTCCTTACTTGAAGAAACAATTCATGTTTCTTCACGATACCCACCTACGTTCTCTACGCTCCGACAACAATTTATTGCTAGAAATTCCTTTACACTCTTCTTCCTATTACACTAATTCCTTTACTATAAAAGCTGCCCGTCTATGGAATTCTTTACCTATAGATATCAGACGTGCGAAAACTATACATATTTTTAAGAAAAAGTTAAAAAATCATTATTTTAATATATAACAATACTAAATTGGTTAATTTTTTTTTATTGTGCTTTTTTATATTTTGTGTGTACATATAGTATATGTATGTATGTATGTATGTATGTATGTATGTATGTATATATGTATGTATGTATATATGTATTTATGTGTGTATGTAATATTTATGTATATATCTTAATAAATATATATTTATTTGTTTGTATTTTATGTACTTGATGTATTTTTAATATTATAAAATTATGTAAATATACCATTTAGTGCACCGCCCACTTTTATACAACTCCAATCCAACATCCAAAGGTTGCCTGGAAGAGATCGCTTTAAGCGATAAGGCCGCCTTATTGTACTTTTTATTATTTTTAAGCTTTTTATTGTTTTATTTAATTTTATTTTTTTGAAGGTGCAATAAAGTATATTTATTATTATTATTATTATTATAACTATTTATCGAGATAAATATATGTTGTGTAATTAGAGCGAATTTTTAATATTCCTAATGCGTAACTGCTTTTGTATGAATAATCAATTGAGTCTCTGATGAGACCGACTGAACGCAATTGTGATGAGTTCAAATCCCAATGGGGGACATATTTATACTATTATATACGTAGGTGCAGCGTAGGGCCTATATACTATGCAAAATTGGTGGAAACTAGGAAACCAATTAATAGGACGGTTTGGGGTTTGATTTCTACTTCGAGGAAATGAAATATTTAATATTTCCATTTTCTTCGCTCTGGTGTCGAGGTAAAGTCCCGCGTTGAGTTCCGCCACTCAACACGTAATGCCTCAAAAATTCGGCAGAAAGTGGGGAACCTAGAGTCTAGCCTGCAATATAATATTTTTTTTATTACATAGGATGTGTACGAAACTTTCAATATTGTGATGCGTCGAAAACCCAAAGAGAATAATTTTAAAGCTGTTTTGGAGACAATCAGAGAACTGATGAACACAGAGTGCGTAGTTCCAGAATGGTTACACGATATCGTTTTAGGATACGGCGATCCTGGACAAGCACATTATACCAGGTACGATCCATATACCAATATGCCTATTTTAATTAAAACTGTTATTAATTTATTTTAATTGAAAATTAAATTAGTTACTTATAATTTTTATTCTTACAGAATGCCGAATGAAATCCCCGCCTTGGATTTCAATGATACTTTCCTGGATATGGAGCATTTACGCAACAGTTTCCCAGGCTATGAGATTAAAGTTAAGACCGATGATCCTAGAAAACTGGTGCGACCGTTCAAGTAAGTTATTTATATATATTTTGATTAATTTGGTTTTGATTTTAGTTTTTTATTTCTACACATATTAGCAGCCGTCGAGTCGCAGGGGCACAAACCTACCTCTATAAGCGAAGGTTGGGAGTTCGATTCCCACTCAGGGAAATGATATATTTAATATCTTCTTTTCCTCGCTCTGGTAAATAAACAAAGAACGATATTGAGTTCCGCCACTCAACACGTAATGCATTAGGAATTCAGCTAATTAAACCTGATGTATCTTCATGGGAAAGAAGTGTCTTAACACTAGGTTCCCCCTGGCTACTCTAAGTGGGTTACAACTTGAAGCTGAAAAAAAAAGTTTGATCGATATCAATTTCGAATATTGAAATTAAATTTTATGTCATCATTGCCTTAAATTTATGTCTCTAGGCATACATATTTTTTGCTATACTAGTTGGTATGCTCGGTACATGGTATCTTGGTGTCTTATCGGCATATTTATGCAAAGTAGTTTTAAAATATATTATCTACTAATACTTAAAATAAACGTTTGAACGAATAACTAAACTCTTTTAATAACACGTAGAAAATATGTCTAACTAGTCATATAATATTTTTATTTTAATGTAATTTCTAAAGTTATGTAAACAGGTTTTTTACCTAACAAAAAATAAGGGATCTTGTGTCCATAGTGTACAATATAATTAAAAAAAAAATATTTAAAATCCATTAATCGATTTGATTTATAAAATAAAATATATTAAAAACAGATTAACCTTCGAGAACGTTGTACGTAAACAAGAGCTGGGGGACAGCGCCATGGACGACGACGAACCGGGCAAAGTGATAACGGTACAACCGCATGTGCAACCGAAACGGGGACCTTATCTGTATAATGAACCGAAAAAGTAAGTAACAGTAATTCTTTTTTTTTGCAAAATTTAATATTTATTTTTCCGCGCTCTGGTAACTAGTAATATTTCTAGAGTTCAGCGGAAAATGGAGGGCGAAAATGTCTTAATGGGAACGGAGTATATTAACACTAGGTTCCCAGATTCCCTCTGCCTACCCTGCTATATGTGGAATACAATGTGAAGCTAAAAAATGTTTAAAACAGAATATTTGTGTTAACAAACACATTCCCGACTGTACCACTGTACGTGTTTGATCATTAGATGACAACATCAATTGCGATAGTTAAATCTGATTTCAACTAGGGTAAATATTAATATTTTAAATTTAAGATAAAATAAATGTATAAAAAATCAGAGACAGACATATTACTTTTGTAAAACGACTATATCAAATTTTACACATTTTTACATATTATAAGCGCATCTAATGAAGAAAAAAAAACGACTAAGAAACAAAAATTTTACCCTTAACTCTTACTCTTACTTACTTCTATGAACTGCTATTAAATAATGTTTGATCATTTTAAAAAATTCAATGACTAATGGGCGCGCGCAGCTTCGCCCGCTTATTTGCACCCTTAGGTTAATAATAATTAAAAAAAAATAAAATTAGCTTCACGCTGTATCCCGCACGCAGCAGGGTANTGAATTCTTAAAAAAACCACGAAACACGTGTTCAATAAAATATTTTTAACAGTCTGAATTTAAATTTTTATAAAAATCGGTGGCGTTTTAAAGATTTTTCCATATAAACTTTCAACCCCTTATTTGAATCCTTAGGGGGTGAATTCTAAAAAACCATGAAACACGTATTCAATTAAATATTTTTACGATCCTGAATTTCAAATTTTATAAAAATCGGTGCCGATTTAATTTTTTTTCCATACAATTTCAACCCCTATTTCATCCCTTTACGGTAAAAATTTTTCAAAATCCCTTCTTAGTGGATGTCCAGATTATAAAAATAAACATCTGTCCAAATTTCACGTTTCTACCATCAGCGGTTTCGACTGTGCGTGCGTCTTACCTTAGTCAGTCAGGTACATGTCCTTTTATATATATATATAGATAGATTGAGTTCCGCCACTCAACAGGCAATGCCTCCAGAACTCGGCGGAAAGTGGGGAACGGAGTGTCTTAACACTAGGCTCACTCTGTCTACCCTGCTATGTCCGGGATACAGCGTGCAGCTGATTTTTTTTATTTTATCTTGAATTTCAATTTAAAATATTGAAATCAGTGGTTTGATTGTGTTTAGTTTAGTTTTAAAGATGTATATTAACATTTTGTACTTTTATTTAGGCTAGTTAGAGACAACTAGTGCAATTTTTTTTCTATTTTAACTTATTAAACTCTTATTTGTACCTACTACGTATAAATTTTACCCTGGTTGGAAATCGAATCCACAACCATGGCTTTCAAATAATTTCGTATTAGCGGTCATCTTAAAATTACCTTTATATTTGGTTTTTAGAAACAATATCCTGTTCACACCGACGCAAGTTGAAGCCATACGATCGGGAATGCAGCCCGGGCTCACCTTAGTAGTGGGACCGCCCGGGACAGGTTTGTTGTTATCTTTTTATCTCACATATTTTCCGTATAAAGATAGAGAATAAAAACTTCGTGTACAATCTTTCCATTTCTATCGCGTAATAAATCCCAAACCTAATCGATTTGCCAAAAGTTATATTATTTTTTGGGAGATGATATATACAATTTCATAATATTTTAAAACATATAAATAAAATTTTGAAAATTAATATATTTGAGTCCAAAATGTATATTAGTTTATATTAAAATCAGCTTCACGCCGTGTCCCGCACACAGCAGGGTAGGCAGAGGGAACCTAGTGTTAAGACACTTTCTGCCAAGTTCTGGAGGCATTGCGGCTTGAGTGGCGGAACTGAACGCCGCGCTTTGCCTCAACACCAGAGCGAAGAAATGAAAATATAAATATAAATAAATATTTCTTTTCCTCGTGTGGGGATCAAACCCACAACCAATCGATTTTACAGTGACACTTTGTGCACCTGCACCACGACTGGCCTCAAGTGATGTTTCTTTTTAACAAAACAAATGACTAAAAAGAGATGACATTTTTTATTCGACATTTCTGATGCCTAGTTAGTGACCGCCCAGTTCCATTAGTAATCAACACTCGAGAGTTAAAGATAATAAAAGTTTTTATACCATAATTAAACGGTTGTCACATAACTTATTTAAGTAGACAATATATATTCTTTGACACGTGTCGGTTATAGCCAATTTTTAAATGTTTTAAAAGGCCAGTAGGCAAAAAGTGTGACTGTAAAATCGACTGGTTTGTGGGTTCGATCCCCACTCGAGGAGATGAAATATTTATTTACATTTATATTTGTATTTCTCCGCTCTGGTGTCGAGGCAAAGCACGGTGTTGAGTTCCGCCACTCAACACGCAATGCCTTCAAAGTGGGGAACGGAGTATCTTAACACTAGATTCTCTCTACCTACCCTGCCGTGTGCGGGATACAGCGTGAAGCTGATTTTAAAGTGATTTAATTTTCGAGACATGTTCTCATATTCCTTGCAAAGTATGACCACACCCGACGTCTTGCTGGCGCTTCTTGCATGATAATCAAACATATTTGTATATTCATGCATAATTTTAATTTAATAGGTTTGTTGTGTCTGGAGAAAAAACGACAAACTACGAATATGAAGGATGTGTCAGAAATATAAACTTAAATAGAATAAATAGGTCATGCCTTAGTAGAAAATGATACAACGGAAGTTTTGATACTAACTCGATATTGGCTGTAAAGTATCGATACTTTGTAATCGATACGGTGATATAAGTTTTGTAAGAATTTTCTTCAAAAATGACCATTTTTGTAGTGTAACATTACTTTTTCTAAGTGTATGGTTGTAAGAAAAACGTTTTTTAACAATCTATGAACGCACGCTACTTGTTGGAAATATGTAACCCACTTCAATTTTCACAATACATTTCGTTTTCGATCATACAAGACGATATGAGACCTTTGACCGACACCTACCATTTTAATTTACAAAAAGCACTCAATATTTGAAAGAATGTATCGAGTAAGTTTTTACTAAAATCGATTCATCCCTAAACATACTGTATGTTTATTCATTTAATATAATATGTAATTCAACTATATGAGGCTATACTATTATCAAAATATTATTTATTCACTCTTGAATCGTCAAGTTATATAAATATGTAAGTAGTTTCAGTCTTATAGAGAGCTACCACCGATTCGGAAGGTAGTTTTGCTGAAAATAACCGGCGAGGAAATGAACAGCAATGAACATAATAAAAAAAATCTGTGCACACATAAAATACTTTGATTAATAGAATTTTATTATATATATTTGAATAGTGTTATTAAGAATTGTGTTGACAACTTTCACGCTAATAACATTTTAACGCTAAAGTAGCTTCACGCTGTATCCCACACATAGCAGGGTAGGCAGAGGGAACCTGGGATCCTCTTGTTGTCCTCACTCCGGTCCCATTAAGACTTTTCCGTTCCTCATTGCGTATAAAGTGGCGGAAATCAATGCCACGTTTTACCTCGTTACCAAAGTGAGAAAATTAAAATATTAAATAAGTGGTAATCGCACTCACAACTATGGGGCTTACAGTCACACGACGGCCTAGTTGTGGTGCAATCTTATGTAAAAAAAGATAACTGTCGCTCCGTCATTCAACTTCCGGTGATTATGCTGAATCAGATCAGGGAAACACCTATATAATATGTCAGTAATGTTAAAATTATCTCATTAAGTGGAAGTGGAATTTGATCCCTTACTCATCAGGAATTTGTTAGCGAAATTTGTTTGTACATATACATATATGGTGTGTGATTAGAGGCCATGGTGCATTAGACTTAGTCTTTATATGTAAAGAAATCAAAAGTCATAGGTCTTGGTTATATTTAAAATTTTCGATGTAATAAAATGTTGTTCGAAATACACAAAAATCCCTCGAAATTTTGTTCAGAGATTTTGATTAGTTTATTAAAAAATATAAGAAGATTTTTTTTTTTCAAACGTGCTCTTCAGATGCAAATCGAAACAAAAATAATGTTATACTTGAATATTCCTTTTGCATATGCAAATCCGTAATGTATATTTTTTTGCATGTTAAGTAACACTTTGCATCTTAAGTGAACTGGGCGAACTATAGCCTGGCAAATGGAAAAATAAAAAATAGTCACATTATCTTTGAGTAGTTTTCAAAATGTTAAAAAAACATATGAATACACAATAGCACATTTTAATACGTCAGGAAGAAATGCTGTAATGCAGAGTATGTAATTTTGATTGAAAAATATATTCGTTTCTCTAGTTCTGTAAAATGTTTTTTTTTTGTTTTTGGATTCCATCAGTGGATTTATAGAGGATAATTTGAAAAAAATATAACTAATGTAAGTCATCAGTCAGTAAGGTTTCCCACAACAAGGGCTCCGTACCAATTTCAAGATTGTAGGCCAACGATCTTTTGATCGCGTTGACTTAGAAGCTTGATTTTATGTTGTGCTTTAACAGACTATAGAGTTGAATATTTGATATGATTGCGATCTCGAGATAAATTATCTTGACAAACGAATGTAAGGACAACAAGGTGATCCTTTAAGGATACCTTTTCAGGTGCGGAACCCTAAAAACGGAGTTACGTTATATCAATTTCTCTCGACAATGCTGTTATGTTAACGCACCATATGCTCCCCGCATATGGTGCGTTAACATAACAGCATTATACATAAAAATAAAAAAGGCGATGAAAATAAAAGACGTGCTTATATCGACTTGTAACCTGATCCTGTAGAATAAAGTATAATGTGTATATTGTACTCACTTACATTCAATAATATTGTTAAACAGATGCTCAATTCACATTATTTACATTCCACATTGTGTGCTATTTTACAAATAATTCATTAAATTTATTGTTTCTTGATTTAACACTGTTGCATTTGCTACATATTTATAAATAGGATAGGATTTTTTGAGGCCAGTCGTGGCGCAGAGGCACGAAGTGTGTCTGTAAAATCGACTGGTTGTGGGTTCGATCCCCACTCGAGAAAGTGAAACATTAATTTACATTTATATTTCCATTTCTTCGTTCTGGTGTCGAGGCAAAGCGCGGCGTTGAGTTCTGCCACTCAACACGCAATGCCTCCAGAACTCGGCGGAAAGTGTGGAAAGGAGTGTCTTAACACTAGGTTCCCTCTGCCTACCCTGCTGTGTGCGGGATACAGCGTGTAGCTGATTTGATTTGATAGGATTTAACTGGTCTGGATAAGATGAAGTTTGGCCGTAAATTACAACATCATATTTTTTTACTCTTACGAAGACCGACAGCAGTATGGGTCAGATAAACAAAAAATTTGCGGCTATAATGGAAACGTTTATACTCCGAAATGGCTTATTAAATTGATCAATTCTTCGGTATTATAAGCGTTCGGAGATTTTTTTTTTTTGAAAAAAGAACTTCTATACCTTATTTCGTTCAATATTTAGCAATTTTAAATAACACATATAATGTTAGAGTAGTAAAATAATGAATTATATAATAAACAAAAATTGAGCCCAGTCGTGGCGCAGGGGCACAAAGTGTGACTGTAAACGCGACTGGTTGTGGGTTCGATCCCCACTCGAGGAGATGAAATATTTATTTTCATTTCTCGGCTCTGGTGTCGAGGCAAAACGCGGCGCTGAGTTTGGCCACTCAACACGCAATGCCTCCAGAACTCTGCGGTATGTGGGGTACGGAGTGTCTTAACATGAGGTTCCCTCTGCCTACCCTGCTGTGTGCGGAATATACCGTGAAGATGTTTTTTTTAAATTGTATATTAATTATTGTATTTTAGGTAAAACCGACGTAGCAGTACAAATAATATCGAACCTGTATCACAATTTCCCGTGGCAGCGTACACTAGTGGTTACTCACAGTAATCAAGCACTCAACCAACTGTTCGAGAAAGTGGCTGAGTTGGACGTGGACGAACGCCATCTCCTACGTCTTGGTCACGGAGAGGAATCTTTACAGACAGACAAAGATTTTTCGAGGTTTGTGCATATATAGTTACTTTATTACTACATACGTAATAAATGGGACTATGTTATTTTCTAAATAGAGAAATTAAATATCTTGGATTCGTGATATTTTGTATAAAGAATATTTTTAAAGGTAACTTGGTGAACATTTATTTAATAATCGATGTCAATATTAAATTAATTTTTAATAAAAATTGAGTACTGTTACCTTCTACATGCGCAATAAATGAAGCTATTTTTAAATATGAAATGGACTGCATACATTTAAAGGTTGCAACGATAATATACATACCAACCATATCATAGCTAGCATAATTGGTTTTTCTTGATTGGTGCAATAGATAAAATTTACTCGGGTAACGCGCAATTGACGCATATATTGATATATTTTTTTTTGTTTTGAATAAATGAAATAATTTATTTTTTTTAATTTGAATTTGTATCTGTATTTCTTTAGGTTTTCTATTTATTATACTAGTACATGTATATATGTCGTTCACGCTTTGAAGGAAATTACATCTTATCAGGTTTGGATCGAGAGCTAAACTGAAATCTCATTTATTTCTATGATGATATTTCTTACATTAATCCTATACACAATTACCATTAGATACGGGCGAGTGAACTACGTGCTATCAAAGAGATTGGAGCTACTGGACCACGTCTCGCGACTCCATCGCACCCTCGCGGTGGGGGGCGACGCGGGCGCCACCTGCGAGCTGGCGCACCACTTCCACGTCTACCACGTCAGGCCGAGATGGCGGGCGTTCACAAGGATATGTGAAAAAGACGAGGTAAGGGTATAGGAGATAAGTTACAGTAGGTAAGCCCTACGGATCCGCGGCCGCCCTGAAGTTAGCTGTAGCTTGCCCAGATTACATTTTAGGATGCTTCTTTTTTTTTTCAGCTTCACGCTGTATCTCGCATGAAGCAAGGTAGGCAAAGAAAACCTAGTATTACTACAATCCGCTCCCTTTTTCTGCCGAATTCTGGAGGCATTCCGTGTTGAGTGAGGATGAATGCTTCTTACTTTTCATTTATTTACCTTCCGAGTGAACAATGTGCAAAGTTAACTTCAGGGCGGCCACGCTCACGACTCGTCGCCGTACTGCAATCAAAGTTTTTCTTTACGTATCGTAACTTATCGCTTGTTGATATCATCACACTGTTTTTCACTGCAAACGCGATGGTTGTGGTTCGATTTCCACTCAGGGATATATTAAAATTATTTTCCTTTCCTCGCTTGTAATTGACTGTGTTGAGTTTCGCTATTAATAAAAAGGGAAAACGGGACGTGGCGTCTATATGTACTACATTACCTTTGATTACCCTTTCCCAGGCACGGGAAAAGGTATTAGAATTTAAAAACTTCAAAACGTTATATGTTCAGAAACCAAGCACTGGCAAAAGAGCGTTAAATTTGTGTTTCACTACTTCTATTTCTGGATTAAGTGTATGAAAAGTCGTTACGCACATAGGTAGGTACACATTCACTCTGTAGAGTTTATATTTAGTTTTATGGTTCTTGAAAACACAGTTAAACTAATAGCCCCAGATCCTAGGGCCCCCAACCCTACGTCATTTTAGCAAAACTGAAATTTTGAGGACTATTAGTCTAATATATAGTTAAGACAACACGTTTACTCACTAATTTGAAAGTGGGGCCCTTTCAGAGGTAGCGCCAAATAAAGGCTTTCTTGAAACAGTCCTTAAATAATATATGAAAAATTAAAGCTTCCTAGTATAACGTATTTTGCCCCAATTTTAAACAACCTTTAGAATATTTAGCAGGAGTAAACGCCCACTTAAGGGGTCTGGTAATAATAAATATACATTTTTTACATTATTCTTTAATACACATTTAATATCGATATGAGCGTTTCTATTATAATTTAGGTGAGTACACACTCAAGGTGTGTAACCATACCCCACTTTCAAGTTAGTAAGTACGCATAGAGTCTTAACTACATATTAGACTATTAATATTCAAAATTTCAGCTTTGCTAAAATTACGTAGGTCTGCGAGCCCTGGGATCCAGTTTATAAGAATATACAGAAAGATATACAAAAATATATAGATAATGAAATAGATATTTGAGAATTCGATCAAAATTCGGTACTATGAATATTTTTATTTTTTCGTGCTAATAAATGAAAATGATGTGTTGAGTGGGATGGAAAGTGGAAAGCACAATGTGTTTTTTTTTTCTTTTTTTAGAGTGTTAAGACCTAGTGTTAAGACACTCCGTTCTCCATTTTCCGCCGAATTGATGAGGCATTATATGTTGAGTGGCGGAACTCAATGAAAATATTAGAGTGTTAATCGAACGCACAACCGTCGCGTTCACAGTGACACGCCACTGCGCCACGATTGCATCAGTGTGAAGTTATAATAACAATAATATTTATTTTCTATCTGGCAGACCAAATCCATAGAAATAATTAGTAAGGAGTTCCCGTTTCACGAATTCTTCGACGATGCCCCCAAACCGTTGTTCCCTGGAAAATCTTATGAGCAGGACATGGAAATTGCAAAGAGCTGTTACAGGTATTAAATACATTATTTTGCATAGTGGAACGTATTACCGGTATTTGGCCGGTAGTTCACCAGTCAATTAAAAAAATCAAGAAATATATAATTTTGTAAAATTATTATATAAGTTCCGGTCTTTAAGGTCTATAAGGATCCATCCGAAACATTTTGAAATAATATTATACTATATTGTATTGTTTCGTTTATATTCTAAAATATATTTTTTTACTATTATAATAAAAAATTCTAATGTTTAAATAAATTGATCAACTAAATAAATATTTCATATATTTATTTAGTTGATTAATTTTAGTTTTTTTGTTACATGTCTTAGTTTTTTTTTACACGTCTTAGTTGTTTTTCAACCTGATCCCATGATCTCAAAAATAAATATAATTTTAGGTACATAGATCACATTTTCGAAGAACTAGAAGAATTCAGAGCCTTCGAGCTGTTGAGGTCTGGTCTAGACCGATCTAAGTATCTGCTGGTGAAGGAGGCCAAAATCATCGCCATGACTTGTACACACGCGGCTCTAAAACGCTCTGAACTTGTAGAAATGGGTATGAATAAAATCTATTTTTTTTAGCTTCCATCTCCACTCAAGGAGTCTAGTGTTAAGACACTGCGTTCCCCATGCATCGCCCAATTTTTGAGACATTGCGAGTTGTGTCATTGAACTCAATGTCTCACTTTGTCTACTTAGCAGAACAAGGAAATTTTAATATTTCTTTCTCCTAATTAGTAGTAGGGAATTGAACTCACAACTGTCATATTTACAGTAAGACGCTGTGTTATTGCACTTCGACAGTCTCAATGCTATTTAACTTATATCCCACTGCATAAGTGTATTTTAAAAACCTTTCAGAAATTTGAACTATCATCGGAGATCTACACTATTTTATATAAAATTTCCTTTCTTTAAGAATCTTACTGTACAAAGAATAAATTAATCTTATTTCAAAACTTGTTTCTTGGTTAGCTGGCGTAATTAACAAAAAACTAAACTTAGCATTTTCTTCGAATTAATTAATATTTTTGAATCTCATGTAACATTAAAAATCCATACAGGTTTCAAATACGACAACATACTAATGGAAGAATCCGCCCAAATCCTAGAAATTGAGACTTTTATTCCACTTTTGCTACAAAACCCTCAAGACGGCCGATCGCGTTTAAAACGTTGGATAATGATAGGGGATCACCATCAGCTGCCGCCGGTGGTGAAGAACATGGCCTTCCAGAAGTATTGCAATATGGAACAAAGTCTTTTCACTAGAATGGTTAGACTTGGAGTTCCCTATGTGGAACTAGATGCCCAGGGTCGTGCGAGACCAACGTGAGTAAAATTGGAATTTTTTATTATTTATTCAGCGTTCATCGTAAAAGAGGGGATGAAGATAGTTCATTGTGCGTGCGTATCGAACCCACACCTACTCCCGTCCCGAATTAGACGCTATTCAACTGCGCTAATGGCCTAAATAATTTTGTTTTTAAGCAAATGTTTTTACCTTTGTATATAAGCAAATGTTTTATTTATTTTATTTGATCGTTTACATTTTTTGCCGTATTTTTTCCATATGTACATACATTTCTTTGTGTGTTTATTACTCATTAGTTTATTATGTTTCTGTCTTTGTTCAGAAATCTTAACCACATCTTATCTTGTCAAGAAATGAGTCACGTGCATACTCGTATACAGCCTAGTAACCTAGTATCATAAATTAAAGATAAAATATTAAAATTTTGAACGATTTTGAATGAATATTTAAAAAATTACAACTAAATTCAACTCAACAGTGAATTCATTCATTTGATTGACCTTTTTCTTGCTAAGTGATTAACAAAAAATTAACAAATACAACTGTTGCTGAGATTATTTTATTGTTCGAATATTTTTTTCATTTTATTATAGATTCTTTTATGAAAGTAAATATAATTATGTGTAGAATGGGAACCTACTTAAAAGAAAAAATACATAAATATAAAGGCGCCACTGTCAACCATATTCTCATAATGATTATTCTATTTTGAAAGGACAATAGTACAATAACACAACAATGTGGCAATCTTTTTGTATGATGTCTATTTATATTTACATGATATATAAATTACTGACTGTAAAATCGACTGGTTGTGGGTTCGATCCCCACTCGTAGTTAGTGAAATATTTATTTACATTAATATTTTCATTTCTTCGCTCTGGTGTCGAGGCAAAGCGCGGCGTTGAGTTCCGCTACTCAGCACGCAATGCCTCCAGAAATCGGCGGAAAGTGGGGAACGGAGTGTCTTAACACTAGACTCCCTCTGCCTACCATGCTATATGCGGTATACAGCGTGAAGCATATTTAATTTAATTTAATTTTATATCTAAATTATTTCAGTTATACTAATTTTCATATTAAACTTATTATTGAAAGTCTATTATTAAATTAGTGTTAAAAATATATACGCACAACACAGAAAGTGCACACGCTTTGTTTTGTTTTGCTAGAACAGAAAATTTAAAGTAATTAATTTAATCGAGTTGTAATCGATAAACCAACCATAAACATCGATTTCTAGGGATGTATATATTAATGTAGGCGTAAATAAGTTCAGAACATTACATATCTGTGTGTCAAATCCACAAATGATCATGATATCAGAATTCATATGACATCAACAAATTTACATTTGTTATTAGCTTATCTATGAATTTAAATATTTTATGATTATTCAAATATTAAGAATTTTTGTATTCGTCGGTTTGCTGGTGATTGTCTGGCTATCTGTTTTTAGGGTGTGAATTCGATTACACGTTAGGACCATTTGTGGGAACAGTATTTTTTTATTTTATTTTATTGTGTATATATTTAAAAATGCAAGTTCGCTATTTACCATTTTATTTTTGTAGTAGATATTCTTCTTAGTATCGAATTTGAAGGCCTTGAAATAAATATTATGGTCTTCACCGGATGAAACTTTTAAACGCAAAATGTTTTCCAGCAAGTTACTAGGGCTACAGTTGGAGGGTTAAGAAAATATGATTTTTATATACAAAACTTATATTAATAAAATCATAAATTGAAATACAAATTAAATTTAAAACTAAACTATATCTAAGATTACTGTTAGAAAAACAGTAATCTGTTTAAACCTAAATTAATCTAACTTAACCTACGACTTAATTACTCCACGATGGAATAATAAGTGTGGGAACGGAAGAAATTCCTTTCCCACCGGCGCTGTTCACCCGATCTCTCCTTTGTCAGCATTTTGTGGCGCTCGGCCGCCTGTCAGACGGACATATTATCAATCAAAAAAAAAACATATTATAATATTAAATAAATTTTCCGCCTGTGACACCGAGCGCTATATAACAAGCAAAATCAGCAGTACAAAACAAATATATCCAATAGCTCCATAGATTTTAGAAATAAATTAACCTATATATTCTTCTGATGTACTGAAATAAATTTTTGGGAAAAATAAAAATTTTTTTACTAATTGCGTGTAAAAAATTAAATGGAAATGCTTTTAAATAGAAGTCAGATATTGTTTTGTTATGACACCACGCTTCTCCGTGACGTCATTCTTCTTGTTAAATAACAAGATAAGAAGAAGGATCTATTGTTCCTGAAATAAAATAACGTGATCTGCATACATTCACACTCGCATTCTTCGAACGTCAACGTCTTCACATTCAAATTAACACAATAGAGCTCTGATTATCTAAACCACTGGTTCCCAACCAGTGGTCCGCGGACCACCAGTGCCGCAGAAGTCTAAATATGGTCCGCGAACGATTTTAATTTTATGACTGGGGATGGTGAGGCGAAGTTTCTGTTTGATTATTACAGTAATTTTTTATTATACCTACATGCATAGTGCCTGTTACCAAGAATGATATAAAAGTTGTCCTTGATCAAGAAAATGTTGGGAACCCCTGATCTAAACTAATCCGAGGACATGGATATTCGGAAAACCAGTTTTTTTCCGAATAATCGAAATGAATTGATTCAGACATATTATATATTTTTTTAGCTTCACGTTTTACATGCCCTGTGCACGCCCACAGCAGGGTAGGCATCCAATTTCCGCCGAATGCTGAACGCGTAACGGCGGAACTCAACGCAGCGATTTGTCTTGACACTGTAGCGAAGAAAAAGCAAATATAAAAAAAATGTTTTCCCCTATTTAATGAAAACTAGAAATTATGATTATAAAATTAAACATTAAGTCTTGTAACATAACATTACACACAATGGGCGATGACGCTAAAAAAATCGGCGTATTAGTTCGGAGAATTACCGACGCTGTAGTTCATATAATTCATAATGCAGCTTCACGCTGTATCCCGCACACAGCAGGGTAGTCAGAGGGAAGGTAGTGTTAAGACACTCCGTTCCCAATTTTCTACCAAATTCATATATTATATATGTAAAATAATATATTTCTGTTCTGTCTTTTTAGCATTTGCAATTTATATCGTTGGAGATACCGTAACTTGGGTGATTTGTCGCATGTGTGCTCTCAGCCCGAGTACCGCGCGGCCAACGCCGGTCTTAGATACGATTTCCAATTGATCAACGTTGATGATTTCAATGGGGCCGGTGAAACTGAACCCAGTCCCTATTTCTATCAGGTGAGATGATCTTCTAGACTTCTATTAGTGTTAAAAAATATATAATTATTATAAATTTGAAGCTTGCTTTTAACTTAGCAAAATATTATTTCGGCGGAAAAAAATAGACCATCTTAAATATTTATTTACTATAGAATGCATTTTACACATTCTATGATATTTATTGACACTTTTATATTGTATTATGTATTTTTCGCTTTATATTTATTGTTTTTACTATCAACAGAATTTAGCTGAAGCCGAATATGTAGTAGCGGTGTTCATGTACATGCGTCTTATAGGGTGGCCCGCGGAAAAGATCTCCATACTAACGACGTACAACGGACAGAAACATCTGATCCGTGACGTCATCGCTAAACGATGCGCTGGCAACCCGCTCATTGGGTACCCACACAAAGTAAGTTTTTTTTTTAATATGTTATAATGTATTTTTAACATTTTTAAAGTGAAAAACGAAGAAACATTGTTTCAGAAAATAATAAAATTGAAATTTCTTGCTAGTTTAAAAAAAATTATATCAATCTATTAAGCTTCACGCTGTATCCTGCACACAGCAGGGTGGGTATGCAGAGGGAACTTAATAATAAGTCACTCTCCGTTCCCCACTTTCCGCGGATTTTAGGAGGAATTGCGTGTTGGGTGGTGGAACTCAGCGCTGTGCTTTGCCTCGACATCAGAGCGAAGAAATGAAATATAAATTTAAATAAATATTTAATTTCCTCGATTGGGGATCGAACCCACAACCAGTCGCGTTTACAATCAAACATTAGTGCTCCTGTGCCACAACTGGCCTCAATTATTATGTTTTATAAAAAAAGTATTTAGTTCATAAAAGTTTATAATAACACTTTAAAAATGTAAAAAATGTTTTAAAATCGGTTTCAGTTTCTCTCACGTTCCACTATTGTAATCGTGACGACATTGTTTATAGCTATTTCCAAACATTAGATCAGTCAGTTGAAAAAATCCATTATCGCTTTTTTACCTAAACATTTCATAATCGATTTTTTTTTACAAAGAATATTTCTTTATGTCGAATTTAGAGAATTTATAGATTTAAAAGTTTAATGTGCTATTCACATAATAAACACAAAAAAAATTAAAATAGTTTTGAAATAAATTTTTTTCATCTTATATTTTATTACTTAGTGTGAAGTTCAGAACGCTTGGATGGTTTATAAGGAGCGCGGGTTCGAATCTCGCTACGTTCAAATTGTGATACATTTTCTAAATAAGTATCAGTTTTAGAAATTCTTATTACAAAATTTGTGATGTTAAAAATAAATAAGTTCTATAAAAAACAATTCTATTAAGTTATAACCTAAAACATTTTTTTAATGTTTATTTTATAGCAGTTTTATGTCAGATAGAAATGTTGAGTGATGAAACTCAACACCACTACCTACTTTACTTACTTTTTTTATTGATTAATCTAACAGGTGGCCACGGTGGACAAATACCAAGGCCAGCAGAACGACATAGCGCTGGTGTCGCTGGTGCGCACGAAGGCGGTGGGGCACGTGCGCGACCTGCGCCGCCTCATCGTGGCCGCGTCGAGGGCGAGACTCGGCCTCTACGTATTCGCGAGGGCCAACTTATTTAGAAACTGCTTTGAATTGCAACCTACGTTTAATCAGGTCATTGGGTTTTTTTATTATTATTTATATTTCTTGGTGAATTTGCTTTTGGATGGCTATTAAATAAGGATAGATTCCTATATCAAATTTGAATAAAGTTGTTGTTTTCTCAATAACTATATTATTATTACATAACATTATATATATAATATATAGACTATACGTCTAATGACAATGACTATATAGTATAGACAAATGTTAACTTACGAACAAACTATTGATATATTATTAATAATAGAATAGATCAGTTATCGGTAATCTTGTCTAAAATAAAACTTGGTAAAGCCATTCTAAAAATATTTAAGAATCTTCTGCTTTGAGTTTAAGAACAAAACGCAATATTTTTAACAATTTTAAAGTGTTATTCCACACTTAGGTAAGAAAAATACTTATTTAGAAAACGTATAAAAAATAGAACGAACTCGAACCCGCCCCTCCTGGAAACCGACCACGTTTTCTAAATAAGTAAAACACAATATATCTAAATATATTATATTTTGTTCTTAAACTCAAGTCACTAATGACTTCCGAGAAGGAATTGGTTGTCAGACTCGTCAAAATTTGAAAGTTATTTAAATTAAATTTATATTTTTTATTTGTTGTGTATACTAAAGTCTTGGCTGATTTCTGTCTGTACCATTACATGTAAGTGTAATATGTGAAAATTTATTATATAGGATATTTTTTAATGTAATAGAAACCAAAACAATTATTTTAAAAAAAATATCTGTCTGTCTGTGTATGCACGCTAGTCTCAGAAACGGCTTAACTGAACCGATTTAAATACAGTTTTCACTATTGCATTGTGGAAAGCTTTCCTTAACATTTAGTGGTAGCATATCTACTAAAAATATTTTCTTCGACAAAATTGCTACAAGAACTCTTTTCACTGAAGTGTAGTTTTCTTTAAAATTATTATATATTTCCAGAACACATTTTAATATTTTAAATAACTCACATTAGTAAATAAATAAATAATGTATAGTTCAAGCGGGCGAAGCCGCTAGCGAGTCGATAATATATTAATAAATATTTGAAGAAAGAGATATGATTCACAACATCTGGCAAATGTAAATACATATACTGGTTTATTGGTTTGAACAGTTGATTTATGTTTAATGAGTTGTTATAATTGAATTGTGTTTAATTGAATTATTTTTGTGGAAACTAAATATATTAAACATTTACATACAAAATTAATCAATTATTTAAATATAGAATTAATAATAATAGCGGAGTTGAGTTCCGCCACTCAGCACGTAATGCCTCCAAAATTCAGCGGAAAGTGGGGAACGGAGTGTTTTAACTCGAGGTTCCCTCTGCCTACCCTGCTACAGCGTGAAGCTGATTTAATTTATTGATTGATTTTAATTAATAATAAATTAACCCCATAAAAATGAACTTAAAAAAATTGTTAAGATCAGTAAGAAAACGATATTGATAGACTTGTAGATTCTATATGCGGAAATCGTACTAAGAATCAAAAACACGTATGTTTGTATGTAATGAGTATGCCATACATATAATAAAAAAACCTTATAGTAGAATTCTTGTATTACTTACTTTACATATTAATTCAAGTAGCCGCAAGTAGTTTTGCATATTAAGGAACAAATTTACACTTTATTTTGCCGCAGGAAAACGCGGTCAAAATTGATTGACCTAGTGTTAAAAAGATATTTTATTTTGTCATTGTGACGAAATTCGAATGGATTTGATTTTAAATATGTTTGTGTTTGATTACTACATGAAACTTTTTAAAAAAAATCAGCTACACGCTGTATTCCGCACACAGCAGGATAGACAGAGAGGAACCTTGTGTTAAGACACCCCGTTCCCCACTTTCCGCCGAGTTCTGGAGGCATAGTGTGCTGAGTGACGGAATTCAACGCCGCAATTTGCCTCGACACCAGAAAGTGAAGAAATGAAAATATAAATTTAAATAAATATTTCATTTCCTCGAGTGGGGATCGAACCCACAACCAGTCGCGTTTACAGTCACACTTTGTGCCTCTGCGCCACGGCTGGCCTCAATGAAACTCATGAAACTGTTTTTAATGAAAATATTTTTAAATGATTGAGAAAATGATTTTGGTTTGGCCGGACGCTATGCCAAAACCAGCAACGTAGGTAGGTACTTAACGCAATGATTCGTGTAGGGAAATAATATGAAATTAAAGACGAAGGTGAGGACAGCTTTGGACGTTTCTTTAATTTAACTTGTTATATTCGCAATGTCATATAACATAATATTATAAAAAAATATCGTCGTTTTACTGAATGCGAAGGTGGTGTGTTCGATTGCAACCTGGGGAATTAATTATTGTAATTTTCTGGCTGTGGCGACCATCACTCAATATCACGAAAATTGGATAAAAAGTGGAAACGGAGTGTCTTAACAATACGTTTCCTCTGGCCTCCCCGATACATATAGGCTATTAGCGTGATGCTAAAGTAATGATAAATGTGTGTTTGTGCCCATCATATAATGACGTATTAATAAATACGACTCCAGCTGACGGAGCGCTCGCTGGAGCTGGAGCTGGTGCCGGGCGAGCGCTACCCGGCGCAGCGCGGCGCGGCGGCGGCGGTGCCGGACGCGCTGCGCCTGCGCGTGCGCGACATGCCGCACATGGCGCGCTTCGTGTACGACATGTACGTGGACGTCGTGGAGCGCGCGGGGCGCCACCAGGTCCGTATATAGTACTCGCTTGAACTTGTGGACGAGTATAAATCAAATATACATATTTAGAAAACGTATAAAAAATTGAAGGAAGCGGGACTCGAACCCGCGCCTTTCTGGAAACCGGCCAGACACTCTGACCACTAAGCCATACGTTGTCTTAGAGTCCCGCTTCCTTTAAATTTTTATACGTTTTCTAAATATGTATTATGTGTGGAATAACACTTTAAAAATGTTAAAAGTATAAATAAAATATTCTCCACAAACACACTATACATTTATTTATGCTTTTTAAGTAATGATTTTCATGAAAAATATTTTTATAATAATGTCACGATTAAAAATATAATTTAAACTTTCCATTAGAACAAAAAGTCGTGGAGCGCACCAGGCACGTTGTCGCAGAAAGAACCCGAACACTTCATCCCGGCGCACCCCGGGGCCACCCACGACAGCGACGACGAGGACTTCCAGCCGACGGAAATTGTTAACGAAGTAGAGGAAGCTGATGCCTAATGCTCATTGATACATTAGTACAACAGAATTTTGAATTCATTCGCAAATACATATCTCTACATGGGAACTTTGTCTATCTTTATCTGCCAGTGACTCTATCTGTCCAAACGTTATTAAAATTTTATACAGTACAGTCGACGAGTCGTGGCCACTCTAAAGTTAGCGAATTGTTTTTCGAAAATCAAAAGTAAGATTAAGTCAAAATAAATTTGCGCAGCAACCTACAGCTAATTTCAAGGCGGCCATGACTCGTCGGTCGTACTGTATAACGTTTTATTAATATTTTTTAATTCACTTCTTTTGAGTACATATATTTACATGTGGATATGTAGTAAACATTTATTTCCTATAAAAATAAACAAAATAACATCTATCTCTTATAAATATTACTTTTGATTACAATCAAGATATTATGAGAATATAAATTGGCGGAAATTAAACCACGTCATCTGATAATAATAAAACTACGCGCAATAGCCCACAGCCATAATATATATGTCATCAGTTTACTCATTTCACGATTTTTTTTTATAAAATATTTATTTTTATATTAAACTAGCGACCCGTTCGCGACTTTGCCCTCTTGTAAGTACTATAAAATTATACGTTTTCTAATGTTAATTACTTGTGAACTAATAACATTATGATTTCAACGGCAATATTCATACGTTAATAAATAAAGTTTCATTTATTTCAAAGCTCATTTTGTATCAATATACACATGCATTTTTTTAAGCCGTAAATAAAACTAATACTAAATATTAAGGAAAATTTACCAAAACAATAGTGAAAATTGCATTAAAATCTATTAAGTACTGACAAACAAACATTTAAAATACAATACCCTCATGTACACAACGATGAGTTATTTTTATTATATGTATTAATAGTTGGTTATCTCCTCAAATAAGCTGTTAAGATTACGTACTGTGAACTGTGTGCATAACATGATCTGTACCAATATTTTTTTTAATAATCGAGCTCAAAATAAAATAATCTTTAACACGATTTTTATTTTGTTTTGAAAATAAACTAGAAGTTCGATCCACTATTTGAAAATTCTTAAATTTCATTTTCTTTTTTTTATGTATCTTTGTTTAGCTTTAAGTTAACCCTAATGTCACTATAGATTAAGTTATTCGTAAGAAAAAATAAACATTTTTAATACAATATTTAGTTTTATTCAAAATAGGTACAATAAAAGCATTTAATATAATCTAGTACTATAATAATAAATACTAAAATTAAAATAAACAATTACAGTTTTCAATCATTTAATAAAAATATAAAATTCATAACAAACAAACATTTTTACATATTCCATTAAAAAAAACAATACACAACAAAATTAGAACAGCCCTTGTATTTCGCCAGATTCTGTATCTAAGTCGATATCGTAAATGCTAGGGCGTGTAGGAAGTCCCGGCATTTTGGATATTTCTCCCACCATTGGCACTACGAAGCCCGCGCCGACGGATACAAAGATGTTGTTAACACGCAGCGGGAAGCCGACAGGTGCTCCCTTCACGCTGGGGTCGCCCGTTAACGAGTTGGAGGTTTTAGCCATACATATGGCTAGTTTATCGTATCCCTGGGTATAGAAAGGTTGATATTAGAAACACGTTGCATATTATATAAGCCAATTATTCGATTATCGTTATACAGAATGGTAAAAAGAATCATATATGTTTTTGGTCCCTGATTCAAAAAGAGAGGTGTTGAATTTAACGTGTCTATGTGTCTGTCTGTTACACTGTAACTCCTAAATCAATGAACAGATTTGAGTGTGGTTTTTGTAATCGAGAGAATTGTTCATCACTTTGGTTCTTAGATATGTTTTATGAAAATCAGATTTGTAATTTAATAGCTTCAAACACTTTGCCGGGGCGGGGCATATTAATGAAAAATAATAAAAAGGTTTTAGTTAAAATTTGACGTACTAATAATATTAACACGCAATCAAATCCTGATCAATATTATAATTGTTTTAATATGATAGAAGTATTAGAGGCCAGTCGTGATGCAGAGGCACAAAGTGTGACTGTAAAATCGACTGGTTGTGAGTTCGATCCCCACTCGAGGAAAGGAAATATTTATTTTCATTTCTGCGCTCTGGTGTCACAGCAAAAGCGCGGTGTTGAATTCCGCCATTCAACACACAAGCTCTCCAGAACTCGGCGGAAAGTGGAGAATACAGTGTCTTAGCACTAGGTTCCCTATGCCTACCCTGCTGTGTGCGGGATACACCGTTAAGCTAATTTATTGACAGATAACTACATTGCTTACATTTTTAGTGAATTCCTTAATCTTATCCAGCACTTCATCAGAATATTCAACTTGTCCAGCGCCGTACATTTCGGTGGCAATTTTTTGGATCTTATCCTGAATTGGCATGTTTAATGGATATAGATATTCGAATTTGGAAGGTTTTTCGCACGCTGCTATAACCGCATCAGCCAGTTCCAAGGCACCCTCGCCTCCCTTCGCCCAGTGGTTGCATACCACCGCTCTGAACGCGCCGTTCTTTAAAGCATATTCTTTGACCATGTTAAGTTCAGCTTCAGTGTCGTTGCTATTAATAAATTATTAATATTTTTATTACACCAAATTTAAACTGCTTGAAACGTGAAAATTAAATATAATTAAAGTAATAGTGAATTACCCGTGTCTATTGATGGCGATAACAACAGGAACTCCGAATTTGTTACCGTTGCTTATATGCTTGCCTAAGTTGCACAAACCTTTACTTAATAATTCCAAATTTTCCTAAAAGAATATAAAAAAAAGAAAGTAAATATAATCTGCATTTGAAAATTCTATAGGAAAGTATAGTGATTATAATTTATCAACCTGAACGTAAACGTCATGCAGCGGTAGTCCAGGGCTGACAATGGGACCTCCTCCATGCATTTTGAGCGCGCGCACCGTGCTCACTATGACTGCGCAGTGAGGAGTATCACCGCTCGCTCGACATTTAATATCGAAGAACTTTTCCATTCCTGAAAATAGATACAAGCCAGTGTTTTAGTACATACAATAAAAAAGGATATATTGAAAATATAATTTTGCATTAACTTTAATTATACAACGTTACATTGTATCCCGCATACGGCCGGGTAGGCAAACGGAACTTAGTGTTAAGACACTCTGTTCCCCACTTTCCGCAGATTTTTTGAGGTATTGCGTATTAAATGGCGGAATTGAACGCCGGGATTTTGCCTAGGCACCAAAGTGAAGAGATTAAAATATAAATAATAATTCTTAACATTTATTTATTTCTTCATTTATGAACATTACTTACTTTATATTATCTATCTTTAATTTGGACTCTGTAAAATTACAAATTGCATACCAATATCAGATCCGAAGCCAGCTTCAGTTGCAACGAACCCATCGCTCCGAGCTAGTTTCATAGCAATTTTATCCGCCAAGATAGAAGAACAGCCGTGGGCGATGTTAGCGAACGGACCAGTATGAACGAGAACAGGTGTACCCTCCAATGTTTGCATCAACGTTGGCTCAAATGCATCTTTCAATAATACCATGAGGGCTCCGGTGACACCCTAAACAAAAGAAAATATATTAGAACATATTGGATATTACAAGCTTAAAATACAAAAGTATTTTAATAGATATATATTCTTTAGCAACATAAAAAGAGTAGTGGTATATTTGGAAGTACTTCTCAAATACTTCAGTTGACATTCTTAAACACAGTATCGATAATACTGGAGGAAGGTCAAATAAAAACTTACCAGATCATCAGCAGTAACAGGGTTGCCGCTTGTATCAAGCGCGACGACCATATTGGCGAGTCTCTGTTTAATATCCTCTACGTCTTTGCCCAAAGCTAACACAGCCATGATCTCAGAAGCCACAGATATGTCGAAGCTGGTCTCACGAATGAAACCCTTTTCTGTTGGCGACTGACCGATTGTTATTTTCCGTAAATATCTGTCGTTAAGGTCCACAACTGAAAAGATAGTCATTTCTTTAGTTTTCTAAGTAAGTAGCTTTTTTTAAATATTTTGTCTAATGATCACATTGAGTAATTTTTTTTATATTTTTCATATAGATACATCGATTTATAAAAATAAAAAGATTTTTTAAGAAGATTACCTACCTCGGTTCCACATTATATTTTTGGTATCGATATTTAGTCTTGCAAATTTTACCCTCTCTTCTGGTGTGAGAGCGTCAGGGTCGACCTTGTTAATACCCAATCTTTTCAGCCGCCTAAGCTGTATTGCGGAGAATTTTCTTACTCCCTTAATCTTTGGCACAAGACGGTCATATAAAGGACCATCTTTTTGAGTTAGTTCGTGGAAAATTCTAGCATCCATTTGGGCAGCTAAAAGATTGTTCGCGGCAGTGACTGCATGTATGTCTCCGGTAAGATGTAGATTAAAATCTTCCATGGGAATTACCTATTGGAAGTAATAGATTAAAAATATTTAACATCTAAAATATGTACATCTTCAAATTTAATTTAATTATAATAATATGTACATCGTCATATCTCGAATATGTACATCGTCAAAGTCACCCCAAAATTACTTGCCTGCGAGTATCCACCACCAGCTGCTCCTCCTTTTACACCAAAAGTAGGACCTTGACTGGGTTGACGCATGCAAGCAAAAGCATTGCGACCACGATGGGCACCTAGTGCTTGAACGAGACCAAGCAGTGTTGTGCTTTTACCCTCTCCTAGTGGTGTTGGTGTAATTCTGTCAGAAAGTTGATTTTATTCTATATCTTTTATATTTTATTACGTAATTATAGATATAATTTTAGAAAACGACCATCACAGACAAAAAGATAGGTGAGTATATGAAAATGAATTTTCTCTGTCTTTAAATAATTTTCAATACAAAAATAGGTAATACTGACCCTGCAACGACAATATATTTCCCACTGCGATCTCCATTCAGGCGGTCGAGTACCGACAGCGATATTTTCGCCTTGGTATTACCATATTGAGAAACTTCGCTCGGGAACAGTCCGATTTCCTCCGCCAACTGTGTAATGTATTTTGGTTTTTGGGAACGGGCAATAACGATGTCACTGGATTTTGATTAAAAAGAAACATTGTTTTTAATTTAATTTATAATAATTAGATTTATATTTAAGTATCCAATACAATTATAAATGCATAAGTTTAACGGCAAAAGCAAAATGATTTAAAAAAGATGCAATCCTTAACAAAGATTTTTATATATTCTTTTATTATTTTACTAAGGATTTAAGAATAAACTTCAACATTAGGATTTGACACTTGGTTCTCACTGCCTACCCTGCCATGAGGGTAAAAGTATCATGCTGGTAACAACAGACAGGTGGTCCAAATAAATATATGCTCCAAACCTAGGCACAGGAGATAACGTATTCAGTCTTAACGTCTGCAACGGCCAGGTTTTGCTGGAAACACGGTCGAGCTGCCTGCTCGCCGCCAGAACGGTGTTGCGCATAAGCATGGCCACCGTCATGGGGCCCACGCCGCCAGGCACCGGCGTCACGTGGCTGGCCACCGCCGCCGCTTCCGCGTACGCTACGTCTCCTACCAAACGTTGACCGCTGGCTTTTGTGGAATCTAGGAATTACAATTAAATTTTTAAGGAATAAGTGAATCGTGCAAAATTTGTGTGTCATGTCAAATTATAGATTGATATACAAGTCCTTCCATAACATTAAAAATATTTAATTAACACTATATTCATTACTTCACGCTGTGTCCGTAACGCAGAGAGAACGGAGCGCCAAACGCTACAGTCTCTGCATACCTCTTTCCATTATCCACTGTCATCAACTTCTTCATACTTGCCCTCCGGAGGGTGTTCATGCTTTTTACGTGTTTCTACAGCGACACTGTGTTTTCGAAGGTCAACCGAGGTCCCTCCTTATCTCTCTTACCGCTCATTTTTTCATCATAAACTTTTTCGCCATTCTTTCATCACTCATTCGTTCGACATGCCTAAACCAGCTAAGCACGTTCTTCTTCATTCTCACCGTGACATCCTCGCTAGTACCTACCATTCTATGTATCTCTTCATTGCAGATTAGATCAGCTAAGCTGACTCCATATATCCTACGAAGAGATCGCATCCCCACAGTATTCATCTTTCTTTCATTCTTCTTCTGTAAAATCCACCTTTCGCTGCCGTATAAAAGGGTCGGGCCAGACGTGCAGCTGTGCTGACGTTTCGCCGTCTCATCAATGCAGCTAAGGCACTGTTACCGACAGCGTGACGCGTTTCCGCATCTATCTCATATCTTCCATCTTTACGGAACATACTTCCCAAATATACCACTTCATTCACTTGCTCTAATTTTGTATTCCGTCCTTTCTTCATTTCTTTCAAATACCATTGTTTTCACATCGTTCTTTTAGAGCAGTGGCTAATACCTGTATCGCATTCTGATGATCATCAGCACGGCATTATCTGCGTACCGCAATTCACATTCAAGTCACCTACTGTCACTCGCATGTCACTTTGTTTCACTCCTTGAAGACAGCTAACCAAATAGAAATTGAACAACCAAGCTGACATGGAGCATTCTTTTTTAACACTCGATTGGATGTCAAGCCCAGGCGACCTACCAGCTCCTACTCGCACGCAGGCTGAGTGATCTCTGTAAAGACACTTTACAGCCTGCAGCAAGGTTCCGCTCACATTTTACCTGAGTAGTATATCCCAAAACTATGTTCATGATAAATAGTTAATCTAATAAATTTTTTACAAATTTATTTAGTTCAACATAGGTCGTAAAAACTAACAATAGACTTATAATAAGTATAAGATAGAGATTACCAAGATATATTTGAATTTCAAAGCACTTTTTAATATAAATACCTCTAAATTTGCTTTCTTTATTACATCGTCTTTGATAAACATTTTATGTGGTCACAAAAACATTAATTCAGTCTAAAATGTGTAAAGCACACCACTAAAGTGTAATGGCCGCACTGGCCGTCTAAGGTGATTGTGTGATATAATTATTTGTAAACAAGTCATTGAGGCCCAGTCATTGTTATATACTAAGACCTTCATGCTACTATTACTGACAAATAATTAGTACAGTATCAAATATATTTTATTATACGTAGGTACTATGCATAATAGAGCTTCATGGCGCAGGGGTACAAGCGTGTGAATGTAAACGCGATAGGTTCCGCCACTCAATACTCAAAGATTTCTGTAGAGAGTAGGGAATGGAAATGTTTTAATGGTAATGGAGCGTCTTAACACTAAGTGTTTTTTTTTTGGAAAGGACAAGACAAATGAGCGTGCGGGTCACCTGATGGTAAGTGATCACCGCCGCCCACGACCCCGTGCAACATCAAATGAGCTACAGGTGTATTGCTGGTGGTGAGGTGGAGGTAGACGCGCTTTTTGAAGGTATTCTAGTTGTATCGACATAGAACTTAGACACTGCAGATAGGCCTGCTACAGTTGAATGTCGCGTGGGAGCTAGTTCTACGAAACTGCAGAGTAATGGGGCGGTTTCTAGGTTCCCTCTGCCTACTTTATGTACGGGATTCAGCGTGAAGCTGATAAAAAAATACATGCATACAGCATACACGACCATTTGTATTTTACAAAGTAATCTAAAATCTAGACATTATAATGACGTATCGCCTAAACATAAACACTGCAAGGTGTACTTAAGTCCAATCCAAATTTTATACAAATTTATTGTTTTTACATATATACGAATTTATTGTTTGCCAATTTACAAAGTCAACTAATTGAAACAACTGTGTAAATAAATTATTATAAATGAGTAAACTAATTTGAACTTACCAGGAATTGGATTTATCCCACAATCTATGACCACAGCGCCTGGTTTGATCCACGAGCCTCGCACCAGCTCGGGCTTGCCAATAGCTACTACTAAAATATCGGCAGTCTTCGTCTGGAACATGAAACATAAGGAACTTTACTCTAATGACTTAACATTTAGAAATAGATCACTAATATGGTCTTATCAATAATTTTTTTAACAAACATTTAGGAAATTAACATTTTGAACTGTATATGATAACAACATACATAGCTTATAACTCTTTCGTGTCCTATTCTATAAACATAAAATATTTGAGGCCAGTCATGGCGCAGGGGTACAACATGTAACTGTAAACTCGATTGGTTGTGGGTTCGATCTCCATTTAAGGAAATGAAATATTTATTTAAATTTATAATTCCATTTCTTCGCTCTGGTATCGAGTCAAAGTGCGACGTTGAGTTCCGCCACTCAACACGCAATGTCTCCAGAATTCGGTGGGGAACGGAGTGTCTTAACACTAAGTTACTTCTGCCAACCCTGCTGTGTAAGCTGAAAAAATACAAAAAATATTACTTTACATTAAACAGAACAATAAAATTTCCATTTTTACGTACAATCTCACTCAAGTTCTTAGTTTTGGAGTGACACACGGTGACGGTGGCATTCTCCCATTTCAAAAGTTCCGCGACAGGAGTGCCCACAATTCTACTCCTGCCGAGGACTACTGCGTTTTTGCCGGCGATTGTGACGCCAGTACGCTTGATCAGCTCTACGCAGCCCGCCGGAGTACAGGGTACGAATCCTGACATGTCACCTAGTGCGACACGCCCTTCATTGTTGGTGTTCAGGCTAGATTAAAATGAAATAGAATATAGATAGAAAAAGTAATAAGTATTTTATGTACCTATTTTTGTAATATGTCCGATATTATAGTTTAGTTTTTGCTTAAATTGAGCATTTATTCAGTAGTAATAGGTGCTGATTAAAAAAGATTTCTTTTTTAGCTTTACGCTGTATTCGGTATAAAGTAGGGTTGCAGAGTTAATCTAGTGTTAAGACACTCCGCTCTCTATTTTCCGCTGAATTTTCGACGCATTACGTGTTGAGTGTCGGAACTCAACGCCGCGCTTTGCCTTGTTATCAGAGCGAATAAACGAAAAAAATTAAAATTTATTATCTATTGTCAAGAGTGGGATTCGAATCCACAAACGCCGTGATATAATATTTATTGTTTAAATTATTTATAGTCGTACTTAAGTTCTAAAGGCATACCCATCAACATCTTTATGCGGTGACACCGCATCAGTCACCAAGTGAGCGTCCATCGAGTTCACAGAGTCCAACGGCATCTGCACGATGATGCCGTGCACCAGCGGAGAGTCATTGAGATCGCTTAGCCTCGTCAGCAGCTACAAAAAAATATATTATACTATAAATATTTTACTTTCTATAGGAAAAAAATGTTTTAATTAAATAAAAGTAAAAAAATCTATATATAACTAAAAGTTTTCATTAGATATGTTAAAATTATATAGTTATTATATTAACTGTAAAATTCTAATTACCATTAAGTAAGTAGTCACATATACGAGTATAGTGGGTAACTTTTCATATAAAAATTCTTAAAAAAGATTTTCTTATTATCTTTATCTATCATGCCGTCGTAACGCATTCGATCCCCACTCGGGAGAATTAATTAATATTTTCATTTCAACTTCTACCACCAAGGCGTTGAGTTCCGCCACTCAAAGCCACGCCTGGCCTAGCCATGCCTCAAAAACTTCGGCGAAAAATTGGTAAAAGAAGTGTCTTAACACTAGATTCCAGCTGACTGATTTTTAGCTATCGTTTTTCGGTTATGCATATCATTAATACATTCAAAATTTTCCAATTATATCAATAAATAAAGTTTTTCGCCTATGCATATCATTTATAATTGCGACATTAAAAATTTTCCATTTATAATCTATAAATAAATGTTATAATATTGAACTTATTACGACAATAATATATTATCAAACAATATTGTTTAGTTACATCATGAGAATAACAAACTCTTCAATATCATCATGCCATAGGGGTGGAGGTCAGGAGCTAGCGATATCGCGCGAAGCGAACAAACATCGTAAATTTTATTTAGGTAAATACTTGAAGATTTAGATTAAGTATTTTACTTTGTAGCCTCTCAATCTAGGCAGCCCTGCAGGTTATGATTATATTGAAGTAACCTTCAGATCACCTTTTGTAACATGGAATACCTATATATTGTATAAATTATTGTTCCCCATGAAGCAGGGAAGGCAGGGGGAAGTGATTGCTATGACACTCCGCACCCCACCTCTCGCAGAATTCTAGAGGCATTGCGTCTTGAGTGGCGGAACTCATGACTGTGCTTTGCCTCGACACCAGAGTGAAGTAATGAAAATATTAAATATTTCATTTCTTTCAGAGAATCGAACTTACAGGCTACAACCTGTCACGTTTACAGTCACAGGTTTGTTTGTGCCACTGCACCATGACCGGCTTCAAATTATCATAATTGATAATTGTGCTAATTAAACTTTTTAGCTCAAATTCGAAAGAAATAAGTATTTAATTTCGTTAAATATACGAACAAGTATGAAACATAAAATATTTGGAAAAGGTTTATGTTGACAAGCTAGGTATTAACTTTACCTCAGATTGATTAATTTCACGTGGCAATTTGATATGTTCAGCGATGATGCCGATGTTTTCGGCTGCCCTCAGCTTCATACGAATGTAGACATTGGAGTCCTCTCGGCCCCCCACCTGCACAATGGCGAGCTTCGGCTGGAAGCCGGGGCTGCGCTTGCGCATCTCAACCACTTGCTCTTTAAGCTCATTTTCGATCGATCTGGTTTCACGAAATATAAATTTTAATATATTTTTATTAACAATGAAATTTGCAAAAAAATATTAAGGGCATCGTGGCGCAGTTGGACAGCGTTAGTTAGCTGTTACATCGATGGTTGTAAATTCGATACCCGTTCAATTATTTACTTAATTATGGTCATATTTACGGTCTCTCTGCCAACCCCGATATGCGTGTAGCTGTAAAAAATAAAATATGTTTTTTTAAATAAGAATTACAACATATCGACGGTACCCGTACGGACCCTAGGTATCGAAATTGAAAAATTGAAATATCTTTTATTACTCATTTGAACTACTAACACGGGTAGTTTTTGATTACATACAATTTTAATAAACCCATAAATAACTATTTTTTTTAAATTAAAAAAAAATAATAAAACTACACTTTTTAGTAGTTTAAAAGAGTGATAAAAACATTTCGAGTTTTCACTTTTGATACTTTACTTAGGGCCGTTATACTTAGGGTTCCCTAAGGGGTCTAATTGTTATTTCAAAAAAACATATTTTATTTTTACCTAAAAACCGTAGATATATTATACCTGTATAGGATACCGTTCGTAATAAAGTTACACTTTCATATTTTACAACGACTATCCTTGTTTTTGTGATTGCTATAGAGAACTGCTGAATGATTCTAGATCCCTGCATATTGCTTCTGACATTTGAACCAGGTATTTTTGTCTATAATATGAACACTTCCAAAGATATCAAAGCTAATAAATATAAATAAATAAATGTGCTTTCATAAAAATATGGATGTATAACTAGTTTGTCCGTATTAAATATACTTCTGGATAAAAATTTACCGAGCCACTTGTGTCCCGGAAATCACTTGTGCCGCCATCCTAACAAGTAGACTGATAGAGTACAAGAAAACCACTAAAAACCCTAATACACGAACGCCTTCGCAATCATAACCCTCGATAACCTTTAGAACGTATCAATTACCTACTCTTTACGTACGGAATTACTGATACTCATCGCTATAGCGTACTTTTTATTAAATGAAATCACCTTCACGCTGTATCCCGCACACAGCAGGGGAGGCAGAGGGTACCTAGTGTTAAGATACTCCCGTTCTCCACTTTCCGTTGAATATTGGAGGCATTGCGTGTTGACTGGCGGAGCTGAACGCCGAGCTTTTGCCTTGACTCCAGAGCGAAGAAATGAAAATATAAATGTAAATAAATATTTCACTTCCTCGAGTGGTGATCGAACCCACAACCAGTTGATTTTACAGTCACACTTTGTGCCCTGCGCCACGAGTAGCCTCTTTTTCATATTAGTAAATTATTTTTTTTCTTTTTTTCTAAAAATACCAGACCCTGCGACTGCAAATGTAAACGCGACAGGTTTTGGGTTCGATTACCACTCGAGGAACTGAAATATTTAATTTGGTAACGAGACAAGGCGCAGCGTTGAGTTACGCCACTCGACACGCAACGCCTCAAATTCTACGGAAAGTGTAGAACAGAAGTGTCTTAATGGGAACGGAGTGACTNAACTTTACATTGACGAAAAATTATATCAGCGGAGCGAAAAAACAAAACACGGCCGTATCTCAGAAGCGCAGGCGCTGACTGGTGCGAGCCGTTCGAGGCAACGCCGGGGGCCCAGAGGGGAGGAGAGGACATCGTTTACGCGTCGCTCGCGTGTACTGTTTAGTAGATGTGTGGGTGATTCCTATTACCCTCTGACTCCCATTACCCTACTCTCCCCTATAACTAATAACGCATAGCATACTCACCGACAACATTCATCACAAAACAATCTTGCACGCTCAACACTTCTATGTAGCATACGAATAAAATTACACTTTATCATTTTTTTAAATTATATTTTATAAGAAAAAAAATCTTTTTTTCTTTACTTAATTATTTAAGAAACATCACCAAAGCTTCTAATGATAAACTAGTATAAGAACTTATCGGAATATGATTGCTTTCGCTTGCCTTCGACTCCAGTTTTACCAAATTGCTGAGATAAAACTATGTTCACATTAAGAACATTTTTAAACTGTGTTGTTATATGATATGATTTATGATTTTGATTTATTTATATATATTTGACAATAAATCTTGTATCTATTGTTGTAAGAACAGAAATTTAATTTCCTACATAAAATACACTTTACAATTAAATTCATATGAGAATTACAAAGTAACTGATATGACAGAGTTGAGTTCCGCCACTCAAAACGCATTGCCCCGAAAAATTCAGCGAAAAATGGAGAAGAGAGTGTCTTAACACTAGGTTACATCTGCCTACCCTGCTGTGTGCGGGATCGGCTTGAAGCCAATTTTATTTTGATTTCGATTTTTGATATTAAAGAACAGCGAATATTTTACCATATTACAATTCTTACGATTTGATAAGGTAGGTAACTACCTTATCAAATCGTAAGAATTGTAATATTTACATTTTTTTTCTTTTAGATTGAATATGAATATGGGATACCTATAATTTTAGTGCTGGTTCCGCTTCGATGAGCCAAATAATTGATTTAAGTAAATAGTAAAAATTTAACTCGTAAAAATTTTTATCCTGAAAATTATAATAAGAATTTGTAACAAGTACCTACTTATTATACAAGAACCATAATAATATGACATCTTGGAGTCTCCATTATATAATAATTCGTCGAATATACCATAGAAGTAGAACCCAACGACCGACAGTGTAAAATCTACGTGTTTACAAATTTGAAAAAAAAAAAACACCATCGTCGTTTCGTCGGTAGGTATGTTTGTATGTAACTACGTACTCCTCACGAAGCACAAAATCACGATGTACGCTTCACGCTGTATCTCGCAAATAGCAGTGTAGGCAGAGGGAACCTGGGAAACATCCGTTCCGCACTTTTCGCCGGATTCTGAAGCCATTGCGTGTTGAGTGGCAGAACACAACGCCGCGCTTTTCCTCGTTACCAGCGCGAAGAAATGAAAATATTTAATAATCCATTGCCCCGATAGGAATCCCTTATGTCCCTGTGCCAGCCGAGGCCTCAAAATTCAGCCTCAAAAATTATAAAATTTGAATTTACTGCCTTAAATTTATTGTAGCTTTTGCATATTCTTAGGAAATAATATATTTAAGAAATAAGGAAACTACAAAATGCCAGCAATGCAATAAATCATAATAAAAACATCTCACTAATTTACTTTAAACAGGAAAACGTTTCTATATTGAGCAACTGTATAACTATATATTATATTGATTTTCTGATAAATGTTAGTTAAATGGAAAAAAAGAGATCGAATTAGTAGCATAGTTCTTAAAATATTCTTTTTTTTTTTGGAAAACTATTCATATAACATATATGTATAGCATTTCTATTTTTCTTATATAAATCACCATGTCTTAATAAGGAAGGATATAAATTCATGTCACTATACTTAGGCATAAATTATAATATAATAGGTATAACCTTAATTTTTAAATAATATTCTATATATTTAGTTTTTTTTTAAATAATATGTCTACATTTTGTTCCTAGTTTCATTATTTTAACCCTTTTTAAATATAATTTTCACCACATTTGATTGCTTTTTTATTTTTCGTATGTATGTATTGTATATTTAGCGTCTACATTTTAGTTGTTTAATTATTCAACATAATTTATGACTTATAAATTTAATAGTCATATAATATCTTAAATAACAAAAAAATATAAACAACGAATATTGCCGACATTATAGGATCACCTTGCCAATCAAACTATGAACCGTAATGAAATAAATATGGGTATTTACTTACAAAAGAACAATATCTATATCTTCAGAAGTTTTCCACATTTTTATTTATTATATTTATAATCTTATCACAGCATCACTTATCACAAATTATTATCAAGCACTCTTATATTACTACTTCACTTCTTGTAGCGGGACCACCTGCGCAAGCGCAACTACTTTACTACGGCACGGCAAACGAACTCTTACCGCAAAAAAACTGGTTTTACCACTTGACCAAATAGATACTTTACATTCATACCCGTAAATATTTTCCGTACATATATGTACATATTATTTTTCGTATATTGTATAATGAAATGTAAATTAGGATACCTTATAATGCTGTCGTCGTGACTTGAATAATTAACACACATAGCTTTATTGACGCCTAAAAAATATCAGACGGTTATTGTTATCCAAAAATATCTTTTCCATGCTAAATATTATTACATGTAGATGAAAATATTTTAATTAAAGAGTATTTTTATTTGCATAATATTATGCAAAATGCTTAAAACGTTACAAATCAATGTTACATAACAAATAAAAAAAGATAGCTCTTTTTAAGCAGGGATAGGGATGAGAGTAGGCATGGGTGTAGAAATGGGGGGTTGGTCCGTGCCCACCCCAAAAATTTTACTAATATAAATAAATATTTTTTATTTATCAGCTTCACGCTGTATCCTGCACAGAGCAGGGTAGGCAGAGGGAGGGAACCTTGTGTTAAAACACTTCGTTCCCTACTTTCCGCTGAGTTCTGGAGGCATTGCGTGTTGAGTGGCGGAACTCAACGCCGCGATTTGCCCCGACACCAGAGCGAAGAAATGGAATGAAACGAAATTTAAATATTTCATTTTCTCGAGTGGGGATCAAACCCACAACCAGTCGGTTTTACACTTACACTTTGTGTCACGACGGGCCTAAACAAATAATTTGACCAATAAAAAGTTAAAAAACAACATTTACACGAACATATCTGTTCAAAGCAAAAATCCAGCCGTAGAACTTATAATACCTAATTTGTAGGACGAGACACCAGATTTAATATTGTTCAAATTACCAATGTAGTATTCATGAACGCTTAGACTTCGAAGTTAAAACTACAATAGAGCAGCACTTAGCAAATTTCAATATTTAAAATCCATAATTAACGTTGATAAAAATGTGTGTTGAGGATTTCCAATCGGAGGGATCAGTTATTAATGTTTTAATTTCTTCGCTCTAGTACAAAAGCAAAAGCGCGGCGTTGAGTTACGCCACTCAACACGCAATGCCTTGAAAATTTAGCTGGAAGTGGGGAACGGAGTGTCCTAACAATAGGTTCTCTCTGCCTATCCTTCTGTATACGGGCTACAGCCTAAAAATGTATTTGTCACTTTTTAATAAAAAAATCTATGAATTGTTAAAAAGGTAGATGTCATCAGCATCAGTACGTTTTTTTTTTAATTTTAATTATTTTCATACAAATGATTACTTGACATATCCCTTTATTTTATACTGCAGACAGAGTTGCTTTTAAATAGTTTTGTTACCGATGATATTTATAATAAATAAAAGTAAGTTCCAAAGGTAAAATAAATGAAAGGTAATCCAAAGGTAATAAAAAAGAATAAAACAAAAATTTTATATTCAATAGTTTATTCATTTCTTAAAGAAATAAGTATCTAAGTCAAAATAAACAAAAAAATATGTCTCCTTAATAGTAAATAATCACTTTGTCATTCTGTATTGAATATTTTAGGAAGGTTGTTTTTTTCTTCATCGTCTAATGCCTTCATTCTTATAGCTAGATTAGAAATCACAGTCGAATTAAGGATTCCTTATTTTAATGATTACTATAAAATATTAAGTAATAACAAGAAAAGTACATATTACAACAATGTAAACGATTATAAAAAAAATTAAATCTCAAATCAACTCCAAAGATTTATATATATTTACTAGCCTTAATTACTTATAAAATAAGCAAAAAACAAAAAAAAAGTACAGTAGGCTATAGTTGAGTTCTTTCATTATATTGGTTTTCACGAAATATATATTTTTTTATTTATCAACGAAAAACGTAAGCATAAGTAACAACGACTTACATACTTTAAAATTGAAACTAACTTTAGAAAAATATATTTCACTTTTGATTCACGTTTTAAATTTCAAAAACTTAGTTTGAGTCACTTAAAGAATTGGATTCAATAATTTGAAATATTAAAAAGAAAAAAATATTTCTCTTATAGCTATTTAAGATTGTAATATTCTCAAGTCCTCCTCTTCTTTCTCGTTGTGCGAATTGGAGCTCAAATGTATGCGCATGGCGTGCGCGGGCATCGCCGGGGTGCCGCACAGTTTACACTCCAACGTCGCTGTCGATGATATTGATGCTCTGAAATTATTAAAATTGGTTAACTATGACTAAAATATATATATATATATATATATATATATATATATATATATATAACAAGTACGATGGATGAGCCGCAACCGCGTGAATTAAGCAGTGCAGATTTGATTTTAGGTTATATATTTTTTTAGGGGGTTTCCTCGCAAAGTTTAAAAAGCCTACGTTCAGAAATAATATATTTCGCTAAGAAAATATTCTACTTTATAATAAGTTATGAATATTGATTTTGTTTTTAATAGGAATATTGATCATATATTATAGAAAGACTTGAGTTTTTATCGTTTTACATTATGTCAATGTTTATTTATTTTTTTTAATTTCTCATTTCCAGATTCAGCTACCGTAGCTACCGTAGCGCTTGGCGATCCGTTCTTTCTGACTACTCCACTAGGGACAAATCGTGAAGTTAAGTTTATTTAATTTCTACAGCGTGAAATAAAATATAATAAAATAACTTAAAACACATCACCTGCTGACCAACATCCTGAGCTCATCCAGGTCCCGCTTCAGCTGCACGAGGTGGTCGCGGTCGGCGAGGCGCAGGTCGAGGGGCACGTGCAGCGGGTACAGCAGCGGGCGGCGCGGGAGGGACGCCAGGTCGATCTCCAGCAGGTCGTCCTTGGGGGCGGTGCCCCACTCCCACGCGCCCACCACGCTCTCCGTCTCGCGGTGCTTGCGACGTTTCCTTAGTAATCTGCGAGTTACGAGCCGGTTGAGTGACGATAAGGGTATTTCGATGACGGTTATTAAATAAATTATATTTTTTCTATATAAATTGAGTATAGCATTTGAAGTATGTATTCAAAACGAGAACGAATTATATTAATAATGTATAAACTACAAAAAAGTTTGCATGAAACTCACAATCGGTTTAATTTTTAACAATTTCTCCAAATACACCATAGCATGACACTTGGATGACTCCTCAATACTTATATAGGACAATATGGTTATGACATTAAAAAAATACAGAGAATTCAGCTATTTCGGCGAAACTACACAAAACATATTCCCTAAAAATTCTCTTGTAATGGCAGAGAAATGAAATGAAAATATACAAAAAAAATATATGGATATGGTTTGTTCAACTACAAATGAAACAAACTTAACGCTGCTGCAAAGCTGGGGAAAAATAAAATACTTACTTATATTATACATTTCTTTTTATAACTAACTAGCGGACCCGGACGCGGCTCCGCCCGCTTGAACAATGCGAATGCTTATTAAATATATTTATGAAATTGTTTTCAGTTTTTAATAGGATTGGTAAGAAAATATAAGCCTGAATCATAATAACCCGAAAAAGAATAATAAATAAAGTAAATTCTTATTATTAGAAAAAATATCTAACTAATTTAAATGAAAAAATATTAATAAAAAAAACTAAACAAAAGCAGCTACATTATCAATATTATCAAAGTAAAATAAACATTTAAAAATATTAAACGTGTTGTGCTGTTTTTGCAAGTGCATGTGGTTATTTACATAATACTCAGATACAATAAAAAAATATTTTATATTTTTTGTCTCTGTCTGTCTTTCTATTCCCCGAGCTATTGTACAGAATAACTGAACTGATTTTTATTGGACTTTCAGTGATCGATTTTACTGATTTACCCGGGAAAAATCTTTTTACACGTTTTCCTTGCGCGCGTTATGTACGCGCGATAGATACTATATGAAATAACTAAACTCCTTTCTACATTAAATTCGATAATTTTTGCAAGCAATATCAAATAAAATCTAAAAAAACTAAAACTACGATTTATTAAATGTATAAACAACGGTATAGATAACCTAACTGAAATAACCGACCATTCTTTCCTTAATACTTAAATATTATTATGCCGATGCCGCGCAGGGCCGAAACTTACACCACACCAAGAAATTAATGAAAATCTAACTAATCTACTACTCGAACAAGCTAAGAACCAAAGAAAAATTTAAATTAATATTTAATAATAAACAGAAAATAACCACATACAAATTAACAGTAAATCGAAAATGTATAAAAATTCATACCGTGCGGTTCGTAGGCTAACTCATTTTGAATCAGTGATATCTCCTTCAGTATTTACTAGAATGATGTACTTTAAAATATAATTTTAATCTAGGTGAAGTGCTAAACTGACTCAACTTTATGAGATATGTAAAAATTATCTTTTACAAAAATATTGTCTTTTAAAAAATCTATTAAAAAGTCCACGATGACGTTTATTTCTGAAGGTTGAGCCACAGTAACCATTTTAATATATTTAATTTTTTTTTTTGGATTATTGTTAATGTGTAAGTTAATAATTTTCTATAATTTCGTATTCAATTCTTATCAAAATAAATATAATAGTCCCCCTATTATATTTATTTTGATAAGAATTGAATACGAAATTATAGAAAATTATTAACTTACACATTAACAATAATCCAAAAAAAAAAATTAAATATATTAAAATGGTTACTGTGGCTCAACCTTCAGAAATAAACGTCATCGTGGACTTTTTAATAGATTTTTTAAAAGACAATATTTTTGTAAAAGATAATTTTTACATATCTCATAAAGTTGAGTCAGCGAACGCCATGTAAGCGTTTAAGAAGCTCATTTTGGGTGACCTTTTCTTAAAACGACATAATTTCTTGTTGCGTTGCAACGGTTGCTTAGCGACTGTTGTTATTAATATGGCAGAATAAATGACATGTCAAATTGAAACGTATTTTAATATCTTAGTATATATCGAGAATATTACAAATATGAGAAAAAAAAGTATCTTATGTTTATCCGAAGACTCTCAAGTATCTCTATATGAGTAGTTTAGTACAATTGAATTAGCGGTTTGGCTCTGATTTCGTAAAAGACAGACAGATAGACAGACAGAGTTACTTTCGAATTTATAATATAGGTATGGATAAGTATAATATTATAAATTAGACAAAAAATCTATAAGCACATAATTTAACTTACTGCAACAAATCATCACGGATCAGTTTGGGCACATTCACTCTGAACTCATCATCCACCATAGGAACGTCCTCACCGTCGTTACATGACAGCATGTGGTCCATCAAATAACGAATGTGGTTTATCTGTTAAAATTCAATATTAAAAATAAAAAAAAAACCTTGGTTTAAAAATAAATTTTGTAAATATAAAACATAGCGCATCTTATATGTAAACATATAAATTAATAAAAAATATATATAATAAATAAAAATCTATTATTTAAAAATAACAAAAAAAATAAATACAAAAAAGAAAAAACAAAAAGAGTTCTCTCCGGCGGGGAATCGAACCCCGGTCTCCCGCGTGACAGGCGGGGATACTTACCACTATACTACCGAAGATGTAGCAGTTATGTTGAAATTATCCATCCATAGGAAAGAAAAACATTTAAATGACGTTATATAATAATGTTCCTAATATAAATCATTGCATACTATATAAATATACTAATTTACATGTAATTTTTATTTGTTTTTGATGAAAATATAATAAAAATGTAAAAAAAATTATAAGTTTCAAAAATTTATAAAATCCAATCTGTGCTATTTTTAATATGTAACAAAAATTTTATCTTGAACAGATAGAAGACGACATAATATTTTAAATTTGTTTATCATAAGGCTAAAAATGTGAAATATCTCCAAAATAAATATGAATACTCATACTTTAAAGAAATAAGCTACAATAATATGTTAATTTGTAATTTTACGAAGAAATTATAGTACAGGAGTTTTTTTTTTATTTAACGCACGCAAAAGTGATACTTGCCCACTGAGGTTGTTTATAAAAATGGACAAATTTAAGTTTTGCCGGTGTATGAAATAAATTATAAATCTTGTTAATAATATTAACAATATTGTTTGTTATATTTGTTTCCTTTATTTATATGGTTAGTTAGTTCTCAGTTCGTATCATAATTCACAACTGAAGTTTCAAGGAAAAATACCCTTAAATAGGTATGCAATGCAGCAAACATTATGTATAGATGCTCGTACCTTTTGATTGTCTTGACTAAAAAGCTTTATTATTTATGTTCCACAGGGACTGTAGCCCAGAAAGTTTATATTTGATAATAATTTGAGTTTAATACCTTCACGCGCCTATATAAGAAATTTACATTAAAATTGATTGTTGTAAAAGGGGCTGATTATTTAGATTTTAATTGTTTTCTTTGTTATGATTGTACTCCTGTACTTCCGTACAGGAGTACATAACATTAAAAGATAAAGATGTAAATTAGAGTTATTTATTTATTAAGATGAATGTAAGTAAGTAATAGAGCAAAATTCACAGCCTCGACTATTAATAACATGTAACATTTAATATTTTTATTTACAGCATCATATTGTATCCCACTTATAGCAGGGGGAACCTAGTATTAAAACACTTCAACAAACAGATAGATGATATAGATATATAATTTACCGCGGCCACGTCGTCGACGTCGAGGTCCGCGTCGACAGCCACGAGGAGGTCGTGCTCGGGGAACAGCGGCCTGCCCCCTCCCGCCCCCAGCCCGCACAGCGCGCTCGAGTAGCGCGTGCACGCCGCGTTGCGACGCAGCTCCGCCCTGCGGGGACGCACACACATCACTACGTAGTATGACACGCTACCGTGAGCCTCCAAACCGTAACATCCTACTTATGTTATAAATATAAAAATTTACCGTAGAACCTCCTTCGTGTTTTCTCCACACAACGTGACATTGGCGAAGTGATATGTGCTCTACTAGCACGCTCGGAACGCCATAATCAAAGAACTATACCACCAAATATAAAAAAATTGTGAAGATAGATGTTTGTTTCACTTTCACGCAAACGTTACTGAACAGATTTAGATAAAACTTGACAGTAATATAGAATAATGTAATATTAAGTTTAAGCGGGCGAAGCCGCGTTTCAGTTGTCATCTATAAGTAAATATTATACTTACTCAGGACAAAATAGCAGGGACAGTATGGCGGGTAAGGCGCGTATGTTGGGCATTAACGTGGTGTGCCGCAACATTAACTTATTACTCATTTCATTTTGACCTACTTCTGCTGCCACTAGCAACCTGGAAAATATTTATTATTATAAAATATAAAGCGGCTTCATTCAAATAAAATGATTTTTCGAATAAAATATGGCGATGATCGTCTCGCTGTACATCGCACTTAGCAGAACAGTCTGAGGGAACCCGTGAACCTAGTGTTATGACACTGCTTTTCCCATTAAGCCTTACCATTCCCAAGTTTTCTCTGAATTTTTGAGCCATTGTGAGTTAAATAGCGGAACTCAACGCTGCGCTTTTACCACGTTACCAGAGCGAGGAAACAATAAATTTTAATAAATAAAATTATGAATAGGGGTAAATAAATCAAATTACAATGTTCTGCTATCTAGAACTTTTCAATATTCCTCAATTTTTTTTGCGGTGCAATAAAGATTTTTATTAATTTAGAATTTCATTTGTTTTCTAATTTTTTGTTTGTAATAATATACATAAAATAAAATTAGTAAGTATAATTGTATTCCTTCTTTACATAGAACTAGCAAAAATAAATTGTAAATAATTCAATGCAAGTAAAACAAATAGTTTTAAACAAAAAACTTTACCTCTCGTATACTTCCTGTGGCTCAGTGTCGAGCAGCACACCATTTACAGAGTTCGATTCCACTTGGACTTGCTTGTCACGACTGCCATACATCAAATTGTGGAGGGTTGACTCGAGAGGACTGTAAAATAGTAATTATAACAAAATACAATGAATGTTGAGATAATTAGATAACTGACAATAAATATAATAGCCGTCATGGCGCAGTGGCACAAGCGTGCGACTGTTAATACGACGATATATATAGGTTTGATTTCCGCTTGGGGGAACGAAATATTAAATATTTTCATTTTCACGAGGCCAAAGCACGGCGTTGAGATCCGCCACTCGACACGCACTCTCTCTAAAATTGGGTGGAACGTTGTGACAGCGTGAACTACTCCTACAAAAAAACGTACCTACTAGGTCCTTTCAGGACAACATCTGTAATGCATTCCTTGTAATTAGGTGGTTCTATATCCAGAAATTGGCTAACAGCCAAATCTGTCTGCTCCTTGTTGTAGGCGCGTCTTTGAGCCAGGTTTAATTCGTTTGCAGTCTGCCTTAGATCGTGATTCAACTGAAGTAACAAAAAAAACACATTTTGAATATGGGTAGTGAATTATATATTTATAATTTTGTTAATTAAATTATGGTAACGAGGCCTACATGACGACGTGACAGGGAAACATCAGTTGACAGTAAATGTGAAGGTTATGGGTTCATTGTGCCATTGTGCGTAGTGCAAACTGAAAGAACGCAGCCTCTCGACACTAGGTTCCTTTTGCCTATACTGCCAGGGTAAAACTAAAAAAACTGTAAATACATTTATTTTCAGTTTTAGTGAACAATAAATGTATATAGAACAAAAAATTCTTAAATTATGATTTTACATTTGGACGGGTCTAGTACAAATCGATAGTTTTGTATTACTATAATATACTCAGAGGAATATTTATGAAAAAAAAATAGTAATAATAATTTATTTATGACAATATCAGTTTCCCAGAATACTTTGCTAATGTCAGGTTGTTTGAGAAAAAAAATGAAGCAAATTGATCTGAAATAACTAACTAAAGAAATAACCTTACACAATAATAGGATTTACACGATTTACCTTTGATTCGTAGCTTTCTTCACAAGGCACTGCAAGATTGTTAGCAATTAGTTCTTTATTTATGTTGATCTTTCCATCTTCTGCAAGTAATTCTATATGAACTATTCCGTGTGTCACCGAGTAAATCTGCAATTATTAGTTTTGGTAATATTGATTTATTAAGTAGTTTCAGAATTGGCGCTTACGAAGCGAATCCCTTAAAAGTATAGATTTTATTCTAAAAGATTTTATTATTCAAATTTTATGCTGAATATTTTTTTTTTCTTTCATTATATTTAGATAGTTTGTGATGACGATCAATCAATTTTAAAATCACAGATTCACGTTTTACACGCATTGAATTATTTTAAATGAAAAAAGGATTTTTTCTTTTAAAATATATACTCGTATACATTTAGCCAAGAGATGGATAAGTACCATTTTCTATCATTATTTTATAATTTCCTCGCTCTGGTAACGAGGCAAAGCGCAGCATTGAGGCACACTCAACACGCAATACCCCAAGGATTCGTCAGAAAGTGGAAAACAGAGCGTCTTAACACTGGGTCCCTAGGTTTCCCCTGCCTACCCTACTATGAGTGGGGTACAGCGTGAAGTTTTAATCACCTTAGCCATGAGCCGGCCCTTGGCCACGAGCTGCGTGAACAGGCGGAGCGCGGCGGGCGGCCAGTGCGCGTGCGCGTGCAGCGGCGCCGGCGCCACGCCCGCCAGCGCGCACTGCAGCGCCAGCGGCGGCGCGTGCGCGTGCGCCGGCGCCGGCAGCGCGCGCGCGCTCTGCGCCGACACCGCGCCCGCGCTGCCGTAGTCGATGTACAGCACCTGCACAACATCGTATACTATTGTACTGTTGCATTCTTTACTCAACTCTCCGCGAAGGAAGTGTCAAAGCTAAGCCCTTAAACCGTGAAGGTCATACGATCTGACGACAAGACTGAACGAACATTTTTATAGACAGTCCATGTATACTTCTCTCCTTTCGCGATTCCATTTAATTTTTTATGTCGTTGTGGTTGCAACACAAAGTTCACCTGTAAACGCTACGGTGATAAATTCGGATTTATTTTCACCTTCTCGTACTGGAAAGGCATACTGCATTGTTGAATTCCGCCACTCAACACGCAATGTAGATACCAACAACGTACAACAATAAAATAAAACGTTTTAATATACTTTACACTGACGCCGAAGAAGACGCTATCGGCAGGTTCATTCGCCGGACAAATGAAGGTTCCGTGACTGATATAGTGGAACACAACATTAAAATGGCTATTTCCTATAGAGATGAGGAGGCAATAGATATATTACATCTAACTGCACCGCAGAAAACATCTAACTGCACCGCAATCAAAAACTCAGATTTGACAAAAGGAACTCGGATTTGACAAAAGCAGACCATTCAAGATATTAACGTCCACTTCACATTTTAAAAAGAAAAAATAACATTTTTAATAATCAATTAAGAACAAAAAAGGCACGGACAACAAAAGTCTGTGGCGCATGACAATTCAACTAATAAAAAAAAAAAAACTTACCTCCAACATATCTTTTGGTAATATTTTAGTGACTCTCGCTCTATAATACATGGTGCCACTTTCATCAGCGTATGGCGCTGCGATGAGCATGTCCACTGTTATATTAGTGGGACATAATGAAGAACCTTTTTTGTTGAGGATCAGTTGAATTTGACGAAGCTCAGCCTCGGTTGACTCTTCGTCGTATTGCACCCAGAATTTACCCACGTTTATTAGCTGTTAAAATAAATAAAAAATAAAAAACAAATAAATAAATATATAAAAACGTAGAGGCCGGTCGTGGCGCAGCGGCACGAGGTGTGACTGCAAAACCGACTGGTTGTGGGTTCGATCCCCACTCGAGGAGATGAAATATTTACTTAAATTTATATTTCCATTTCTTCGCTCTGGTGTCGAGGTTAAGCGCGGCGTTGAGTTCTGCCACTCAACACGCAATACCTCCAGAATTCGGCAGAAAGTGGGGAACGGGGTGTCTTAACACTAGGTTCCCTCTGCCTACCCTGCTGTGTGCGGGATACAGCGTGAAGCTAATTTTTTTTTTATAAAAACGTAGACCCCATCGTACAATGATCCAGATTAAGTAAAATATAAGGCTTGTATTAATGATATCTACATATTAATATAAACCCTTAAACTTTTTCTTAGTTAAATAGCGACGTAGAAATCCACAACTCACAGGTCTCAGAAATTAGGCGAAACATGAGATACAGAATGTCTTTTCACCAACTATAACTAAGTTCGCTCTGACTACCCTACAGCAAACGTGGGCTAAGAGTAAAAATAACCCTTTAAAAACTCCATTTAGAGAAATTACATAAAATTTTGCCTATAGCAATATCGAGTTGTGCAATATAATCGGTAAATAAAATTTTAAAAATGTATATATAAATAAACAATTAAACCATATCATACTTGGGATATCTTCAATCGGAAATACGTATCATCAATGGCCGGCAGACGGGGAACCATTTTGTTCATGTCCGTGTTTTGTTTCTGCGATACCTTAGCGAGAGCCTCGGCTTTCTCTATGCTATAATGAAAGAAGACTAAGTATAATTAGGATGCTTACAATAATCTTAATAGTTTAATAATATTCTATCCATAAAATTATTTATATGTATAGAATATTATTATAATCATTAAATAATTCCAGATAATTAAAAAAAATCAAATCAGCTTCACACTGTATCCCGCGCACAGCAGGTTAAGCCACTCCATTCCCCACTTTCTGCCGAATTCTGGAGGCACTGAGTGTTGAGTGGCAGAACTCAACGCCGCACTTTGCCTCGACACCAGAGCGAAGAAATGGAAATATAAATTTAAGTAAATATTTCATCTCTGCGAGTGGGGATCGAACCCACAACCAGTCGATTTTAGTCACACTTCGTGCCGCAGCGCCTGGCCTCTGGCTGGCCTGGCCTGACCTGGCCTCTATATCCAGATAATTTAATAATCATAAAATTTATTTTTTTTTACCTTGACATACTATCATATGGAGTAACAAGGATTTTGTACACCACATAAATTGTAACGAAATAGGAAAATGAAGTGTCTCAACACTCTGTTCTCACCGTGCTATATGCGGGACAAAGTGTGAAACTACAAAAAAAAAACACAATTATATAACACTTACGGCAACAAAGGAAGTCTGATATTCATTTGTAATTGACGCGCTTTGATCGCTTTATATACAGACAGCACAACTTGACCTGGAATGGTTGGATCCTGTAATAAATAAAAAAATAATAATCTATAATATTTTTTCACAGATAAATTTTTACATCAAAAAGACACGCCCATGACGGAACTAAATCTGCTCACCAGACCAGAAAAAGGAAATCTAAATATAATAACTGTCCCGAGTGGGGATCGAACTCACAATCACCGCGTTTAGAGTCCCATTACGCCATGATAGCTACTTAAGAGTTATATAAGAAAACATCAATTAACAATAAGTAGGGTAACTAAATACTTACACCCCTCTTGTTTTTGTCGGATCTAGAGTTTTGACTACTGTCTTGAAAGGTCAAATACACTTTTCTGTAAATAAAATAATATATTTATTGAAAATGATATACCAACTACTTTTTATATATTTTATAGAAAAAAAACACACACACCTGCTATTATTATCGAAAGTGACACGAGGCTCGTCACCAATGTGTTGTTTTATAATATTCTTGATGGCGGACGCGTATACAATTCCGGGCTGGTTGTCGGGGAATCCCCTTAGGTATACTGTATTTCTTGGATCTAAACCACCGAGGACCCGAACTGAGTCTCTTTCACGCCCTTCATCTGTTGCCGCTTGTATGAAATATTGGGGGTAGAATGCACCGGCAAGTAGGATCTGAAAAAGTATGATTTTTTAACAAAACTTATATATAAAATAAATCAAAATTAAATCAGCTTCACGCTGTTTCCCGCACACAACAGGGTAGGCAAAGGGAACCTAGTGTTAAGACACTCCGTTCCCCACTTTCCGCCGACTTCTGGAGACATTGCGTGTTGAGTGGCAGAACTCAGCGCCGCGATTTGCCCCGACGCCAGGGCAAAGAAATGCAAATATAAATGTCCATGTGCAAAGAAATGCAAATATAAATGTCCAAATGCAAATGTAATATAAATATTTCACTTTCTCAAGTGGAATGGAACCCACAACCAGTCGATTTTACAGCGTTCTGATCAATCTAAGCTATACGTTCTCATGCAGCTTTGTCGAAATTCTTATTATCTTTGTAGGGAAAAACCACCAAAAGCCCTTCATTTTTGCCTCAAGGGTAACTCCCCACGATGGCTCGACCTCTTCTCTAGACATACACATGCATACACAAATCCCGTACCATATCACTCAGTTCCTTTAAAGCTCTTATTTGTATGTTAAAAGAACACCTACCTTAAGCACCAAAGGCCCCTCATTTTTATCCCACGGGGAGTTCCCTTTCAACGGTTCCATCTGTTCTCTGGACAAGCGCATGCGCAACTCTCGTACCATATCATCAAGTTCCTTTAGGGCTCTTATTTGTATGTAAAATCTTCGAGCCCATTGAACTTCGGATGTGCCTTGTTGTCTGAAATATCTTTGTTGACGAAGGTGGTTCCATACCTGAATGAAAACAAATAGATTTTTTTAATGTTTAGTTATTTACATATAGTTTCTTTTTTATTTGTGGAACAGGAACAATTTACTTTGTTTTTTTTTATAAAATTAATAAAATCATGTCCATGCCCGGTTTCTACGTATGTTTATTAATTTTATTTTACAAATTTTTAAAATTTTAAATATTTTTTGTACTCTAAAACAAAAACTAAGCCATAGTGTCAACGTTTCTTTTTCTTACATAAAATTTTTAAGTTACATTTATTAATCTTGTATTACATTACTATACATACATATTTTAAAATATTATAAATATAGATAATAAATAAATATGTAAAGTAATAGTATGTGTGGACGTGTATTAATTACGTATTTTTTTATTTCAATTTTCTTATATTATTATTGACAGTTCAATTTAAATATTTAAAAAAATACTATTACAATTTAAATATTTATCATATATTGTTAATAAAATTTTTGGATTGTTGTGATCGATCTTAACATACATATATATAAATATAATAGGTACCTTATAGACATTTAATATGGCAATACTGTCACTCGTGGAGCCGTCGGCCCATGTTAGCTTAGAGTTGTATGCATTTAGTCGCTCTCTGAAAGGACTGCTGAAAATATTCTTCACTGACATACCAGCAGCTGTAAAAAACAATATAATAAATTATTGCACAAATAAAAAAAAATCATTATATAAGAAAAATTAATGTAAAAATATAAATTGCGTTATACAAAATATTCTTTATTCGCTTAATAAGCGAAATAGTTAACCATATTTTAGATAATAAAGATATGCTACAAATTTTTCTCCGCCTTTAAATTATTTATTTATAATTATCTAAACTAAAACTTTTCTAAAAACCGCATCAAAATCGGTTCAGACAATCGCGACAGTCAAATTAAAACTAGAAGACAACCTTCCTTTTTTCGAAATCGGTTAAAAAGTTAAATAAACTTTACCCATTATAACGCATTCTTCCAAACAACCAAACACATATCCCAATACGATTAGTTTAGAACATCTAACGTCGATAGGTAATTTAGCCATAATTCGTCCTAAGTATGTAATGTCACCATCGGAATTTGACCATTCGTCGTCTACCGTCTTTAGTAGAGCACCCATCTGGGAAGAAAATATGAATATACATATTTATAATAAGTTCTTTGATTTTCACGATTATGACACATTTTAAATGAAACTATTTTAACCGGATTAATCGCGTATATTTTACATTTTGGAAACCCGACTTTTCGAACACTTTGCAGTAGTCCGTGGTCACGGGTAGACTGGACTGGACAGACGAATGCCACCTCAGTTTCAACCAGTTTCCATAGTCAGAACCTAACCAAATTTTCACAAAATTATCCTTGAAGTGTATCCTTTCCAATAAAAAAACAATCATCAAAATGGGACAGTGAAATATTGAGTAATTCGTCCATTTGTCGCGCACATACTTAATGCAAATTTAACATTCAAGAATCATCAAAATCAGTTCACCCAGTAAAAAGTTCTGAGGTAACAAACATAAAAAAAAAATATAATCGAATTGATAACCTCCTTTTCTTACAGAAGTCGGTTAAAAAAACACTAAGTACTTAATATATCCATATTATATTTTTAATCTATTCCATTGTTCTAATAAAATATACAGTATATCTTGTATGTTTCTTCAAGCACACGCATATTTGATAAGAATTAATATAAAACAAAATATCAAATGTAAAATTTAAATGGTGTAAAGAAAATTATTGACTCGTCTATACTAAAATTTCAACCTGTCTATCACATCTTCGGTAGTATAGTGGTAAGTATCCCCGCCTGTCACGCGGGAGACCGGGGTTCGATTCCCCGCCGGAGAGAACACTTTTTTTAGTTTTTTTTTTATTATTCTACACTTTTTCTGGTTATATATTAATATATCTCACATAAATTTTCAATTATTAATAAAAAAAAAATATTTTTTTTATTAGCAATATTTTTTGTCATAAGCCTTTAGTGAATGCCGTTTTAGTTTATTTTTTTTAAAATATTCATCAACTAAATTAATAAATTATCTTTGTTCACCTAAGTATGACTTTTAAATTTTTATTAAAATTATTTTTGACATTCTAATAATAATCAAGAAATAAAATATTAGCTCCATTTTTCACATAAAAATAATAATAGAATTTGACTCTACCTCTTTCAACACTAATATAGTGCGTAGTATATTAGACATGTCGGGCGGGTCCATCGCCAGAGCCAGTATCTCACTTGGAGGGCCCATGTTCAACATTTTGGCTAACAAAACCAAACGTTCCAATGGACATCTAATTATTTCCGGTTCACAGTGTTGTGGCAGTGAATCCTGTGAAATTGAAAATAATTTTATATGTAATATTTTCTGTGTAATTCTGTGTATTTTCTGTATAATACTATCAAAACTAGAAATATTTTTTTGCAATTACATAAGTTTTTTTGTTTATATAGCTAACAATATTTTTTGTCATACAGAAAGGAACCTATACATCTACTATGTAGTAGATGTATAGGATACATACACTTTCAGGTAAATTATCATAGTTTTCAATATTAGATTCAACAACTATAAAAACCAATATTATTTTTAACCTCCCTATGAAAAGAGAGAAGAGTGTTATAAGTTTCTCTTGTCCTGCGTATCTATATGTATGTCGGTCTATGGCATCATAGCTCTCAATCGGTGATCCGACTTTTATTTTATTTTTTTTTTGTAAGACATAACATCGAAGATGTTCTTAATCATAATTCTTGAAACCAATAGATCCGGAGTTTTTCTAGTTATTTAAGCTTTTAGAGCATCCAATCTGGGGTTTTGAATTATCACTTATACATATCTATGGAAATTATTTCATTAATAATAGTTACTATAACTTGAACTTACGTAAAACTTATCAGTGACCAGTCTATACACTCGACCATCTCGAACTCTGCCAGCTCTGCCTGCTCTCTGATCACAATTACTTTTAGACGCCCACGACAGTTGGAGGGATGTAAAGTTTGTATTTTGATCGGCCACCAACACTTTCATAAGGCAGAAGTCAATGACTAAAACAAGTTTTATTATATTACTTCTTAATTTGTATAAGTATTGATTTTTTTACTCTATTTGTATGAGAAAATATGGCAATATTTTTATTGTAAATTTGTATTCATTTTGTATAAGATTTTTAATGAAAATGTTTTTTTTAATCAATGTTTTGAATATATTAAGAAAAAAAATGAAAATTAAAAAAGTTGAAATTGAAAACTATGTAAAACGCACATGTATATAAATAAAAATATTCTGATGTCCATTTTCACGTTCTTCTCATTACATAAAAAGTAATACAAAAATTAGACATAGTCTATCACATCTTCGGTAGTATAGTGGTAAGTATCCCCGCCTGTCACGCGGGAGACCGGGGTTCGATTCCCCGCCGGAGAGAACTCTTTTAAGTTTTTGTTCACATTTTTTTAATTAAGTTGATTACCAATTTTTTTTAATTGTAACATGAAATAATTTAAAAAAGGTTTTTTAAATTTGTAATATTCCATGACAATAGGAACGATGCGACCTCTACCGGCAATCAACTATCATAGTAACATTCATATTTAGTATATAAAATTTGTTAACAGAGGGCGTTGTATAGTAAAAGTTTTACACCATAGATGTCGGTGGTTGGTATTTATGTTCCAAATAACTAATGTTTTGCCACTAAATATTTAAGGAATTGTTGGAGTCACATTGAATACTTGTATATTCGGCATATAGCAAGATAGAAAAAGAGAAACTAGAGTTAGATAGGCTGTTCCACAATTTCAATCGGAATGATAAATCTTGAGGCCAGTCGTGGCGCAGGGGCACAAAGTGTGATATATTAAATCAAGAATATACAAATAAATGTGATTTGCTTTAAATAATAGAGATTTTAATTAAAAAAATTGAGTCGTGGCTTCGATTCCCATTTGGGGAATACATTATTTTCAATTTCTTTGGATTCTCGCTTTGGTAATAAAAACCCAGCGCGGCGTTAAGCTCCACCACTTAACACGCAATACCTCAAAAGTTGAGCTTAAAATGGGGAATAAAGCAGTGTAACTTAACTCGTAACAATCACACAGGTTCCCTCTGCTTACCGTGCGATATTCGGAATACAAGGTAAAATACCTTTAGTAAAATATTTTATACAAAAAAATTAAGCAAATAGTCAATCAACTAAACATATATATAATAATAAAAAGAAAAGTAAATTAATAATAATTAAAAACAAAAAAGTGTTCTCTCCGGCGGGGAATCGAACCCCGGTCTCCCGCGTGACAGGCGGGGATACTTACCACTATACTACCGAAGATGTGTCAACTATGTTGAAATTATCAATCCTTAGGAAAGAAAAACATTTAAATGACGTTATATAATAACGTTATTAATATAAATCATTGCTTACTATATAAATATAAAGTTCTTTATTTTGTTATCGTGAGTTTTATTTACAACACTTTTCTACCGAAGATGGGACAGAAAAGCTGTAACTATTTATTACTAAAGTTTCAGCATTTTCCATACTATACTTTCAGCTCCCATCTTCCCTATTTAACTTCATGAAAATGATACATCTTCACGCTATATCCCGCGAGTAGCGGGGTAGGCACAGAGAACCCAGTGCTAAGACACTCCACTGCCTATTTTCCGCTAAATTCTGTAGACAGTGGTGGAACTCAACGCCGCGCTTTGCCTCGACACCAGAGCGATATAATGAAAATATTAAATATTTCATCTCCTCGAGTGGGAATCGATCTGCCGCGTCTACAGTCACACGCTTGTGGCCCATTGCCACAACTGGCCTCTGTGTTTACACATTATGTTTTTATATAGGAATTTAAATACATTGTGAATTTAAATACATCGAAATCTTACCATATTTAATATCAGGTACTGTTATAGAACTTTCAGCAATATTTGTGGCTAAGATAATTTTCCTGTGGCCAGGCGGAGCTCTTTGAAATACACGAACTTGCTCATCAGCTGTGATTGTAGAATGTAAAGGCAAAACCCACCAATTATATTTTGCGCTCTCTTTGTCTGTCATTTTTACTCTGTATATTTTAATGTTTTATTGTTAATATATTTTTTTTTTATGTTAAAACATATAGAAATTACATGACAACGTCTGTAGTCTGTCTAGTTATAAGCACAGATCAAAAATTATAACTAATTCAGCTTTGTGATTTCATAATAATTTAGCATAGTATTTAGATCAATATTTCAAAGTCGCCTTTTTGAAATAAATTAAAAATGTCATAATGATGTGTTTGCTTACATGGTCAAGATAGTTTATCTGATATTAACTAAGCCCAAAAAAACTAGGTACAAAAAAAATCTTGTGTTAAGTCACTCTGTTCTCTTCTTTCTGTCCAATTTCGAGAATATGCTTTTATTTCGAGAATAGCTTTGCACTGCGCAACAATGACCTCAGAAAAATTGTTAATATAAATATTTTATTACCTCAAATCCTTATCCATCAAGCAAGCATACAAATCCTCAATTTCATGTATTCCAGGAAGGAATATAAGTACAGATGGCATATCTGCCGTTTCCCTGTCCGTGTATTCTTCTTGCATGTCAATGTGTTCAAATACATTTAAAAGCTTTATTACTAAGTGGTGAGCTTCTGGTAGAATCGTTGGTTCATTGTTTTTAGGCGTCACTTGTTGGATGAGCTGGAAAAAAAAGTATTTACAAAAATAAATATTTTTCTGTTCTGGTATTGAGGCAAAACACAGCGTTGCCTTCGGCCACTCAATTTACGGAAATGGGAAATGCAGTGTCTTAACGCTAGTGATACGGCTTGAAACTGAATTATTATCTTTATAACGTAATATTTTTAATAGTAAAATGTATAATTTTAATGGTTTTTGGACTAAGTTTTAGTGGAATATGACAAATATATACATATCCTACAGTAAAAAAACTAATAATAAAATTAGCATGCATACTTGCTCTTTTTCACAATGTTAAAAATATATAAGACCGTGGTGGCACAGCGTCTGACTACGCAAACGCGATGGTTGTAGGTTCTATTTAAGCTCAGGATAGAATTATTACATACATTTTCTCTCTAATAAAAAGACAAGTTCCACCACTGAACAAGCAATGATTCCAAAATTAAGCGAAAATAGAGATCTCAATGTTAAAACACTAGGTTTTATCTGCCTTTCCTACGATATACGATATACTCGTACATCGTGAACCTAAAAAAGGTAAAGAAACAAGTTAAATTCAAAAATAATACTTACACTCCCAAATTTACTCAGATTGTTTAAATAAAATGTTTTTACAGTAAACATTGGTTTTTCATTTGTAACATTTAAACATGAAGACATTTGAAGGCCCACAGGTGTTGGTATAAAAAAGTAATCAGCAAACGCCTTGGAATTAAATGTTGCTGACATTAGAACCACTTTGACCCTCGGAGAGACTGTATAAAGCAGTTTCTTTACAACTAACAGTAGGAAATCCATATCTTGACCTCTTTCATGGACTTCATCTAGCACTATATGAGTGTATTCATTCATGTTTTTTGCATTTACTGTAATAGAATAGTTGATTTAAAAAAAACTTTTTTTTTATTTACAATCAACCATAAGATATAATTAAATTGGTGAAAGAATGGCTGACTGAAAATATACAATTATGTTAATTGGGACAATGAGGCCAATCTTGGCGCAGAGGCACAATGTGTGACTGTAAACGCAACTGGTTGTAGATTCGATGCCCATTAAAAAAAATGAAATATTTATATAAATTAAATTTTCATTTCATCGCTCTGGTATCGGAGCAAAGCGCGATGTTAACGCCACTTAACACGCATTACCTCCAGAATTTAGCGGAAAGTGTGGAACGGAGTGTCTTAACACTAGATTCCCTCTGTCTACTCTTCTGCAGGTTCCAGCATGAAGATGATATTGACAAAAGGATGGATAAGTGTAGAATTATTTTCAATTTTCACTTTGTCAATGCAGGACTACAAAATATACAGGATAAAAGGTAAAAAATAAAGGTGTAAAGGTAAAAAATATATCTACAAACCAAGTTTTTGCAGCAATACTCCTGTGGTCACATAGCTAATCCTTGTATCTGTTGAAGTTCTATTTTCAAGTCCCACCTACAAAATCAATGTATTTCATTTATTGAAAAAAAAAAATAATATTAATAAAATTAAGTGTAAAAGCACTTGGTGTAAGGAAAAATTTTTATAAAGGTAAATTTTTTCCCAAGCAATAAAGGTTTAATTAAAGAATGATATTATTTTGGCCACTGAATTTAGAAAAAATATATTTGAGAAGTCATTGATTAATTGTAAAATCTAATATTAATTGTTATAAACAAACTTAGAGGGAAATATATTAAAACATTCCATTTTCCAATTCTGCTAAATTCTTGCATGCTAAAAAACTAATTTAAAAATGTTGATATGTACCTGGTAACCAACAACACCTCCTACATCCCACCCTCTTTCTTGAGCCACTCTCCTCGCAATGGATATAGCTGCAATTTTCCTTGGTTGAGTTACAACAATTTTACATGGCTTCCGCTCATTGTATGCATCATCTAGAATCCATTGTGGGACTTGGGTGGTCTTGCCACATCCAGTCGGCCCCTCTATGATAACTACTGGAAAGGCCTTTATTCTATCCAGAATCTAAGAATTTTAAAAGACAGTATTTTATTACTTATTTAATTTATTTAAATATATGTATGTATATCAAAGTATAGAGATATATGTTGACGTATAAATGTATATGTGGGGTAGAAAGTGTCTTAACATAAGATTCCCAGCTTTCCTATGCCTGCTGCTATGTGTGGTGCAAATTAAAGCTAAATAAAATATATTATAATTTTAATATTAGCTTATTGTATTTTTATTTAGCTTGTATACTACATATGGCAGGGTAGATAAAGCAATACAATTACTACTTTCAGCCCCAATTCTCAAGAACAAGAACAATGTTAAAAATGAAATAAATATAACTGAGTGGGAATCGAAACCCGTAACAGTCACATTTTCAGTCAGCTACTGTGCCACTACACTCAGTGGTAAGTATATAAGAAAAATTTCAGAAGTAAAATGTTTAAAAAAAGTAATAATAATATTAAATCAACTGTTGCATTGCATATTGGTGTCAAGAATAATTCATATCATTCATTCATTACAAATTTTAGCTCACCTTTTCATGATATGCATGTATGGGCAGATTTTTAGTATCTTCTTTCAATTTAAAAGAGTACTTGTTATACACTTGGGTCATTGCTTCTTCTGTCAACTTCTCTATATTTTGTATAGAAGATCCCAAGCAAGATAGCTGCTCTAAGGAATCTAGACCTCCAGATATACTGTCAAATGACTCTCGCTCTCTTTCATTCTGCCAATAAAATATCCATGAGCATAAAGACTAAATTATGTTTTAGATAAATAGGATTGCTTGGTAACTGATGGTAAATATTTGTAATATAAATTGTGTAGTGAAAATTAGGTATTTTTTGTTATTGTTACTTGTACCCAAAAAAATGTATAATTTGAAATTAAGAAACTGATCTCTTTGCTCTAAATCAACAGGCAATAACATTATTAATATTATTTCTATTTATTTTTATAAAAAATAACATTATTCAAATTTTATACAAATTTATGTAAACTACATAGAAATCTACTAAAATGGGTAGATTTTAAAATTGTATAATTTATAAACAAGTTTATTATGCTGTTCATATCATCGTGCATACCCTTAAATAAGTTTCCGTTTCCCTTTGCTTAATTTCTCTGGCGTAGTCAGTACCAGAAGGAATAACTGATTGCCGATGTTCTTCAACTCGATTTAGATCATTTATAGGATCATTTTTTGTAATACGAAGTCCGCCGGTAATAGGTGGTCTAATTTTAACAATTTGGGATGATGATGGCCGAGGATTTTTTAAAAAATCTCGTAATTCATCCATTATAGATTATTGCTTTATCAGATTCGCATAGGGCGAAAATTATATATCAAATTGCAATATTGCAACTTACAACAAGTCTCAAAAACAAATCTGCGCGGGTTACCAACACATAAATGATTGTTTGATGTTGAACTAGGGATGCCCGAAGATCATCGATTTTCAATGAACATCGATGTTAGCGGTTAAAAATCGATGTTTTAACATCGATGTTGCATTAAATACAACAACGTAACATCGATGTCAGGGACTTGTAATTGATATTTAATCGTGTATACGTGATTTCAAAATTATTATTTTTATAGTCTAATGACAAAAAATATTGGGACATGGCAGTTCTCTTAAAATTGTTATTTTTAACCAAAAATTATGTCTTTTTTAAAACCACCGTGTAAAGCCGTAATTTTGCTGTGAGATGTAAGCTTGGACATTATAATGCACGTTTATTGAAGTGGCATCTATGAACAACTCCTATTTATTTTATAAATGGAATTTTTAAAAAATGTGTTAAATCGGACAATGACGATTAGTGTAGAATAATAATNATTTCGATACTATAAAGGAATCAAATTTAATAAGGTCGGTTAACCTAGAATTATGAAATGTGGTAGCTAGGATCTGCATATAGTATTATTTCAAAAACCTGAAAACTATACATTTGTGGTTACCCACTTTTATTCTGAAAAATTTTATTCTGAAAAATAATAGCCTTAAAAGGGGGAATTGGTATAAAAGCCGCTAGTTTAAGTGAGGTACCAGATGAAAGGGTTCTGGCTAAGCTAAGCTTGAATTTCAGAAAAAGCTCGAATCATCCAATCTTTGTACGGAACACCCGATGGGCCAGCCCTATTCGTGCTTATCCGGTTTTTTTATTTATTGATGACGATATGTGAAAAAAATATCGATGTTGGCTGACATCGATGTTTTTCTTTCGATTTTTATCGAACATCGATGTCAACATCGATGATTTGATTTTGATGTCTCTCTGACAATCAATCAGATTTGCCAACCTCAGGAAAGAAAAAAAATTACAATGAAAAGATCTAACTAAAATATTATAAATTTTATTAACCCTTTCCTAACTGACGGTACTAATTTGTACCAGGTGATTACACGTTCATTATTTCAGTAATACAATCGCGTATTACTTATTTGACACTGACGATCCTTTCGAGTACTATTACACTAGCCAATCAAAGTGATTTATTCCATTTTTTTCTATATACCGCCAACAAGTGATACTTTGAAATCTCTACCTGTTTTGGATTTGAGAACTGCGAATTACTTTTTTTTTAGAAAATATACAAAAATAGATTTAACGAGGTAAGTGTATATTTTTTACATTATTATACTAGATTGTACTTTTAAGTATATAATTAATATAGTTTTAGATTATAATTTTAAAGTTTTGGACCAAAGTAAGCTGGAAAAGGTACAAGGACTTATAAGTACCGTCAGGGACTTTGGTTATTTTTTTGTTAATGAAATCGAGTATTATTAATATATTTGTTTATCTTATATTACAAAAATTTATAATGAACATTTCAAAGAATACGGTTTTGATAGAAGCCTTACTTATGGAAGATCTACCAGATTGTTCCGAACCTTCAGATGTGGAATTGTCTGATGAAGAAAATATTTTCGAAGACAAACTACCCTCAATTACCAATTTTGATAAAAACTTTGAGGCCGCATTAGAAGAATATATACAAAACATGCGCAGATAAATCTAGTGTGGAAATAGTCCAAGATGTAAGTGTACATCCTATTCCTAACACTGTTCCAGATTGTTTTCAGTCTGACGAAAATGTTACGTCATTACACGAACAATAAAAAAAAAACTATTGAGCCTAATTGTAGATGGAAGAAACATGATGTAGAAACGTGTTTACTAGAATATTCTGCAAACACGAGGGTAGTTGACGAATATTTTGCTGAACGCACTACTGCAACTAATATTTTTTAGTCTTGATTAGTGACGCCCTGGATAATATTGTTTATCAAAGTAACTTATATGCAACTCAAAGAGATAAAATTCTGAACTTCAAAAAAGAAGAACTGCTGGCCTTTATTGGAATGAACCTCTATATGGGGTACAACACTATACCTTCCTGGACTGATCATTATTCATCGGCACCTGACTTGATTAATCCCCTGGTATATAAAACTATGCCTAGAGATAGATTTGCAGCAATATTGTGGTATCTTCATTGCAATGACAATACGCAAATGCCATCTAATTGTAAAGATAAATTATATAAGATGATAAAAATGGATCTAAATTTAAAATCACTTGTCCAAAGGCCATCAAAGACTATAACTGTTACATGGAGGCACCCCCCCATGTAAAGAGTTATAGTAGTAGAGTTAGTTGACAAGGCAAATAGATTGAGAGTACTTTACTGTGTGGATAGGAAGTCCCCAAAATGGTGGCATAGGTTGCTTTGGGGTATTCTAGAAATTACGTTTATAAAAGCATATATTATTCGTAGTCTCTCATCAAGAGACTATATACCTAGCCCTGGGCCATCTAAAAACTCAAAATGTTCACACTGCAATATATTTTATGCATTAATGAAAAAAAAAATAGTTTTGCAGAATATCATGATGCTAATCTTTAAATACTTTTAAATTTATTGTTAATTTGAGCCTAAAAGAAGTACTAAATGTTCCTATTTTATTAGTCATTTTGTGACCCAAAGTCCCTGATGGTACTTATGCGTCTAGGTTATAGAAATAGTACTAAGATATAATAAAAAAATTGAATAAAATAAATTAGTTTTCTTTATTCTCTCTTGCCCATATAAAATCATAAAAACTTTATTTTTAATAATTTTTCGTATGTTCGTTAGGAAAGGGTTAAAATTAATAACTATCAATCACTATCACTATCACACTATCAATCACTATCACTACATGTCGTCTTCACAGGACGAAATAATGCAACATCTAATGGCTGAGTTAAATGCAAACTATGAGGAGATAAAGAAAAAATATGAAAAATAGTCCCGAATAAGAATTTTCCTGCTTTATTTAGTATAATAATTCAAAACATGTGCGTTTGTGCATATTAATCTCTCGATTATAATGCATTCTTCTCTATTATGTAAACTTCCCTTATCATTATTTTATTTGGTTCATAAATAATAGTTGGTGGTACGGACCACGGGGTGGCCACGGGCCCACCCCAGATAGGTTGCTAATAAAAAATTCCATTTGAATGAACTTAAATAAAAATATTAAATTTTGGGGGCAACAAAAGTTATTCAAATAAAACCAAGACTTGTTCTAATTTATATATTTCATACCAGAATTGGCATAACAAAAATACTCAGATCATTTAAAGAAGAACTGATTTTTCACAATTACAATAACTATATTAGGAATTACGGCCGCATACATTTATTATGCATAAAACCACCACATCTTAAAACACAATAAACAAACTTTTTTTGATGTAATAAGTTGATCTGCTTAATGTTAACATTACACAATCGATACTTTCTGGTCACACTAGCATTACAAGTAGTTATATGTTGCCAATGGGAGATCTATTTAGTGTGAAAGGACTTAAATATATTTTTAAAATCACCTAAATGTGATGAAACTTAGTATAATAAATTTATATTTACTTAAATAAATAATAATTCTTAAGTACATACACATTAATATCGTCGGCCTAGTGTTTAAGCCTGCTTAATCCGTTTTTTGTAGTTACATACATTTTTATACCATTTGAAAGTGTAAAAAAAATATAAAATCAATTTTTATTTCATATAATAGATTATATAAATCAATTTTCAAAATAAAAAAAGCCTTATTTAAATAATTAAATTTATTTATTCTCTTTTGATATTTTGCTTAATAAACAACAGTTTATTTGCTAACAAGCAAGTTTACACTCTAAGCAGACGATACGATGATTGATAATAATTTTAATTATTATTAATAATATAAAGTTAACTGAAATCCTACACCTTTATATTATAAAACCGAGAAGATATTATTATACTATTTTAAACTTAGAAAGCAAGATAAAAAGATAATAAACATAGGATTGTAAACTAAGGACGTAATTTCATCTTTGGTAAAACAACAATGGGGACTAACAGACTTATCTTAATTTTTTTTAAATTTCCATAAATACTTATACAGGATATAAAAAAAAACATTAAAAAAAGAAAGCTAAATTATTATCATTTTTATTATAATTTTTTTATTTCGTAAATTATAATATGTTAGCTCCCATTGTAGTATTTGACTAGGAAGATTGCTTTCTGTATTTGTGTTTTTCACTGGTGTATGACAAATATTTGTTAGATAAAAAAAAAAGTAAAGTAAAATTTGATTTGCTTATATAACTTAAATGTTTTTTTTACATGATTAGTATTTCTAATAAATATTAACAAGTTTAGTAGACTTTAATATTTAAATGAAATTATAATTATCAAGACATAAGATCAAGAGCCCGACACATTGTTAAGAAAAATCTATTTAGATTGTAATAATAAAATATATGAAGAAATTAATATAATTACATACATTTATATTATATCAATTGCATAAATATACGAAGATATTGATTAAGCAACAAGTTTTTTTTAGTTTCACTTACAACTGGAACCTAGTGTTAAGTTACTAGATTTCCCATTTTCCGTCAAATTTGAGAAACAAACATTGCGAAATTTAGCGCCGCACTTTGTCTTCTTATCAGAGCGAGACAAAAAAATATAGTTTTTCGAGTGGGAATCGAACCGCAATAGTCACGTTTACAGTCAAAAGCTGTCCTGTAGAACAACAGCGCCTCAAGGCAACGAAATTATATTTATTTGATAATTCTGCACACATAGACAGTTGAAAAATTATTTCTACGTATTCGTAGCTTATAACAGATTTAAAACCTTGATCAACATAATTTTAAGTATAATTAATATAAAAATAAAATATTCGCATTCTCATATTTCACAAAAAAATAAATAAAAAAAACCAGTTGTTATTAAATTATGCTTATTACTGAGGAATGAAAGAGAGTGTTAATTTGTAAGCTGTTATATTGTTTAACTATAATTGAGAACTGCCCTTATTTACTTTTAGCCCGTTAACCCATCCCCATGTAATTATAACAACGACATAAATAAAACTTATTCATAAATAAACTACTAAAAGCCAACAACATTTCTAATTTTATAACAATAGTAATTGTGCGAATTATCATAATTACATTTTAAAACATAACTTAAGCATTAATTTTGTGTACAATTAAATATTAACATTAAAAATACAATTTATTTGTTTAACCGAACATAGCTTTCTAGATTTTTCCAGAAATATTATTGATAAATTTAGAATATACAATACAACATAGGATCCCAAATTTTATAATATTAAGAACAAAAATGTACAAGTTAAATTTATTTTTCGTTATGAAACTGAATTCATATTACTTTTATATAATATTATTTGTGAAACTTCTATACAAATTTATAACCATATCTTGTAAACAAATCTTGATGTACAGAAAAGAACATGACTTTTGATGTTTGAAAATAAACAATTAATCATTTAGATAGACATTAATAATAAATAAAATTGGATATTTCCTACTACTGTTAAGTTCTTCTGTTCTGATTTCTATGAACTATGAACAATTTTTTAATTTTGTTTTTTTTTTTTATTTATTTACCAATATGCACTATTGTATACAATATTATAACTACTCTACATAATAAATATTTAGGTAAAAAGACATTTGATAGTTTGAAACGGACATCTACATTAACAATTTGTAATTTCACTGTAAAAATATTTAATATTTATATTCAAAAATATATGCTATTTCTTCTATTTGATTTGAATCTTTTTGTAATCTAAAGTAGATTACTTATTCGATGTATAAACGCCCATAAGAGAAGTGTTAGAGAGAGTTGAGTAGTTTCAAGCCGTTGCTGCATCACTATTACGGTGATATGCAATGATATACTATATAGCTATAGTATCTATGCTATAGTATTTTATCTCGTTTTAAAAACAATTTTTTCTTGAGAAGTTTAAACATGAAAAGAACTTCTAGTTTTTATTCTATACAATACTGTTCTTATAGCAATGTATAATAAAATGTATAATCACATCTGATATGTGATAGCCGAGAAACTGCTGTTAAATAATTTTTATATGTATCGCTTCCTGTAATAATATATTACTTATTTATAATTAAATTCTTTGATCTTTATTATTTTTCATTTATCAAGATTTTTAATAACTGTAATTCTGCATTTAGCAGAGTAGGAATAGGAATTTAGTGTTAAGATATTCCGTTCCCTCACTATTTGTCCAATTTTCGAGACATTGCATGTTAACTGTTGAGTACCCTCAACGGAAATCGAACCCACAACCGCAGTCATGTATTCATAATAAATATGTACAGTTGATGTAAAGTTAATTTTCTAATTATTTGACTTAGACCAATTAAAGAAATGTTAACATAAACTATTTATAACAATTTCATATATTATAAGATCATGTTTTCATATTTTATATTTAATAATTTAGAATGTACTACAGTTGACACCCTAACATTAAAATATCGACCATTTTCAGTATAATAAAACATTATTTGTTTCTTTTTTTCTTATTTATTAAATTTATGTTATTTATATAATTATTTTTTAGGAAATATATAATTGTCATCAAATCAAAATATGTTTTTACATAGTTTTACAATTTGATATATTTTGAGCAATTAATTAGAAACAATATGAATTCACTTTTATTAACTTGTTTATACCACAAGGATATAAACAATAAAAATGAAGTGACAAGTGTCTACATATTATAGTTAAAAGACTACGCTTAGGGTGAATTCACACTATAGTACCGATCACGGTTTAATCTCAGTCCGATCTTAGTCTGTTAGAACATTTTTATATGAGAAATATTGTTATATCCGTACCGAAACATGACCGGAACGATTGTATGAATGTTCTCATTGTTTCTCTTTTTTTTTGCTTCACACTGTATTCCACACACAGCAGCGTAGGCAGAGGGAACCTAGTGTGAGACACTCCGTTTCCCACTTCCTGCTGAATTCTGGAGGCATTGCGTGTTGAGTGGCAGAACTCAACGCCGCGCTTAACCTCGACACCAGAGCGAAGAAATGGAAATATAAATTTAAGTAAATATTTCATCTCCTCGAGTGGGGATCGAACCCACAACCAGTCGGTTTTACAGTCACACTTTGTGCCGCTGCGCCACGGCTGGCGTTTCTCATTTAATAATATTTAACAGACAGATCGGACCGAAACTAAAGTATGAATCTGGCTTTAGAGTGTTCGTCGAATCTCTGTAATAAGTTTTTTTCGGTTTCCATTACTTAAACGTGAATTTAGTTCTTTTTATTCTTTTTAAAAACTATAATATTATATTACGATACATAAATAAAAATGATATACATAATATAAATAAAATAGTATAATACAAGAAATAATCCTAAAGTACTTGTTATTTTTAATTGTCCTTCGAAGGTTGTATGGACCATCCAAGAATACGGCGGTCGAAGCCACAACTGAAGAAGTTTATGTTAGAGGAAATGTCTTCAGCCCACGCCACTGATGTCACCATGCGACGGTGACCCTGGAAAAAATATATGTATTTGTCAAATAAATATTAAAACTTTCTGTACTTTTTTTACTTTAATAAGTGTAAATGTACGTCTTTTGAAATTAGCCCACAATTATTTAATTTATACATTCTAACTAGTGTTGGGCGTTATTGTTATATTTTTATAATGCATTATTCATTATATTATATTTTTTTAACTGTTATTTTAAACTGTTGTAGTATATATTATATTATTTTCAACGTAAATATAATACAATGACAAAATGTACGAAGTTCAGAGTTATTAGTTATTTTAATGTAAGTAATATTTGGCCTTTCTGCCATTGAGTTAAAGCTCATATTGTGCGAGGTTATACGATGTGAAGTTCGCCATCATTATTTTATTTGACCTTGGCTGGAGTCGATGTAGGCCGAACAACTACTAAATATTTCCGATCATTACCGAACCGAGGCGCCACGTGCTATTTTCATAGCAGATAATGGATATTATAAATAACAGTCAGTATTGAAAATAAATAATGATTAGAACATTGGAAATTTATAATGAATTATATTATCTGTTGTTTGTTATAACGCCCAACTTTAATTCTAACTTTACGTCTCGCAGTGAGACGTTGGCAAAAATCGGGAAATAGCATTTGAATTAAGGTCTCCCGAAATCCCTATGGAGGATAAATTATTTTACCAATATATGAAGTTGTACATAATATATAAATAAGTTTACAAGTGAATAAACAGATGACATGATGATGAATGCATGATCGAATGATAGAAGGAAGGAGTCACCTGTCGGCTGGAGCGCGGCAGGCGCGCCAGGCGCTGGCCCTGCAGGTCGAAGAGGCGCACCTGGCGGTTGTCGTGCGGGATGGCGATGAGGCCGCCGCCGCTCACGCCCACGCGGTTCACCGACGAGTCCGAGCGGATGGTGGCCAGCGCCGAGCGCATGTTGCGCACGTCCCACACCTGCATTGTATATAAGAAATTACTATTATATTGCTGATGTGAACAATAATAATGTTATATTTTTCCATACAGTGGCAAAGCGTGTAACTGTAAGCGCAAGGATTATGGGTACAATTTCCGCTTAAGGGAATGACTTTTAATGTCTCGAAAAGATAGTTGGGAAACGGATTATCGTAATACTAGGTCCCCTCTTCCTACTCTGCTATCTACAGGATACAGCGTGAAGTTGAGAATAGAAAGTATATAATAACACCAGGTACGGATTTGATTTTCCCTGAAAGCATACTAACCTTAACTGAACGATCATCGGAGCCGGATACTACTTTATCTTCACGTGTAAATACTGCGGAAGTGACACTCCTAAAATAATTTAACATTTTTTTAATCATAAATTGTGATAACATATCACTTACGATTTCAAAAAAATATTACTTAATAATAATTTTTTGAAATCATAGAATACGGAATACATATTAGATTTTTTTTTGTTTTTAATAAAATCTCTATTATATATGTATAGACAAACCAAATAAATCTCAATTAAAATACAAAAGTTTAACGTTTAGGTTAAAAAGTTTAAGTTTAAAAATTAATTTTAATATAGAATTATAATAGACTTTTAGTTATTTTGTACTACTGACGTAGTTCGTCCGTGCTTTTTCTATTTTTAAATTTTAATTTCTTATGACTTATTTTTTTTTATTCACAAAAAATGAAAAAATATTCAAGTTAGCAAAAGTTTCTCACTAATACTACTTATAACGACACTCACTCAGTATGTCCCTGGAAGACGGAAACGGAATGTATTGGCTCACGGAAGTCCCACAGACGGAAGGTGGTGTCGCGCGACGCGGTCACCACCAGCCGCGAGTTGTGGTGCGCAGACGCGTGCGTTAGCTCGTGGTCGTGACCTGTTTGTGGAATAGTTATTATTAAACTTGGAAAGAATAGTACTGTACTCAGTTGATGAGTCGTGGCCGCTCTGAGGTAAGGCTTTTAAGGGAAGAAAATAGTCAAAAGTAAAAAAAAAATAAATGTAAAATCGAATCTACGCAGCCATCTTCAGGGCGGCCAAGACTCGTCGACCTTCCTTTGAATAAATATATATATAGTAGTGTAGGAATACGGTCATACACCGAATAGCGAATAATACGGGAGCTTTCTTGCTGAATGACCGTATATTAATTAATAGGCACAAGTTTTCGACTGGTGGCTGTGGCTGCAAAACTTCTCGCAAAAATCGACGTTATTGTTTTGCTTTCTTTTATACTAATATCAAACAAGAGCTAAGTAACTAGACAAGTTAATATTATTTGATTAGTATTAAATAAAGAATATTATTTGTACTTTTTTATTTAAATGACCCATCCAGTTTTCTTTTATTTAAATCTCTAAATTTGTTTTACGAGAACGATTCAAAACAAAATCGGTTTACGTCTTCTATAATGATTCTAAGGGAAATGAAAATATTATTATAAAATGAATATTTTTTCTTTATCTTATTTTTCTCAATAAAATAAATAAAAATCAGCAGCTTCACGCGCACACAGCAGGGTAGGCAGAGGGACCCTAGTGTTTATTTTGTGTAGTTTGTTTTGTGTGTGTTTGAACCGCCAAATTCTGAAGGCATTGCGTGCTGAGTGGCGGAACTCAACGCCGCGCTTTGCCTCGACACCAGAACGAAGAAATGAAAATATAAATAAATATTTCACTTCCTCGAGTGGGGATCGAACCCACAACCAGTCGATTTTACAGTCACACTTTGTGCCTCTGCGCCATGACCGGCCTCAAATAAATAAAATAAAATATACTTATTGTTTAAGTACTTGGTATTCGGCCGCATAATTTATAAATATTCGGCATTTGGTAATAAGCGATAAAATCAGGTGAATAGGCCGAATACCGAGTTATACGTTACCGAGTAGTAGTCGAATAGAATCGTTAAATGTTGTAGTTATTAGGTATTGCTTTGATATTTATTTTATAGTTTTGGACGATTTTTATTAAATACATTATATTTCACACTGTATCCCGCACACAGCAGGGTAGGCAAAGGGAACCTAGTGTTAAGACGTTCCCCACTTTCCGTCGAGTTCTCGAGGCGTGTATTGCGTGTTGAGTGGCAGAACTCAACGCCGCGCTTTACCTCAACACCAGAGCGAAGAAATGAAAATATAAATAAATATTTACCTACCTCGAGTGGGGATCGAACCCACAACCAGTCAATTTTACGGTCATACTTTGTGCCCCTGCGCCACGACTGGCCTCAAACGATTTTTTTAAGTTAAATTAAATAGGTGCTACATATAATTTGATAAACATATACATTATAATAGGTTTGCCTCGTTACCAGAATGAGGGAATGAATATATTAAATATTTCATTTCCTTGAGTGGAAATCGAACCCACAACGCATGCATGTGCCCCTGCGCCAGGACTGGCCGCAATAAATTTTACAAAACAACTTTTATCAAAATTAAATGCAAGTAAGGCGACATTATTTATAAATCAATTTCCTTTCAAGGCTGCATTAAGAACTTTCAAACAGCATTTCAAAAAATAATATCACATATGACAGGAAATTGAATAATATAGGAATTTATATAAAATATTAACAGGTAAAAACATGTTGTATAATATTTAATTCAAGGTTACTGATATTTCAAGATCACATTGAGAATTGCGACCTTGAAACAGGTTTATTTATTTCCGACATAAAGTCATTACAAGCTTAAACAACATTTAAAATAATAAATTTAGCTATAAAAAAATTGGTTAAAAAAATATGTATATTTTTTTTATTTAATCTCACTAATAAATGAAACTGGCTACAATAAAATTGAAAAGAGTTTAACAAAACATGATGGTTCCAAGTAAGTCAGTTTGCCAAGTAGAAAATGGACTTCTATCCTTGTTTACATTTAAGATCACTCATCCTAGTTGGAAGAATTGTCCCTCTCATAGAAACAATCAATAAAGTAAATTTTAATACATAATTTTACCTGTCAAAATCTGCAAACAGTCCCCTGTCTCCACATCATATAAATTAGCAGTCCTGTCCCAGGACGCAGTTATCACATGGTCGCCCCCAGTGAGCCAATCCGCCGCTACTACCACACCACAATGTCCTGTTAATTCTGTCAGCGGGGTCCGGAGCACCTCGGGCCTGTCACCATCACCGAGGCTCTCCTCTCCACCACCTTCAAGCTCCTCTTCAGATGATTGGCCCCGCTGTCACAAAGATTATATAAATTTATAATTTGCTCGACACCAGAGCAAAGAAATGAAAATATAAGTTTAAATATTTCATTTCCTTAAGTGAGTATCGAACCCACAACCAGTCGCATTTACAGTCACACTTTCGTCGTGCCCCTGCGCCACGACGGGTCTCGAAATAAGAATTCATTAAGTATTGGAAAAATGTGTTCAAGTAAAAGAATGTAATATGGTACAAACCAAATGTCTGTAATTGGTTTTAAAATGAAAAATAAAAGCTAAAAGTGTAAAGTAAAAATATAATCTTAAAGTATGTCAAGGTAAATCATATTTGCTTTGAAATTGAAGTAAATACTATTTATTTTATTTTTATAGAAATGTTAAAAATTATTTAATAAGTCTCATAAATGAATATTAAGTTTTTCATTCATATTTTCCCACTATCAATTAATATTTTATTTTGGAGATTTACATATATAATTCTACATGGCATTACATTAATATAAAGTTGTAAAAAAATATTAAAGTTATAGCAGCAATATTGAGGCCATTGTAATGCAGCAGCACAGTGACTGACTATAAACACAAAGAATGTATGTACGAATCTTGTATGCACGAAAATTGTAAAAAGATAAAATGGGTTATTGAGTTTCATCAATCATTATGAAATATCTCAGATATCAGGTAACGTTTGGTGTGGGGTACAGAGTGTTTCAACACTATTCCTTTAGCCTATCCTTTGTGAAACAAAGAAAATAAATATTTTATTTACAGGTAAATCCCAATTAACAGCAGCTTGCCAGACATGTGCAGTGGTATCGCCACTGCTGGTTAGTGCAATGTCTCTAGAAGGATGGAACCGGATGGAGTTAACTGAGCCAGAGTGTCCAGTATATTGTAACAAGCACTTTGCCCATTCTACACTCCATACACAGGCTGTGTGATCTGAAATAGTAATATTTATGTATGTAAAATTTATGTATAGTAATATTTAAAGCTGAAGAGTTTCTTAATAATATAGTTTCTTAAGAATAGCTGTTTTGTTCAATGCACTAATCTCAGGAACTACTAATAATAAATAGTCATTGAAGAAAGCTATAAGCAATATTACACAAAATTACAGTTACTTTATTAACTTTGAATACATGAAAAACAGAAAACATTTTTTTCTAAAAAGTAAAAACATAATTTTGTAACATGAGGAATATCATTTTAAAAATGTTAAAAATATTTAATAACACTCTCTTGCCATATAATAATTCTAAGCAATTATCTTTGGGTAGTGGAAATTTGTAAAAATCTCCCTACAGAGATAGATGCTAAGAACATAAATAAGATTATAACAAGAGTATTTGATGAAAATAGAATGGAATAATACTTCAAAGACATTAAAAATACTATTTCTGGCTATTCTTTTCACTTGGGGGAAAGCAATATTTTTCCTCTCTGGCAAGACAATGTGTGCTCCAACGCACAAAATGTCATTTAAGACAGTATCTAAGCAATTTATGTGGTGTGAAAGCAAAGAGGAGAGTATCTAAGCACCAGGTTTTCTCTACCTGCTCTGCTATGCAAGATATAAAAGCACAAAGTAGTTTTTCTTATACAAAAAAGTAAAAGCATGAAAAAAACTCATTTTTTTTTCAGATCAAAATAAAATCAAAATAGCTTTATCTCTGTCATAACAATGAAGTTGATTTAATCACTGTACACACATAAACAAAGATTAACCTGATGACCTAATTGTTTACTTACAGCTTGAAATAAACTACATCTATTTTTAAGTCTTGTTAGGGAAATTATTGATTTAATTTTGATATTTGGTATATTAAAATGTTTAAATTCTAGATATATTGTTTCAATTTTAAAAATATTTTTTCACAATTTTAGTTTCTATTTCCTTCATGCCTTTTTTCTTCCTGCATCCAAATATCCATTCAACATGCAATGAATGGTAATAAAACAAAGCAAAACATGGTGAACAGAGTCTCTCTGCCTGCTTGGTGCAACTAATCATTACCTGCTGATGCAGTACCAATTAAGGCCTGCCCTGGTCTTGCAGTGGAAACATCCCATATGCCATCTTTATGTCCTGTAAATTCTTTTACAAGTTGGCAGTTGTATGTTGGAGCCTTAAAACTAGATACTATTTTGCTGGTCTGAACCTTCAATTTATGACTTGTTTTTACTTTTTGTGAGTTGCTTTGAGTTACTGTTGAATTTAAATAAATCATTAATTAGAACAACTTGAGCAGAAAACTTATAACATTAAATATTTTAAAAATAAATGTATTTACATTTAACTTTTGAATTCTTCCCAGTTTCAAATTCTATATAGTCTATATTTTGTCTTTCTCCTCCATAGCTTTCCCTTTCTAATTTTTCACTAAGAATATCAATTTTTTCTTGCACTGGAAAATAATTAATCATACATATTTATATTCACATCTTAAAATAATTACTTTCAAAAATTATATATATTTTTACTTACAGTTCAGATTTTCTGTGTACAGAAGGTCAAATTCTTTTTCTATTTGCGAAAATAGTTCATGTAGCCTAGATCTAAAAACAGGAGGAATGGATGTTTCTGAATCTTCCATTTTAAGGTAGTTAGGTAGCCCATCAGAACCTTCAGTTAGCGCTTGAAGTCTTCTTTTACTGGATTTCATGATCACAAGCAGATATTACTGCTTAAGACAGGAAGATTTCGAACGACCAACTATCACATTATATAGCACACTTATACAATACACGGTCACAAGTTTATTTCATAAGAAATGTTATATTTATAATGTTTTAATGCTATTGTAAATTAAAATAAATGAAACGTTACTGTGTTTAAAAACGTATAAGTCACTCATCTGTGTCTACACGACGAAAAGTTGCAACAAAAATATTGGTATTTAACCAATTGACATCTGACAATTGACATTTGATTTGACAAACAGATACTCTGAAAACTCATAAGCAATAATAAAATTGAGTGATAGAATCCTAATTTTAAAATAAATTCAAGAAGAAAGCTTGATATTCAGAGATATTGTATATTAAGATGTCAAAGCTTCGATCAACTATATTCTACTGAGTTTCCACTGAGTCTTGACTTTTGTTAAATTAAATATTTAAATTTAAATATAATTGTCATAATATTAGTTTATTTTTATGTTAAAGGCAAAGTTAGTTATAATCATAACATTTTATACATTACAATTAAAATTTTAAGGAAAAAAATACATTAAATTAAATATGCTTCGCGTTTATGATATTCACTTTTATCTGTATACTACACTATGGATTTCGTCTATGATAAAATATGGCCACTGTGTAGTTAAAGGAAAACTGCCAAGTTTGCCAACGCACGATCGTTGTGTAGTTTAGTTATTAAAATGTCGTTTTCAGATTTGTATGCAAAATATAATTGTACATATTGCCAGGAAGAAATCAATGGCGTTCGTGTAAGATGCTCAGAATGTAAAGACTTTGATATTTGTTTGCAGGTATAGACGCATCACTGACACTATGTTTATAATTTTGGCGCAAATTTCAAATTATGTGCGTATTTGTAACTTCATTTTTTTTCAGTGTTTTTCTCTTGGTGCTGAAATTGGATCTCATAAAAATGATCATTCCTATCAATTTATGGTATGGTTTTGATTTATTTTGTAATATATATTATTCAAATAAAGGTAATAGTTATTCTAAGATTTATGTACTTTAAGGACTCTGGTGCGTTTGGAATATTTATAAGTCGAACAAGTTGGTCTGCTAATGAAGAAGTTAGATTATTAGATGCTATAGAACAATTTGGTTTTGGCAATTGGGAAGATATTGCTAAACATATAGAAACTAGAACCCCTGAAGGTAAATAAACTATTTTATACTACTTCAGTTTGTAAAATTAATCAGTTTTGTTGTCATATCTTAATTTCAATAATATGCATATTTATTTATATGATAATAATATGAATTCATTTTATACAGAGGCAAAAGACGAATACATAACAAGATACCTAGAAGGAAGTATAGGCAGGGCGACATGGGGTAATGTCGAAAGTACCAGTCGTCCTTCTTTACATTGCGCAGATAAAGATGAAGGGCCCCTTAGTCCAAGTGCTGTGTCCCGTTTACCCCCCTTAGCTATAAGTTCTGATGAAGCTTCTCAACTTGGTTATATGTCTAATAGAGATGATTTTGAAAGGGTAAGTGTTATGACATTAATATAGCATGTCCTGCCAAAGGGACCCTAGTGTTAAGACTTCATTATCAGTTTCCACCCTATTCTTGAGACCTTTACTTGTCGAGTTATCAAAAAATAAGAATAGAAGCCACTAATGTCACATTTACAGTCATATGCTGTGCCTTTGCACTGTGACAGTATAAATAACATGGACATATCAATCTACTTAATTGATTCTCTCTCATTTTTTGTTAAAGGAACATGATCATGAAGCTGAACAATTAATATCCACATTATCACTCAATCCTGAAGATGATGAATTAGATGTTGGTAAGTGAATTTGTTATATTATTTAAAAATCAGCTTCACTCTTTGTCCCTCATATAGTGAATAGGCAGAGAGAACAAAGTGTTAAGACAATTTGTTCCCTACTTATTACCAAATTTTTTGAGGCATCGGTTGTTGAGTGTCGAAACTCAACGCTGGGTTTTTGTCTTTGGTGCCAGAGCCAACTAATAAAAATTTTAATAAATAATAATTTATTTCCCCTGAGTGGAGATTGAACCCACAACTGTCGCATTACTGCCACACCCTTCTGCGTCTACACTAAACAATCTCAATTATGTTATTTATATCAATAAATACTTGAATTCGAGTTTGTTGCTTGTTAATTAAGAAAATGTGGTTTTTTACTTTTTGTGTTTTAGAATTATTTTCATTTGTCTGCTCCATAAGACAAAATATGTTTGTTGAGTTTTCGCGCATGTTCTTGTAATCTTTGTAATTGGGGGTGATGGAGGTTCTATTTACCCTGCAAATGGTGAGGCTAAAAAACAATAAAAAATTTACTTAGTATTAAGTAAAAATTTTATTGTTTTTTTAACCTCTATTAGTAATAAAAAAATATAAATTTATAACATTTTTAAAGTTATGAAATCTTTTCTGAATAAGTAGTTTAATAAAAAAACTTTACAGCCTTAAAGCTCTCTCAAGTAGACATATACACTAGAAGGCTCCGTGAGAGAACAAGGAGGAAACGTCTTGTTCGTGATTATCAATTAGTGTCAGTGTTTTTCAATAACCAGAGAAATAAACAAAAGACATTAGGAAAACTTGCCAAAGAAAAGAAGTGAGTATAGTATTTCTTTTTTATATTTTTAAATAATGTAATAGAGATTTGAATATTCATTCTCCAATTATTAGGATTTAGTATTATCTAGACTACCAAAGAAGTGTATTTAGGTATATGACATTTATGTAAAGTTTAGAAATGTTTCTCAAATTTTCAAAATTCCTAATTTTTGAACAATCAAAAATAAAAGTACAAACTTTTCTGAGTTACACACATAATATAACTGATTGCTGTCTGTATGTGGAAGAAAATCTATTACAGTAATAAATCTAAACAAACCAAAACAAAGATTTTTTTTGGATTTTGTTTATAGAGGCAGATATTTTATACATAAATGATTAAGGCTGTATTGAGTGTGTCCGCGGTTGCAGAGAGTTCTCGGAGCGGCTGCGCTGGACGGCGCAGTTCTACGGGTGCGCGGAGCAGGCGGCGGTGGGCGCGGGGCTGTGGCGCGAGCGCGAGCTGCGCGTGCGCCTGGCGGAGCTGCACCGCTACCGGCTGGCGGGCGTCACGCGCCTGGAGGAGTGCGCGCACTACGACCAGCACGCGGCGCTGCGCAAGCCGCACTACGACGTGAGCGTGAGGCGCGCCCTGGTACACGCTTGAGCGATGCTTTCTATCACATTTCTGACATTTACATTTTTTTTGACCAGTGGTTCTCGACTGGTGCTTCGTATTGAGGTCCGCGAATGATATTTAAATTTAATAGGCGGGTAGCCCTTTTAGTCAACGTTTGCTACAGTGTTACAGGGCCGTGATAGCCTTGAAGTTGGAATTGGTAAACTTTTTTTTAAATAATCAGAAGTAAAAAGTTATCCTAAAATCAAGCCTTTCTTAATGGTTGCGATCCATCTACAGCTAACTTGACGTTCACAAATTTTCAATCGTATAATCGTACTGTTCAAGACACGCGAATCTAATCGCGTTCTAATTCACTTACATAGTTGTCTCTGGTTACAAAAATTATATAAAAGTAGTCCCTGGCTAAAAAAAGATTGGAAGACATTAAGGCTCTAGAAGGTATTTAAGTATTATATAATTCTATTTATGGAATATATGGAATTCATGGCGTCTTGTAAAATACTCTGCATTTTAAGAGCCAGAGAGAGTAGAATGACAAATATAGATGGAATCGTTTCTATTTATATAAAAACAGCAATAATATAACATAATTGTCAATGGTAACTGATAGAAATTGTAATTTGGGTGCTACATTACATTTAGAAACAAAGTAGGTACAAAAAGACATTTACTATGCAATTTTGAAAAGGTACGAAGAGTGAAATGAAAGTATATCTATTATATATAAATTTAATAAGCATGTCAATTTTATTAGGATGTTAAGCTCATGATACCAGAACTTATCCAAATGTAGTTATTTTGGGATATCGTCTAAAAATTTTAAATATTATATTATAATATATTTTTATTTCATAGGTGGTTAGTATAAATAGAAATACTCAATATCAGATATATTGAGAATTAAGAATAAATCTTTCATCATATTCCCACTTATGAAATAGTACACATATATTTTATTAACGTATTCATTATATATTTTTATATTTATATCATATAATTATGTTTTCTTTTTTAATGTGTTTGTTTATATACGTTTTTTTTATTCTTTTATTTTGTGACCATTACACTTTGGTGCATGGTTCATGGTTCATTTGATTTCGTTCATATGCTTACGCTTTCGCGATGTTTGAAAGATTTTAAATAGTAATCTAATTTAATACTGTAGTTCCATGGATTTTTATACTGTAGTTCCATTGATTTTGCATGGATATGTTGAATCATATTAGTAGAAGCATGTGACGGTATAAGGAATAAGATTACAAACTATATAATATGCAGAAAATAATTTAATCTCTGTCAACTTTTCACTTAAAGAGAGTTGTGTTGTTTGGCGGAAGTCAACACCGTGTTTTGTCTGAAGAAACATAAGTATATTAAATTATTTCAACAAATTAAATTTGAACCCATAACTATTATGTATTGCCAAACTGTCCCAACTACGACATGAATATATTGTCGTAATTTTTTTATAGAATCTATCAATACAGTTAAAGGGAACTATTAAATAATACTATTAGCACTACTCTTAATACTGTAACGACCTACGAAATCGCTATCGACTATGTCTCTCGATAAACACTATAGTAAAGTGTTAATACAATGTATTACAATCACTCTGTTGGTTTGATTTCGTAAAACGTTTAAAATAACTTTTACACTATAGATAGTTGAGTTTCCAGTATTTTAACTTAGACCGTAGTATTTTTGAATTATTTGTAGCGTCTGACTAAACGCGACGGTTGTGATCGGTTTATTTTAATTTCCTTGCTCCTAACAAGACAGTGTCTACTCTCTACTCTACTCTGAATTCTAGGTTCCTTCTGCCTATCCTGCTATATGCGGGTTAATGAGAACGGGAAGCTGAAAAAAAAGTTACATAATTTAATTGGTCTCTCGATAGACGACAATAAATATTTATATGTACAGTATGTTAAAATCGTGTTGTTGGTTTGATCTCGTATAACGATTGAATTCGCCAGGGCAGCAGTGGGTGCCTGGACACTCACCAGACAAAAGAGTCAACGCCGACCAACACGCAGCAGCTAAGAAAAAGGTATTTTTGATAAAAAAAAACAGAGTACAGAGTAGATCGTCAATTAATTACAGTAAATTTTTTTATTTGACACTATTTAATATTAAAAGTTGCTGTAGTATTAGAATGTTCTGATGATTTCTGGATAGTATAGTATGTATGTACGACGTTTGGATCTATTAAAGTGTCATATTGTTCTGCAATTGTTTTTTAACATTTATCACAATAATAACTTCTGGTATTCCTGACACTAACCAACAAAGAATATCGAAACAGGCAAATCAGATATTTTTTGTTTATGTAGTTCCTTGTTAATAATAGAAAGTGCCAGTTTTGATTCATAAACCAAGTTCATTTAACTAGTAAACTACTGAAACTCAATCGGTCTTGAAAACTATGCATAGTAATTGTTTTCTTTTTGCTCTTTGTTTACAAATAATTGTAAATGCACATTTTTATCAATATCTTTTAATGAATAAAAAAGTTATGCAAAGAAAAACTTAAATCACTCTCCTGGAATGTGATTTTTTTCTCTTTTGATACTTTATCTGGGGGGTGCATCGATATTTACATATTAATATTTGTGAACAGAGACGGAGAAAGCGGCTCAAGTTCCACCAGCCCAAAGTGCACACGGGACGCAAGTACCGCATGTGGATGCTCCAGAAGCAGCTGCAGCAGCGCCGCATGCTTGACGCGCGCGCGCCTGCTGAACACTAACGAGATACAGGTACACTGCACTGCACTACACTCCACTATATATTATATTTATATAAATTAAATAACAACAATATATATGCTTTGTCAGAAATGTCTGTTTAAGAATTATCGGCGTGGTTAATAATCCGATTTAGAGAATTAAATATGCACTTCTTTATAGAAAATACAATAACATTTATATACAGGTAGAATCGTCTGCGCTCCTTTTACGGGAACAGCACATTAGGTAGAATATTCCAAACCCATACCTAAAGAAATTAGATCAAGATAAGTTTAACAGTTTAGACGTAGGATTTTTTTTCATCTCTCGATGTTTATCCATACGTGTATTTCGTGTGATGCAGTTACAAATAGATACCAATAACGTAAACACCTACAACTACAAAAGTAGTATTTTTGTAAGCGTTGCCCATCTGCCACTTTTTACCCTCAAAAAACATACTAGAACGAGAAAGGGATATTATCGCCGCCATTACCTACGACTCGATTTCGTGCGTTATCGTTTTGATAGGTTTGTATTTGTGTACGTCATTCTTGACAAATGGCGTTGTATTTTACAACAATAATTTCATTATTTTGTTTGAAGAAAAAATCACTTTATGTTTTAATTGTATTATCTATTTATCGAGTAGTTAAAACTGGTTTCATTTAAAGTTATGATGACAAAAACATTCTGTATAGACACAGTAGTTGCACATACCAAATCACACAACATTTAACACAATTCACAAAGCAGGATAGGCACAGGGTGCCTGACGGAGGTAGGAACTTTTATGTTAAGACACTCCATTCCCATTAAGACACTATCGTCTGCCACTTTCCGCCGATTTCTTTAAGCATTGCAAGATGAGTGGCGGAGTTCAACGCCGTGATTTGCGGAGTGATGAAATGGAAATATTAAATATTCCATTCCCTCGAGGGGGAATCGAACCCACCCAGTCATGTTTACAGTCACACGCTTGATCCCTTACGCCACGACTGCCTTCATAAATATGGTGCATTCAATAAATATTATTACAAAAATCCAATTGTCAGCTATTAAAATTATAATTACATTACATACTTATAATACGGTCGAAGTCGTGCCTTCCCTCAAGTTAGATTTTATGATTTTTTGCACATTGTTAACTCGGGAAGAAAATAATCAATAATAAGAAAAATTTTGCAAAAAATAAAATCTAATCTGCACAGCCATCTCTAACTGTAGCTAACTTTAGAGCGGTCACGACTCGTCTACCGAAAATATTCTAAAATAAACATTTCTCATTCCACAGCTATGCAACGCACTAAACCTACCACCCACCCAGTACGTGACGATGAAGGGTATCCTGCTCCGTCGTCCCGCTGAAGGCGACCTCGACCTCACCGTCCGCCATTACCTGCACTCCGCTGGATGGATACGCAATTAGATACTACGCTTGTACAGTTGTGACTCATGGATAGACGAGTTAGTGTTCAATTGACACTGTTATTGCAATTAGTTCAATATCTAAATCTGATTTTGTGTGTTTAAAGTGAATTTTTATGATACGAAATACTAAGAGACAATTGTGCTTCTATTCTGTAGATTTAGAAAACACTGAAACATATTCAATTTTTTTTTGACTTCACGCTGCATCCTGCACATGGTAGGGTAGGGAATCTGGGACCTTAGTGTTAAGGCGTTTCTGTTTTCCCGTTTCCGCCGAATGGGAGGAGTGGAGGCGAGGGTTGCGTGTTGAGTGACGGAACTCAATCCCGCTTTTGTTCATACATACTCTCATCTCATTTTCTTCAAGTTTTTGTTCTATCTATGTATATGTGTGAATTGCCACAAGGACTGCAAACTGTTTTTGTAAACCAATTCTTTAAAATATCTCAGCACATATATTTCATTTCTATAAATTTAATGACTGATGTCGTTATAACATTATTTAAATACAAAATTAAATACATAAATATTCTTAAATCTGATTGCGCTCTTGTAGATACTAAATCTATAAAGTTATACAAACTCAATATGCTATGCATTTTCGTTGACAAGAAGTTTACTCTATAATGAGAAAACGGTTTGCAATGACTTGTATTATGATCATAAGAACCTAACCCATACTTTTTTGGAATTCATATATACATACATATATTATTTTATATTAGTGAAGCAATTTTTGATTAAAAAAATGTATTGGTGTTTAGTAATATTCATTAAGAGCTCAAGTTAACTATAGCTGACCATATTTTTTATATCATAAACAATTATTTTTCCCTATACATTATAAAAAAAAAGAAAAAAACTTAAATTAATATAATATCAATAAATAATAAGCTTAACATTGTAGATAATTTACATGAGCTTACTAATATTAATAAAATTCGAGTAATATAATATTATATTACAAAATTTAATAAATTTAGGAAATGTGAAAGTAAAGTTTCAACGAAAATAATTATTAATAGTGAAATAGTTTAATTTAATAAATTCTATATAGTCTAATTGTCATCATGAGAAATAAACTAAACATACTCAAAATCTTTAAGAAAATCTTTAAAAAAATTGTGTAAGATATTTTGAGTAGGGCCAAGTTTTTCTCTTAAATAATTATTTATAACTAATATATATTGAAGTATTTCCCGTCTCACCTCACGTACAAATATAAATAAGTTTCATGATAGTTTTCACTATAGTCAATGTTAAAAGAAAAAAAAAAAACAAAAATATTTATTATTAATTATTTTAGTGTAAAAGTGTTTACAACTAAAATCAAAATTGAAATAAAACCTTATATTTGATTTTGTTTGTCAACAGTAAATTTATCTTAAAATAAAAAAAGATTATGGACATAAAAAATAAATTTATTTTTATTTTGATTTTAATGATATAATTAAATTTGATTCTTTATAAAGACTTCTGAAAAATATATTAAAATATTATACTTTTTTTTTGGACTATGTAGTATAGTGGACTGTGCTAGACTTACTTGGGTAGAGGCGGACGGTCACAAAGATTATAACATATAAGAAAATTTTTAAATACTTATATTTAAATTGTGTTTTTTAGCTTATTCAGCTTAATGTATACTATATTGTAATTTATTAAGGTTAAATTTGCATGAAAAACCTCGCGGCAGAGGTTGTATAGCCTGCTCTTATAGAGTAATGTATATGTTGTAAATACATTTATAAATGTCTAACTAATACTTATTTTTTAAAGTTAATTCTTGTTAGTGGTAAATTTATGTAATATATGAATATATAAAAAAAGAGTTAAAAAATTGCATCAATTGTGTTTAGGCATTTTTTTATAGTGTATATACTACACAAATACTATAGTTCAACATTACAGCATCGATTGTTTAATTTTTTTTAGGACAATTTCGGTAATATTTTACTATGAATTGTATAAAAGTCGAGTGGTTGGGAAGGAAACATAAAATATTCTAATAATTTTATTTAATTTATCAATTATTTGTATTAAAAATGTAAAAAAAAAATAAAAAATCGCCTTGAATTAGTTCAAGTATTGCGTACGGGAAGGCAGAGTGGTAATTGTAAAACGCGATATAAGAAAGGGGTTTTCGAACGGGTTACGTTACATAGTTTTTTATAACCTTGTTTTAGCTTTTCGGTGAGCCCCTCTTATTTCAAAGGCAGCAATAATTGAATATATATGAATTTGTTTTCGATATTTAAAGGAAGTGTATTTAAGGGGGATTTCCCTTAGTAACCTATACCTGGGTCGCAAGCCCCAACAGCACGGAAAGCAAAGTAGTTTCTTCTCTCTTTTTTTTTTCAAATAAAATGACAGTACTAGAAATTGTTTTAGTATTGTATTTTTTCAAAATTAGTAATAATAATCACATAACGATTAGAGAGAAAAGCGACACCGGCGCGTAATACTTGAATGATCTCTGATATATTATTTTTGATTTAATTTTTCACATCAATTTAATTTGAGAGAAAAAACTCAATATAATTTCTTTTCTTCTATCATTATTTTAATTTTTTTATCGTTCTTAGCGAATTTTTAAACCTAAGAAGTTTCAATACGAAGGTATATGGCAATAGTTTTTTTTATTTTGGTTTAAGGATGTTAAAGAATGGTACAATTTCAAGCATGAATGGGTTATTTGATCTCTTTAATATAATATAATAGACATATTTTCTTTGCATTTTAAATGGTGATTTATTTATTGGATAGTATCGATTGGTTTCTTTTTTTAATTTTTTATAAAGCATGCATCTTTAAAATCCTAAATGATACATCCTAAAGGATCTCTGATGTTTAAATTTTGTAAAAATTTTGTTCTTTTAGTTTTTTTTTACAATCAGAGTTCTTCCTTAGGCTGTATTTTGTAAGATCTTGGTTATTGTATATTTTTAACCGTTTTATTTGTATACGATGTGTATAATAAGTTGGCACGTGAAATAATAAAAAGAAAAACACTGAAAAAGACGTGATTTTAAATATTTGCAACTACAAGTTAGAGTATTTGTAAATATTGTTTTAGTTCTAACTAAATTAAACAATATGAAGCTATTGATGTATATTTTTTTAAAGATGATTCTTTCTTAATTTTTTTTCAGCCTTACGTTGTATAACGCACACAGCAGGGTATTCAAAGGAAGCCTAGTGTTAAGACACTCCGTTCCTTTATGTGGAAAAGTGTGGGTTCTTTTTATCATTAAACGTTTAAGTTGATTTTATACTGTGTAAAATATAATTTAATATCAACACCGTCATTGCGTGCTGTTCTATAAAATTTGTAGAGACATAAAGTACAACTGTTATGAATTTTATCATTTAAACATGTAGCTACGCCTTAAATAAGAAATAAATGATTTCAAGGGAATAAAATTTCAAATAAGCTATTTGGTATTTATTTTAAAACACTAATAATGCTTCATTTTGATTTATTTACATTTGGTTTTGGCATTTCTTCTAATGCTGTTGGTAATGGTCTCGTTTTGAACCAGGGATGTTTTAATGCCTGTAAAAATAGAATAAAAGTCTAATTTTATCTGTCGAATTCGGCAAGGACAGGGGCACAAGCGTGGGACTGTAAAGGCGACTGGTTGGGGGTTCGATTCCCACTTGAGGAAATGAAATGTTTAATATTTTCATTTTCTTCGCTCTTGTTTCGAGGCAAAGCGTGGCGTGAGTTCCACCACTCAACACACAATGACTCCAGAATTCGATGGAAAATGAGGAAAGGAGGACCTTAATGTTAGGTTCCCTTTGCCTATACTGCTGTGTGTGGGATACAGCGTAATAAAGTTTCATATTTTCATTTTTTCGCTCTGGTAACGAGGCAAAGCGCGGCGATGACTTCCGCCACTCAATAATTCGGCGAAATGTGGGGAACTGAAGTGTGTTAATAGAACAGAGTGTATTAATACTAGGCTCCCAGATTGACAGGTTCCCTCTGTCTACCCTGCTAAGAGCGGGATACACCGTGGGAAAAATATTATCAGCATATATTTTTAAGTAGTTTTTTTTTCATATTTAAAAAGACATACAGGCATTCAAATTTATGAGCATGACAGTTTTTAATAACTAAAGATTCGTTTCAAGAGTATTAAAAAATGAAACATTGTAACCTCTTTAGCTGATATCCTTTTTTGGGTGTCATAAAGAATAAATGATTTTATTAGATGAATAGCATCAGGGTCCACTCCTGGCAACAGATCTGTCCAGGGCATAGGTGACGACTCTGGGAATGTTATTTTATGGTAATCTGGAAGTTCAGAGTGCTTTGGCCAGGTGCCTTCAGTTGGGGTGCCGAGCCGTTGTAACACTATAGCCAATTGTTCAATATCTGATTCGCCCTGTATAAAGAATAATTGGATATGAGTTATACAGACACGGTATATGTACATATTATGTTGTTAAAAAATGTTATTGAGATTTTTTAATGCTGTCAGTAATCTCAAAGGCAAATTCGATTAATATTAAACATATTTTTGACATTCATGGCACAAGCGTGTAACTGTAAACGCGACAGTTTGTAGGTTCGATTCCCACTCAGCGAATGTAGACTTGGCTGTTTTCACTACCAGACATCAAACTAAATATCAAGCTAATAAAATGTCGGGAAAATTTTTGAGCTTGAATTCTATCCTGAATGAAAACATAACTCGGCACCCATAATATAGATCTGCCATTCTTTTATCGGTGAAATCGAGAACGATGCCTTACTTAACATTTAACTTGGCTTTCATTTCACATTTATGTTTTTGATGGTACACTACTTACAGCGAACAGTGGTTTTTTCGTAATCATTTCAGCTATAATACATCCAACTGCCCATATGTCAACTTTTTCACTGTAATATCTGGCTCCGTATAGTAACTCTGGTGCTCTATACCAGCTGAAAGGTAATTATTTTTTATAAACATATTTTTTAAATATACTGTCATATAATTCATTTTATACTATGAAATTTGAAGTCAAGAAGTGTAGGTAAGTAAGTGTATGTAGTGAAGGTGCGTAGCTTAGCTTTACCTTAATTTTAATAATTGATTAATTTAAATTGTAAAAACTGAACAACTGAATTTTAGAAATATTGTACTTCGATTTAATAATACACAAATAGGCATAAAAAGCCTAGAAGCCTCCTGATATACATATTATTATAGAACAGCCATATTTATTTGAAGAAATAAAGTACCGTGTAGCTACTTGATGAGAGTACGGTCTGCCTCCATCAGGCCAATAAAGACGCGCCAGTCCCAGGTCCGCTATTTTTAATATTCCTTCGTGATTTATCAATAGATTTGCAGGTTTTAAGTCCTATAATTTTCAACATTATATTGTTTTTTTTAAAAAACTCATACATAAAATTAGATCCAGATTATCAGTTTCATACGTATTCCGCATTCAGTTCTAAGATTTTGCGTATTGAGTGATGGAAATTCATAGCATCAGCGCGCTTACTAGAGTACGGAAATCAGAATATCTGTGCATCCTTCAATGAACCAAGAGCCGGAGCTAGCCAGACTTTCTACCACCTAAATTTCACGTTTCCTGATCGTATCAGAGTTGGTTGTATGCTGAGAGAAGCTTTCTGGTTTTATTAAATGATGGCTGCTCTGGCTGCTATCAGCTCTTGCACTATTACGTCAATAATAACGAAGTCCGTCCGTCGTTGCCCAGGAGCGCAATGGTGTGACTCACGCGATGGTTGTTTGTTCGATATCCACTCAGGGGAATTGAATTGAATTGAAAATTGAAATGAGTTATTACTTGTGAATATTTTCATATCTTCGCTCTGGCACCAAGGCAAATAACCTGCGTTGACTTCAGCCACTCAACGCGCAATGCCTCTAAAAATTAAGACAAAAATAGTGAACGGAGTATCTTAACACAAGGTTCCCTCTACTTACCCTGCTGTGTGCGGGATACAGCGTGAAACTGATTTTTTTTAAGTATAAAATTATAAATTATAATTTGTTATCTAATACTACCCTGTGCATAACGTAATGGGCGTGCATGTACCGTGTTCCTTTCAACAACATTTGAGCGTAACTTTTGACTCGGGGCAGCGTTAGTTCCTGTTGGTTGTGATGCAGCATTTCCCACAGTCCCGAGTTCATGTATTCCAAAACGAGCACCAGACTCATTCCGCGAGGGAACATGTCGTAGAGTTTTATTACCTGAGACAGAAATAATATATATAAGTAGATACTTCTTTTTAAAACTAAATGTGAACGTTTATTGATACCACCACATCGCAGTTGACAAGTGTCTCCCCATATATGATCGACGTTGATTCTGCTCTAGATAATAATAAATAAACCTACATTAAAATTGTCGTTAAAAACAAAATGTCTGTTGAATAGGCAGAAAGTAATGAAAGGATCCTTGGATATCTTCTAAACGAGAATCAAACTTACAAAGATTACTTTCTACACCAGGGTTTCCCAAACTTTTCTTGATCAAGGACCACTTTTATATCATTTTTGGTAGGTAGTGGTCCCTACCACTATGCATGTAGGTATAATAAAATTAACTGTGATAATCGAATAGAAACTTCCTCTCACCATCCTCAGTCATAAAATTAAAATCGTTCGCGGACATATTTACGCTTCTGAGGACCACTGATAGTCCGCGGACCACTGGTTGGGAACCAGTGTTCTAGACAGACACCTAAGTCACTCTTTTCAGAACCGATGTCCCAAAGTACATGTGCAATCATCTCTGTCTATTCTGATTTGTGTGAAGACAAAAAAAATAAATGATACATATATAAAAACCTATTTATTAATAGTATAAAAATAAAATAAATATTAGGCTTAATTTATATAAATTTCACAAAAGTAACTTTAACTAACATATTTACACCGAAGCAGTTGCAGAGCTTTGATTTCTCGCATAACATTAACAGGAATGCCGTCTTCAATGTTTTTGATCAGGATTTTCTTCAAAGCAACGTCTCTTCCTGTTGGCAGGTGTTTCGCTTTGAATACTAGGCCATGAGCCCCCTCCCCTATACGCCCAACAACTGAATAATTAGATACGTCGCTATTCATGTTATAACCTAAATGTACGTAACTTTATTTAAAATGCTTAGAAATGTTTACAATCCACACAGCAATTTCATGTTTTTAATGAAGTTGCTATGGATACGGGAAAGATCAACAAATAGAGTATATATTGTTAGGGTTGGGCAATTTTTCAAAATAATATCAGGAATAAAAAAAACCGGACAAGCACGAGACGGGCGCGCCCACCGAGACCGTACAAAAATTGGAGGTTTCGAGTTTTTTTCTGAAATTCAAGCTTAGTTCAGCCAGAGCCCTTTCTTAACTAACTCACTTGAAGTAGCAGCTTTAATATCAAATTTTTAGGCTATAATTTATTCTAGTTCATAGTGATATAAACGGCTATATCTTTTTTTAAAGTAAATATAAAAATATGTTTTTTTTTCACGAGATCATAGGGGTGTCGATCTCAGTATATGGTTTGAATTTCAACTCGATATCTCCAAGCGATAACTCGGTATCTCTTGATAGACAGATAGACACACAGACAACTAAATGTTCTTATAAGGGTTCCTTTTTTCCTTAAAAAGAACGGAACTCTAGCACAGAGAAGAAAATAATCGAATTGCTCGTAAATTATTTGTATTTTCGTACTCTGGAAAATAAAAGTGGTAACATTGAGTTGCGCCACTCGTCACTATTTCTGGGAAAAGCAGAAATAGAAGTACCTCAAGTAAGAGCCGAACTTACAACCATCGTGTTTATAGTCATCCCCAATGCGTGATGATAATTTTACTTAATAGAATATTTAAATCATTGGATATAGGTTTTTACGAGTTGTGTAGCTTTGTGTGTAAGAGGATTGTGTGTGAGGGCTTTGTGTATGAGGGCTATTTTGAGAAACTTTTTCTTAGTGCTTCCCAAGGTCTGCGATTTATCAGTTAATCTATATATACTCCAGATAAGGATAATTATTTAATTCTTATAGATATATCTATACCTACTCGTACATAATAGATTATGATTGGAGGTATTGTTGCATAATAATAGCTTAATTTTCATTATTGAAAATCTATTTTCTTTTCAAGACCTTGTACTGCTTTTACAATCACATATAGCCTCTTATACGTCATGGTATAAAATCCATATTTCAATGAAACTACGTACCTAACCAATATTATTTCACGTTAAATATTTGTACAGATGCATTATGTTGAGTAACTGAAGTCATATTATTCAAATTTATTTCTTTCTATAACATATTTTGCTAGTGAACGGTCATAAAAAAGTGTGCCCAAACATGGGGTCACCTAAAATAAGTATAGTGCTCCTATTAGTGTATTTTTTGAATTCAGTTAGAAGTGCATCAATTCTAGCCCTGTTCTCTAGCTTGTCTTTTTCTGACCATATGGTATACAGGGGCTATATTACACGTCTCGCTCAAAAAGGCCACTCTATTGTAGTAATGACACCCTATCCTGGCCAAATTGCCTATCCGGAATCGGAGAGTATAGTTGAATTGAACGTGGGATCAGAATCCGCGCTGTTTTGGGACGATTTCAAAAATTTTATGGTTGACACCGACGACTATTACCCGCGCATGAAGGAAATAAACGAATTTTCCGTAAAACTAGCTGTGGCTCAACTGAAATCTCAATCTGTGACAGCTCTTCTTATCAACCCCAACATTAAATTTGATCTTGTCATCACAGAAGCAGACGTCCCTCTCTTGTATGCGGTTGCTGAGAAATATAAAGTGCCTCACATCGCTATAACGGCTTCTAGCGGTAGAATACATCAATACGAATCAAAGGGAGCGCCTGTCCATCCCATGTTGTATCCAGATGTGAACACTCTTAACTACAGAAATCTAACCCTGTGGCAGAAACTAGTGGAACTAAATCGTCATTTCCAAACCAAACATGAATATTATAATAGTTACTTACCTTTAAGTGAAGTGGCAGCTAACAAGATATTTACTCTTAAGAGGCCCTTGCAGGAGATTGAATATGATATCGATTTATTATTAGTGGCTGCCAGTCCTGTTTTAATAAGCAACAGACCATCACCACCCGCCATTGTTTACGTTGACCGTATGCATATTAAACCAGGCTTTAGATTACCTCAGGTACAAAATATGAATAAATCGTGTTATCATTTCCAAATATCATACTAATTTTATGTGTTAGAGGCCGTCGTATCGCAGTGTACAAGTATGTGACTATAATCGCGACGGTTGTGAGTTCGATTCCCTTCGACTTGTTGGAATTAAATATTATTTGTAATTTTTTTTATTTTGTCGCTCTGATGCCAGGGCAAAGCGTGGTGTGAAGTTCCGCCACTCAACACGCAATGTCTCAAAATTCCAGCGGAAAGTGGAGAACGAAGTGTCTTAACACTAGGTTCCACACCTTCAATGCTATATGCGGGATACAGCGTGAAGCTGAATAGTAGATATATAATCAAAGTCTTTGTTTACAGGAGCTACAGTCAACATTGGATTCAGCAACAAAAGGAGCTGTTTACTTCAGTTTTGGCGCATTGCAGGAACCAGAGCATTTGTCTCCAAATGTGTTACAAACTTTAACTGATGCCTTCAGAGAGTTGCCGTTTCTAGTGTTATGGAAATTTGGAAATGCTACCATGATCCATAAGTCTGATAATGTTATTACTAACGTTTGGTTTCCACAACAGGAAATTTTAGGTAATATTGAATAATTACAGAAATAATAAGATTTTCGTTTACTATAGATTTTTTATTTTGTTTAGTTATATTAATTGAATTCGGGAATTAGTACATCCTTCACCTAACACTTAGGGTCTTTAAGGCCCGTATCTATAAGCCGTTCTCAAGACTGAGATCGATCTTGAGATATCGTTTTCATTCATAAATTATATATCTATCTAAACCTAAATGGCCTAAATTAACAACCAGTAAGGAACAAGAGACAAAGCATTAAGTATTATATAATATTATAAATTATCTAATATTTTTATAATATTTACAGCTCATCCAAATGTGAAAGCATTTATCACACATGGCGGTGCACGGTCACTTGAAGAAGCTGTATTTTATGAAGTACCAATAATTGGACTTCCAGTAATACGATCCAGAAAAGTATTTATTGGTGAGATTACTCGAATGGGGGCAGGAGAAATATTGGACATAAATTATCTAGACAAAGACAATGTCAAAGAGGTTGTTACAGCTGTGGTTACCGGCGACAAGTAAATATACTTATAATATTTGGGCGTGTGTGTCTTTTTTTGGCAGCTTAACGCTGTTCTCGCTCGTGGCATGGTAGGCAGTGAAAGTCTAGTGTTAAGACACTCCGCTTCCAAATTTCTCACCGATTTCTGGTGGCATTGCGTATTGAATGGCGGAACTAAAAAAGTATGTTACTTAAATAATAACCTTGTTTGGACTCGTTAGTTTCATACCATTATTAAATATTACATTGTTTCAGATACAAAAAAGCGATGTCAAAATTAAAGAGTTTAGTCGAAGATCCCATATTATCTGGTCCTGAGAATGCAGTTTGGTGGACAGAGTATGTTCTTCGTCATGGTGGAGCTAAGCATTTACGGGCTCGAGCTGTTGATGCTAGTTTCTTTAAACACAATTTGTTAGATATTATAAGCATTCTATTAGGAGCCTCTATAATATTGCTGGTTGCATCCTATTATATTTTACGATATGTTATTAAACGTATTCGACTTTGTATATTGCAAAGATTTGACAAATCAGGAAAATATAAAGCCTTATAAGTTTTAAACTTAAAATAGGAAAATACTTATAAGTTGTTATTTATTTATTATAATCAGTGTGTAAAATGTTATTTTGCATTTTCAAAATTACATATGATTAAATATGATTTTTAATATAAACGGTTTCTTTATTTATTTTATTTTCTTAAGAGAAATTATCAAAACATTACTGAAACTAAAAATAATTTTAATTTGTATAAATATTGACAGCTGTCCTCAAATTGTTATTTTTAACCAAATAAAATGTTTTTTTTAAAAGCTGTAAGTAAAGCTGTAATTTTGCTGTGAGATATATCTTGGACATTATAATGCATGTTTATTGAAGTGGCATCTATGAACTACCTGATATAAAACATCAATAGACGCAGATATAAACCGGATCGATGGCGTGGCGACGATTGCCGTGGCGACGGATCTCCACGCTATACTAAGGTATACAGAGTGTTTTTGTCTTCACTACTTTAAATGAAAGCACAATTTTAACTACTATATAAAAGCCTAATACAATTAAAACAAAAAAGAATTTGCTAAAAATTAAAAAATGATATTTATAAAATTATCGTTGAAAAATAAAACTCCTTTTGTCTTCTCTTAAGAATGACGCACACAGACACTAATCTATCAAAACTACAATGCCACACACGCTCATTCACGAAATCTAGTCGGTAGGTATGTTTTTTGAGAATGAAAGTGGCAGATCGGCAACGTTTGGTAGTATTTTATATATGAAAGTATATGTATTAGTAGGTGTTTATGTTATTAGTTTCTATTCATAACTACATCACACATACTGGAGTATGGATAAAAATCGTGAAATGATAATAATATTCCTACGTCTAAACTGTTGAGGAATCTTGATTATTTTTTTTTAGAAAAATTAAATCAGTTCCACGTGTGCCCCTGTGCCTCTATTTTTTAAAGTATGGGTTTTACACATTTTATCCTATATGCTTCTATAAAAGGAGCGCAATCACTTCCACCCTATATATGTATATAGTCTATATATAGTAGAGTGTACGTTGTGGCGACGTGTCGCCATGCGCAACCGATAACGCGACACCATCCTCACTTAATTCGACGCTGTTGTTTACACATAACCTGTATTCTACCTTAAAAAAATCTTTATTTTATTTTTAACAATAAAATATGTCCGACAGCGATAATTTAGAACAACCTTCTGCAAAGAAAGCAAAATCACACTATGACTAACTACCAAGTTGTCAGTAAGTAGATTATAAATATAATATTTTTCAAGCTGAAGATGAAAAAAGCTACAAATGAAAATCTTCTCTCTTGATAGACTAAAATTTACACAATTTTTATTGCTTTTATTTTATTATTGTATTTTTAATTGGATTCAGTGTTAATTGATTTTATTTCCATTCTTATTATTGAGGTCGGTCGTGGCGCAGCGGCACAAAATGTGACTGTAAAACCTGAATGGTTGTAGGTTCGATCCCCACTCGAGGAGATCTAATATTTACTTAAATTTATATTTCCATTTCTTCGCTCTGGTGTCGAGGCAAAGCGCGGCGTTGAGTTCTGCCACTCAACACGCAATGCCTCCAGAATTCGGCAGAAAGTGTCGAGTGTCTTAACACTAGGTTCCGTCTGCCTACCCTGCTGTGTGCGGGATACAGCGTGAAGCTGATTTTTTTTTAACTTATTATTGTTATTTTATAAATAATACGCTTAATCTATTGGAAGATTGAAGAAAAAAATTCAAATTTTAAAAGCTGACGAAAATGTATTTTAAAATTAGCCGATAGTGCATGCATATTTTTATTTTTACTTCTCATTAATATAAACATTAAAAAATATTTAATTAATGAACTTACTATTTTTTTTTTCAGCTTCAAGCTGTTTCTCGCACTCTACAGGGTAAGCAGACCTAGTGTTAGAACACTCCGTTCCACACTTTCCTCCGAATTCTGGAGGCATTGCGTGTCAAGTAGCGGAACTGAACGCTACGCGTTTGCCTCATTTCCTCCTGTGGGGATCGAACCCCACAACCAGTGGATTTTATTGTCACCCTTTATGCCCCTGCGCCACAACTGGCCTCTTCTAATTTTCTAATCGTGGTGAAGATATATTGTAAAACTAGCTAAGATTCTTGAGTTTAAAAGTATATTGAAGCCACATATTTTTTTTTTGTTTTTATAAATATTTTTAAAATTGCACATTTTTATAAATATTTCAGTAGCCAACAATCATCACAGGGACTACAAACTATTATTATTGAATCTTTGTTTGTAGACTTTGGTTAACTGATCGGGATCTTGTAAGACTTTATTAATCTAATAGTACCAAAATATTTAAATTTTATTTTCGCTTTTATTTAGATTTTTATGCTTTTTCAGAGTAATCAATAATAAAAAAGAACGTCAAAAACGATACAGGGAGCGGAACAGGGACAAATTGAAACAACGTCAAGTGGAAAGGAGAAAACGTATACAATCTTCACAATATATTGCCGGACTATCTATCTCTTCAAACACAAATACAATGGAATTAAATAATGAAGAAATAATAATATCTGCTATTTCTCGAACTTCATCTGGTTTGGAAAAAACGCAACCATCATCCACTCACAGAAATGAAGTCCGTCAACGAAGATACAGGGACAAGAACAGAGATAAGTTGAAGCAGCGTGAAGCGGAAAGAAGGAGACGTCTACAAAATGCAGAAATTAGTACAGAATTATATACTTTTCCAAATGTGTAAAATAGAGCAATAATTACTGAACCAATAATAATAATAGAAGAAATGAGTGAATGAAATTTTTGAAAAAAGCAAAACGAATTTGTGTTTAAAATACAATTAATATATGCCAACAGTTATGTCATATAATCAGAAATTCAAGATTGTTGCTACAAGATTTCAAGAACCACATCCTTTTGAAGAATTGTACAGAAGTCCTGATGCTACTGTTAATAAGGATTTACGTATAGCTACGCTTAAAAATTTGGGAGCAATAGACAAACGAAGAGAAAACGTCATGAGTAAATGCTGATGTAAAGCAAAAATATTTTTTCTGCTTTTACAAGTCATTCATCACAATTTATCGACGGAAAAGTCACCTTTACGATTATTTACGGGGCCAACTGGATGTGGAAAAACCTTTGTAATAAAATTGATGAAGCAAATATATAACAGATTTTCTGATCCAGTTTCTGCAATTCATATATTACGTGTGCTTCGACTGGTAAAGTTTCAGTCAATCAGTTGACTTACCTAATATAGTTAAATTTAAACGACAAAATTTTAAAGCCGTTGAGTTGCCATCTACAAAAACAACAATACTTCACAAATAGCTACACTCAAAATGGGTCCTTCAGTTCAAAATACTACAGAAGTTCATAGCTCCCAAGCATCTATTGGCAATATATGTGCTTAATATGTTAAATTAGAAGATGAAAGTGAATTTATTATGATTGTAGTATAAATTTCAACTTATTACTAAAATGGGTGGTATAATTTCATTTTTACATGAGAGATTATTATGAGATTATTAGTCTATTCAATAATTTTTAAAACGTATAAACGTTTTAAAAACATAAATTACCATTGATTTTAAATGGAGATTTTAATGTTAATTTTGCAAAAGTTGAAATAATGCCATTAATGACGTTCCTTCAAAAAGAATTTTAATTGCAAATTAGCAATAATCCAAGAGAACATACTACAAAATGTGGAACAACAATATATGCATGTATTTTTGAGATATCTTGATAATGCCATATCCAATACTTTTGTAACGTACTTCAGTTATCATCAACCAATTGTTACATTAATACCATCAGAATATTCACACAGTCACACTAATACCATCGAATATTCCTGAAGTTACAGATGAACACAATTAAGTTGTGATATCTAGAAATTAATATTGATTTTTATATTAAATGTAAATACATATTTATTAAATAAAGTCCCCATTTTCTGAAAGAAATTCGTAATATATATTTTTTTTATTATGCTAATATTGTCTTTTATGCATTTTATTTGTACGAACATGATATTTCACATCAGCCAGGCGTCCCTTGACGCCTATTATATTATTTAAAAAATGGAATTCACTAAAAATGTGTTGTACGGACAATGACAATTATTAGAAACAATGATAAGCATCTGAAGGAAAATGATGCTGTGTTATCAAACACAATGTATACAGAGTGGAAGTGTCACCGCTTCTTTTACGGGAACAGCATATAGGGTAAAATATTTTAAACCCATACCTAAAGAAATTAATCGAGATACTTCAACAGTTTAGACGTAGTTTTTTTTTCATTTCACGATGTATTTCGTGTGACGCAGTTACACATAGATAGATATCAATAACGTAAACACATCTACAACAAAAATACTACTAAAGGTTAATTTGGAACTTTGCCGCCAATACCTACGACTCGATTTTGGAACGTATGTGGCGGTTTCCCTTTGATAGGTTTGAATTGGTTAGGTGTGTGCGTGCGTCGTTCTTGACAAATAGCGTTTTATATTACAACGGAGAACTACCTAAATCATTATAGATAATGTGCCATATTAAATGAAGTATTGTCTTACGATATACGAAATGAAAATCAAACAGTATTAGTAAGGTAGGTAGTCATATTTAATTTGATAAAAGAATTGAAATAATAAGTAGGATACGGATAGGTACACAAATCTTCAATCTTTTATAATTTAACAACGAATATAAGAAGTTTTATTATAATATAACAACCGCAGAAATATACGCAAAACAGATTATATAATTTTTTCTTATACAATAAAATAAACGAAATTTCCGTTTCTTAACGTTCAATAACTGTCAAAAACATATGATATGTCAAATGTTTGACATTTAATATATAAATGCCATCAGCGATCGTCTTACTTAGTTATTGTTTTGAATAAAATATTATCAATATGTCTCTTGTAAGGACATGTCCGGGCTTGTACTGTGGTAGAACAGAGTTAGAAGATAGCTCCTGGAGTGAATGTGGTGCCTGTCCCCGCGGCTTCCGTACAAATGATACTAGTTATTGTGTTGAATGTTCTGATGAACCCACTTTATATGATTGGCAGTACCTTGGGTTCATGGTACTCTTGCCACTAGTATTACATTGGTTCTTTATCGACATGCATATAACTTTTGGCCATCGGTAAAAGTTCCTTTCATAATATTCTAATATTAGATTAAAATAAATAAAATTAACTGAAAACGATATTGATCTATAGTTAAATGATGAAAATAATCGAAAATATAATACAAATAATAAATTTTATTTCATTCCAGTAGAGGTTTAGTAGCTACGCAACATATTTCAGCATTTATTGAAGTGGCCACAGGTACATTGGCAGCATTATTAGTACTGCCTCCAACAGGCTCGATTGCATTACATATATGTACTCCTAAGGCTTTGTCCGATTGGTACACTTTGCTGCATAATCCACAACCAGATTATAAAGAAACTTTACATTGTACTCAAGAAGCTGTTTATCCATTGTAAGATTTTTTCCATCCAGATAAGTACAGACAATCCTCATTCTTAAACTGTCAGAATTTAAATTGCCCATTTTAATAGCCTAAGATTTGTTGCTGTTATCCCATTATCTCAAGGTTTTAAATTTTTCTTTTTCAGATACACAATAGTCCTTTTAATATATGCATTTAGTTTAGTGATGACAGTGACCTTAAGACCGTTTCTATTGGCATGGCATAAGGTAAATGCTGGCAGGAAAGCTATATATTGTGCTCTGTACTTTTATCCAATACTTGTTTTGACACACACTGTTGCTGCTGGATTAATATGTAAGTCTTTTGTTGATTTTTTTAATATTGTTACTTATATCACATAACTTTGTCAAGTTGACATTTATTTTACAGAATTTGATTATAAGACAACCATGCATTGAGATGTGCTCTGTGCCCACATACAAAATTTTGGATTGTTAAAAAGTCTTTTTTCTTCCCTATAGATGCCTTCTAGTGCTATTGTGCGATAGGGACTGACTGCATACTCAGTGGTTGTAGATTTAATTTTCATTCAAATTTTTTTTCCTGTTCTGATAGGCATTTTCCTGTTCTGATAGATAAAGTGTGGTGTGGATTTCTGCCACTCAAAAAGTAAATGTATCAATTTATCAGATTCAAGCAGAAAGCAAAGAAGGGAAGAAAAAATAAAAAAAAATATTCTTTTAAATATAACTTACAAAAATGAAATAATTTTTTTTTTTATTTGCAGACTGTGCATTTCCATACATTATAATAATTATATCTATGATGACATCAGCATCCCATTTCTCTACAATAACTTACCAAACTGTAGAGAACTTGGTATCTTCATCAATTAAAGATGTGAGAAACCTTATAATTGTCTTAGGACATTGGTTAGTGCACGCATATGGAATTATTTCTTTGACAGGATTTAAAGATTTATGGTATTTAACCTTAGTGCCGGCCCCTGCATTATTTTACATACTAACAGCCCAATTTACAGATCCAATGAAAATACATAATGAATGACTATCTAGAGTGTCTCCTGAGAAGATGATCTTGATATGACATTACGCAGCTATACACCAAGCCGCAATTGAGGATATGGAGCTAGAGAATCTTGAAAAATGTCACAAAAGATATTAAATTGCATAGAGGTTTGGTGTTCCAATGTGATGGCAGGTCCTTGGAATTTGATGGTTAATTTATTGTGTACTTGTTGTTGTAACTGCATTTATGTAGATTTTATGATATAAAACATAGGAAATTTTCACTTAGTGCTCCTCTATACTCCACAAGGAAACTCTGTGACAAATTTCAATTTTCTATGCTGCATAGTTTCAAATGTTTCTTGTCTGTTTATCACTAAATATGATAAGAATTTTATATACATATATATATATTCATTAAGAAAATCTATATGTATGAAGTATGGAAAATAAAAAAAATGAGAAAATGGTTTTTACATTACCAATAAGGTGGACTTTAAGTTAGGAAGAAAGTGTAATGGATTGAATATAATATTAAAACTGAAGAAATCAAACTATACATTATATAGTAATAATAGAGTCATAATTAAAGTTTATTATTGTGCATTGTTAGAGATAACAAAATGTTATTATTATTGTAGAGTTATATAATTTTTGTGAACTAAGTGTTACATATAGCAGATCTGAGAAAAACTGATAAGATACTAAAGAAAAGGGGTATGATGTTTGTCAAAAATGTTGTTCCATGATGTTTATGTGAAAATAAAAAATATTGAAAGCTATATTTGTTATTGTAGTAATATCTTTGTGATTGTAAAAAATAGGATGGAAAGTAGGGGAAAGATCTTTTAGATTCCCACGATATATTTTTTTTTTATATTGCATATTCTGAACATAGATAACTAACAATTGTTTTGCAATTGTCAGTTTTGTTATTCTGATATGGACAACCTCCTTCGTGCCTTCTCCACACAATGTGACAAAGTGATAAGTGCTCAACTAGCACACTCTGCACGCCATAATCAAAGAACCATACCATATTCTGATTATCGTTAATAGATGGCGCTTTTGCGGTTGATGTCATTCTGGAAAAAATTTTTTTTATGAATATCTTATCAAATTCTATCAACCTAATAAATAATAATTTTGGTGTTAATATTATACATTTTTTTTATTATTGTGGACATATGGACAATACTTTAAGTAAAACAAGATTTTTTTTACACAATTTAAATATTATTTTTACATTTTTATTTCTACAAGAAAGATTTGCCTAAGAGAATCCATATTTTAAGTTAGGGACATACTTATTCATTGGACTTAAAGAGACTACATTTGATAAGTTATTATACAATAACTTGATAAACATAGAGAAATAAAAATAACATAAAATGTTCAAGAAAAGAAGGAGTGTGTAGTAATTATTTCTAAACTAATAAATATTTTATTCAAAAATAAAATAAGTGTTTTTTTTTAAATTGTCTTTTATAAATCATTTACCTATGCTGTAAAAATATAATTTCAAAGGTATTAATTGCATATACGAGATAATTGTAAAAGGGCGTATTGCTGCTGGTAACAGGGTTGACGGAGCCTTAGCTGAATTGATGAGACGGCCAAAACGTCAGCACAGCCGAACATTTGGCCGTACACAATGCAGTGTTGGTACCGAAGATGAATGAAAGAAAGATGAATGTAGTGGAGATGCGATGTCTTCGTAGGATATGCGGAGTCAGCTTAGCTGATCGAATCCGCAATGAAAAGATACATAGAATGGCAGGTACTAGAGAGGATGTCACGGTGAGAATAAAGAAGAACGTGCTCAGCTGGTTTGGGCACGTCAAACGAATAAGTGATGAAAGAATGGCAAAAAAGATTTATAACGGAAAAGTGAGTGTTAAAAGAGATAGGGAGAGCCGGGAGACCTCACTTGACATTCGAAAATATAGTATCAAAGATATTGGAGGGACGTCACGTAATAAGTATGAGGACAATAGCAGACAAATATAAAAACTAAACTACGCTAAAGTAGCTAGACTCTAACTACTTTAGCGTAGTTTAGTTTTTATATTTTTTTTTTGATTATATTTTTATATAAGCTGAGAATATAATGCAATATTTTTGAATACTTATGAACCGAAACTTCTCTAAAATATCTGTTTTAAATTAAAAAAGGTTTGTAATTATAAAAATAATATTGAGGCCGTATCGCAGTAGTACAATGTCGGCCTGTAAATGCGATGATTATGGATTCGATCCCCACGCGGGGCAATTGACAATAGTAGATAAAGTCGCTCAGTGTGGGAAATCTAGGACTAGGAGGAAAAATATAAACAGTGCCTTGACGGCTGACACTAGCTTCAGGCAATGAACAAACACACACTAGCCTAGTAAATCATCCCGTGACTTCGAAATCAAAATTCAAAATTTACTTCTCTTCTTCTTAATGTTTATTTTACCTAAAGTATGAAATGCGGTTACCTGTTTCTTGATATTTTGCGTTAAATTTTTTAATTTTATTAAGCGAGAAGCTTAGAATGAAGTAAGGGACACCCCTCAACAGGGGTATAATAATAATACCCTTTAGTTTTGCATTTGCCTGTTTGTGAAGTTTGAGAGATTCGTAACGATAAAAGAAGTCTTATCTAATCTAGTGTTAATCAGCATGTTTCAAAAGGAGTGCGAATATCGCAAAACAATAGACGTCTATTTCTTTTATATTTGTATATAACTTGAAAATTATATTCCGCACAGCAGGCTAGGAAGGGAGAACCTAGTGTTAAGACACTCCCTTCCCTATTTCTCAAAATTACAAATCAAGTTAAAAAATAAAATCCAAATAATTCTTTATTTAATAAGATTTTTGCAAGCATTTTTGATTTGTTAGATGAACACCAGAACAAAGCTACCATGTGCTCAGAAGGCAGTTCAGGTGAAAAGAGCTAGGAAGAATTTATTTAAGTATCTATATGCAGTACAGTTCACAAGTCTTGGCCGCTTTGAAGTTAGATTTTCTCATTGTTCACTCGGGAAGAAAACATACAAAAGTAACTAACACTTTAAGCAACACTTTAATATAGCAGAAGTCACATAAATACGTATAATAAATAGGTATCTATTTAGATATAGATTTACATTGTCGTTTCCTTTACTAGACATGTTGACATGTAATTCCGTTCTTCGTTTCCTGTCGATAAGAAGGCGATGCGTGCTTATTGGAGTGACAGTTATAATATATTGTAAAACAAAATATGTTATTATCTTTGAATATTCTACTATTCTTATAAACTATTTTTATTACTATGTTTATATATAATATTTATTGAAGAAATATATATTTGAGTCCAGTCGTGGCTTAGGGGCACAAGCGTGTGACTGTAAATTCGACAGCTTGTGGGTTCTATTCTCAATCGAGGAAATTATAATAAATATTTAATATTTTCATTTCTTCGTTCTGGTGCCTCTAGAATTCGGCGGAAAATGGAGAATGGAGTGTCTTAACACTATTTCATCTCTGCCTACTGTACTGTGTGTTGCTGTGTGGTGTGGATACAGCGTGATGATAAATATTTAGAATTTATTATTTACTTAGAATTTGTTGTTGAAAAGTGTTGACACGAATTTTTTTTCACATATAATGTTAAATTTCTTATATTTCTGGTGTGCTTTTTTTAAATAATCAGAAATATTTGAAATTTGGTCATTATGGTATTCAAATATGACGTCGGCGTAAGCATGTTCCGTAAGTCCTGCACATTTTGATTGTTGACTTAATATCTCATATAAGAGTGTTTATTTTTAATTTTATTTATTAGGTCTCGCCCACTTTCATATTTTACAATATGTGTAAATTAACATAAAATGAATTTTCGTGTTCTAATAACATTATAATTTTAAAGACAATATCTATTACATTAAATAATAAATTAAAAATAAAGTTAAATCGGCTTCACGCTGTATCCCGCACGCAGCGGGGTAGGCAGAGGGAACCTAGTGTTGTGAATGAAAATAAATATTTGATTTCCTCCAGTGGAGATCGAATCCACAACTAGTTGATTTTACAGTCACATTTAGTGCACACACCTGTACTACACCCCTGCGCCACGACTGGCCGCAAAATATAAATACTCAAAAAAAATAAATTGCATTAATCCTTAACAAAAAATTTTCTGTTATACCATCCATGTACAGACAGTTGGAATTTTATAATATAAATACATATAATCTTTAACTACTTATACACACATATATGTATAAGTATATATAGATTATCGCACATTTATATTGAAGGATAAAGGAAAAGAGCTGAATATTAGAAATACAAACTCCCAGTAGCCAATTAAACTAATTGTTCTGTTGTACTTGCAATGCCTGTTGAGTGCAGGTTAAGGTACGTTAATCAATAATTCTATAACAACCTAGAGATTTATCTTTTTTAAGATTTACAATATTTCCTTGAGAAAAGAATGAATTATTAACTTGTATTAGATAGTTGTTTTGATGAAAGTGTTATTTGATAACAATAGTTGTGGATTTAAATTATTTTTATATTTATTTGAAATATTTATATTACAGTGAAGTGTTTACGGTGTAATTAGACTAAGTGCGGCGTTAAACTACGCTAACTAAAATGTTTGTAAAATTTTTCCTTTCCTTTTTATGTGCCCAGTTTAAATTGAATATCAATTCCCAATCCCTCGAGCTATTCCACCATCTTTTGGTATTCCAGTGGATCTACAAGCTCTACCTAGATATCATTTCTACTACTGCTACATTTAGACCCATATTTATAAACCGCTCTCAAGTCTGAGATTAATCTTGAGATACCTTATCATTCATAGATATACATTGTATAAAGAGAAAATCTACCCAATGATCCCGGCTCGTCTCGTGCATGCTAGTGCTAGTGATACTAACTTTTTAGTATCATAGTTGTAAAAAAAATATTATAAAGATAGATCTATAGACTAGATCTTTCTGGTATGTTTTCTGGTGGTCAGGAAAACTAGTTATAATTAAACTGTTTCAAATCGTTAATTATTTAAATATCGTGTAATCTATGACCCTTAAAAGGATCATCTCGTACACCTTTCCCCTACTTTAAAATAAATATTTTTATACTCTAGAAACCATATCTTTTAGATACTTCGCTTATTTTTGCTACCTCATCGTAATCAACGGCTAAAAGAAAATTGCAATCACATTAAAAGTAATCAGTTCGTTTCTTGCCTTAGTAAATTGTGCTAACTGTCAAGGAACATGACCTACTTGACTATATTATAAAAAAATGTTCTATTTAATAAAATATTCAACTTTACGCTATATCCCCGCACACAGCAGCGTAGGTAGTGGGAACCTAGTGTTAGGACACTCCGTTTCCCACTTTCTGCCGCATTCTGGAGGCATTGCGTGGTGAATGTTGAACTTGACGCCGCGCTCTGCTTCTACATCAGAGCGAAGAAATGAAAATAGAAGTTTAAATAAATATTTCATTTAACTAGTCGCAATTACAGTCATACTTTGTGCCCCACTGCCACGACTGGCGTCATTCATGAAAAACTGAGCAAGCGCGAGTCGGGCTCGCCTACCGAGGGCTCCGTACAAAAATTGGAGATCTCGGGCTTTTTCTGAATGTCATGCCTAGCTTAACCAGAGCCCTCACAACGGATACCTCACTTGAACTAGCGGCTTTAATACTTAATTTTGCCCTCCTTTTAAGGCCAGTCATAGCGCACCGGCACAAGGTGTGACTGTAAAACCGACTGGTTGTGGGTTCGATCGCCTCTGGAGCAGATGAAATATTTACTTAAATGTATATTTCCATTTCTTCGCTCTGGTATCGAGGTTAAGCGCGGCGTTGAGTTCTGCCACTCAACACGCAATGCCTCCAGAATTCGGCAGAAATTGGGGAACGGAGTGTCTTAACACTAGGTTCCCTCTGCCTACCTGCTGTGTGCGGGACACAGCGTGAAGCTGATTTAATTTTAAAGCAATTTTTTAATTTAACCACAAATGTTTTTTATTTTTTTTTCTGAACGACTACTACCTGCAGATGCTATCTACTAAATTTCATAATTCTAGGTCAACCGTAAGTACCCTATAATTTTGATTCTCTTTACAGTGTCGAAATACGTAAATTATAAATTTTTTGCTATATAAACTGCCTTACCTTTTTTTAAGTAAATTTAGAATCACGTTTTTATTTTCAGGAAATCTGGTTTGAATTTCAACTCAATATCTCTAGGCGTTCCTGAGATAATGGCTCTTGGCAGACAGACTGATGGACAACAAAGTGAACCCTATAATTTTTCATTAAAAAGTAAGGAACCCTAAAAATTATTTTATATAAGAAAATATTGAGGTAAAATATAATTCCCGAGTAGATTCTAGTTAACATAAATCTGGAGACAAAGATCGGTCTGCGAAGCGAAATAAAAAAAAAGTAAACGCAGCGTTTATGGCGGCCTCATTATTAAACGCTTTCTCATTTCCGACCTCGCGAAAAAACCGACATTACCATTTCCGTTTTACCTACTATTTGTTTATTTACGCTGGGGAATAGGTATCTCTTTGTATCGGCTAATATCGAGGCTGACTAGACTGTTAATATCTTATTATTTGTTTATCTTTTGCCAAGGTTTTTCATTAGCTACGAACGTTCTGTTCACAAATATGTATGTACAGTACGGTCAACAAGTCCTGGCCGCCCTGAAGTTGGCTGAAGATGGGTAAGCAGTTTTGGATTTTAGGGATTTTTCTTACTTTTCATTAATTTCTTCCAGAGTAGACAATTTACAAAAGTTCAGAAAATCAAACTTCAGTGCGGCCACGACTCGTTGACCGTACTGCGTGGTATTGTTGTTAGTTTAGTGATTACGTGACCTATATTCATAGTACTATAAGTACAGAAAATATAAAGAAATATAGAAAAGATACAGATATATTCTATAGCTAAATAAGCTGGCATTACCTTTCCGTATAATTACGTTAGTAATATCCTTAAAAATACAGTTACTTAGGTTTACTTATATTTTGTTTTTCATAATTATGAAAAATACATTTCAATTTTCACATTTTCATTTAGATAATGGCTGGTAATTACCATTGTGATTTCAAAAGGACCTTTTACATATCCAAACGAAAGACAGACGCATGTAATCTGGGTTTCTGAGAAATAAAACAAGCGCTTTCGAATATTTGCTTTTTGGGAATGCGTGGCTCCCATAACCAGCGCGTTACTCGTTCATTATGTATGTACGTATCCCACAAATACGAAGGCACTTGTTTCGGAGTTTTATCCGCTAACAAACGAACAACACACACACATACACACATAAACATACACACACGACTACAACTTCACAAATATTTTCGGTCGCGGCTCGTGGCGGCAAATGAATGTTTCGTTTGCAGGGAATGAAGTACGGCGCAGTCCGTGTCCGGCCTTTGTGCCCACACCTGTTATTAAAACTTTTGTGGCGAATCATGTATGAATTCTTGTCTTTCTTTTTGTTTTGGCGTTTTGGATTATAAATACAAGTATTTTTTTGTATATATTTATGGGTGTAGAATAGGGGGTCGGGTGGTCTAGGCCCTAGGTCCACCATAGTATAGTCCGTGCCCACTCCAGAATTTTTAAAATCACGCTGTATTCCGCACGCAGCAGGGCAAAGGGAACGTTAAGACACTCCTTTCCCCACTTTCCGCTGAATTTTTCGAGGCATTGCGTGTTGAGTGGATCAACTCAATGCGGGCTTTTGCCTTGGTGCCAAACCGAAGAAAAAAAAATCATTTTCTCGAGTGGGGATCGCACCCACAGCCCCACAAAATATATAAATACTGTATAGATAATATATCATATACTCTTTAATATATCTTTATACTCTATAGATAATAGAAAATATATAAGAATATATATAAATACGCCCTTTGTATACATTACTAATAGAGATTTATTGCAATGTACCTATAAATTATATGTACATAAGTACCTATGATAGAGTGGGTTAAAATAAAAGAAATGTTTTATCAACCAGTTTTAATATTCAAAATTTATTATAAGATTTAAAACAAATAGTTTTTTTATTTTTTGCCCTAGCTCCAGGAACTTACTAAAAATAATGTGTATATAGCCAGTGGTCACTTGGAAGCGATTTTATTATTGTATCGATGTCGAGTTAATGCTTGATGTAAGAAATTATAATCTAAATATTTATATTTCTATCGTGTAACACTAAGTAAAAAATTAAAAATAATGAAGTAAAAAATTAGAAATATTTCTCAACTTTATCTTATTATAATCAAAATATGTTCAAAGATTTTTAAATTTTTAATGTTTAATTTTATTACCAAAAATTCTGGAGTAGGTAAAGGCATCCGGGTCTCCCTCTTCTACTCCCATCTCATCCCATAGCCCTATAACGTAATAATTAATAATTCGAAAGATAAAAAAATACTTTGTAAGTAGTTAATCGTTACTGGATACTTCAATTGCAATTGTATTGTAGGTTAGAAGTGGAAAAGTGCTCAATATCCTATCAACAATTTAGAACCTGGATTGCGTTATGAAAGCGGACTTATTGTCCGATATTGAAAAAAAAAAAGAATTTGAAATGCAAAACAGATACATCAATTGCAAATAAAAAGATCCAACTTCCATTTTTTATTCTACAGTTATTCTCTTGTAGGTACTATTTGAACCAATATTTAATTGGAAACAACACTGAATATGAGAAAAAAAAATAGATAAAATTCGTCAAAACGAATATATCTTAACTTTTATCTTTTCGTCATCTATACAAAATATACGACGAATGAAATGCTTTTCAGAAAAACAAAGTTAAAAATAAAAATAAAAAATCAGCTTTAATGTATCCCACACACAACAAGGCAGGCAGAGGGAATCTAGTGTTAAGATACTCTGTTTCTCAGTTTCCGCCGAATTCTGGAGGCGTTGCGTGTTGAATGACGGAACTCTACGCCGCGCTTTGCCTCGACACCAGAGCGTAGAAATGAAAATATAAAATTGAATAAATATTCCATTTCTTCGAGGAATCGAACCCACAATCAGTCGCGTTTATAGGCACATTTTGCACCTGCGCCACGTACCACAATATTACAATGTAGTTCCTAGCACAATATTAAAATGTAGTTCCTATACACACACATACATTACACACATACATTACATACATACATATAAGTAATCACCTCAGCTCGTGGCGCAGGATGTGAGCGGATTCGGCATAAAACGAAACGTGGCTTTAGAAGTAAAAATTGCGTTCCCAAAACTTGTGAATGCCGTGGAAAATCGAATGCGAGTGTAGCGGAACGAGTGGGTGACGTCGAGCTGCGGAAGGTTTTATAGCGTATGAAATATACTATTTACGTACGCTATATTGAGTTGAGGCCAGTAGTGGCGGAGCGGCACGAGGTGTGACTGTAAAACCGTTGTGGGTTCGATCCCCACTCGAGGAGATGAAATATTTACTTAAATTTATATTTCCATTTCTTCGCTCTGGTGACGAGGCTAAACGCGGCGTTGAGTTCTGGCACTCAACATGCAATGCCTTCAGAATTCGACAGAAAGTGGGGAACGGAGTGTCTTAACACTAGTTTCCCTCTGCCTACCCTGCTGTGTGCGGGATACAGCGTGAAGCTGATAAAAACATTATAATACAATTACGCTTTAATATATAGGTTGAGAGCAGTCGTGGCGCAGGGATACAAGCGTGTAACTGTTATTGGTTGGGGGTTCGATCTCCACTCGAGGAAATGAAATATTTAATATTTTAATTTATTCGCTCTGGCTTCGAGCACTTAGTTTTTATAGGTATCTTTAAGGATGATATAGCCATATACCAAAAACATGATCGCATCGATTTGCGATTTTACATATGGTCAGTATATTAAGTTAATAATAGCATTGTTTAAGCGGGCGAAGCTTCAAACCGGTTGCTAGTGATGAATAAAATGAGTAAGTAAAATAAATTTTATATAGGCGAAGATTCGTTTCACTTAAATTTGAAATTCCCAAAAAAGTGTTTGTTAGATTTTAAAACTACAGTAGTTGCTTAGAATTACTAAAAGGTTCTTTTCAATGTACCTAAATTTTATGTAACAAAACAGAAATGTTACTGTGAACATATTGACAATAAGCGTAAAATTTCAATTCTTTTGCCGTATTGAGTAGGGTAAGAAGAACTTAATGAAAATGTTACCTCGAGTGGTAATCAAACCTACAAGCACTTTGCTTGCAGTCGTTGACGATGCTCCTCTGAGCTACGATGGCATCGATTCATATTCTTCTAGATCTAGATCAACTAATAGTTTATTTAAGTTTATACATTTTTCTCATATTTAACTAATTTGCAGCATTCATTGTTTTTTTTTTAAATATTCCTTATTAGTCGTGGTAGATCAGAAAAATCAAGTAATCCACAACCACCTAGTGCAGGGGTTCCCAACCTTTACTTGACCAAGGACCACTTTTATATCATTCTTGGTAGCAGGGTCCACTGTGCATGTAGGTATAATAAAATTTAACTGTGATAATCAAACAAAAACATCGCCTCACCATCCCCAGTCATAAAATTTAAATCGTTCGCGGACCATATTTAGGCTACGCGGACCACTGGTTGGGAACTAATGATCTAGTGTATGGATTGGATGGATTTTAAATATTTTTTTATAAAAGTCTTAACATATTTTCAGAATCGAACTGGAAAAATCTATTTAAATTTACTGGACATGCTAATACAGAATATATTGCTTGAATTTAGGTCACCTTTCCTTTGTCTTATTTCCCATTCTATAGTACGGTCAAGATATTGTGAAAAAATAGGCACACAAACCCTTTCTTTTACAAATATTATCGGTTCTTTTGGATTTGGGTATTAATTATTTACAGGGAAAGAAAAAAGGTAACTTTTCAACGTCCACCTTCGAACGTGCGGACAGTAAATTTTTTGTTTACTAATTTTAGTTTTAAAAATATATAGAGGCCAGTCATGGCGCAGGGGCACAAAGTGTGATTGTAAAACCGACTGGTTGTAGGTTCGATCCCCACTCGAAGAGATGAAATATTTACTTAAATTTATATTTCCATTTCTTCGCTCTGGTGTCGAGACAAAGCGTGGCGTTGAGTTCTGCCACTCAACACGCAATGCCTCTAGAATTCGGTAGAAAGCGGGAAACGGAGTTTCTAGTCATTCCCTCTGCCTACCTTGCTGTGTGCGGGATATAGCGTGAAGCTGATGATGATGATGATGATGAAAAATATATTCACCTACACTTATATTTTTAATGTTCTCTATATTTATTGTTTATAAATTCTACCAGCGTGTAAGTGGTCACCGCCGCCTACGACCCCGTGTAACAACCGAGGAGCTACAGGTGTGATTTAAGCTGGAGATAGACGCGCTTTTTGAAGGTACCCAGTTCGTATCGACCTGGAAACAGATAAGAGAGAAACTGCCGCAGGTAGGTCGGTCCACATTTGAGTGGCGCCTGGAAGGAAGTTCCTACGAAACCGCACAGTACCACTACTGTGCGGTTTCGTGCCACGTGTCCAGATGGTCTGGACAGTATTTAAGTTTGTGACGTACTGTGTGGCTAGAGAATTCGGCAGCAGGTAACGGGTCAACCAGTTCCTCAGAACACTTTCCATGATAAATGCGGTAGAGAACGCACAGTGAACAAACTGTCAAGCCTTTGCACATCAATGTGTCCCCAACGATTCGAACGGCTCTACGTTATATGCGATCAAATGGGTCAAGTATATACTTGGGTGCACCAACCCAGAGATGAGAACCATCCTCATATCAGAGGCTGAACCTGGGCCCTATATAGCGTGAAGTAGTTATATGGTATGATTTTCCACTAAGCACATATGACTATTACTGATGAGGCCAGTCGTGGCGCAGGAGCACAAAGTGTGAGTGTAAAATCGACTGTTTGTGGGTTCCATCCCCACTCGAGGAAATTAAATATTTATTTATTAATAATGAAATATATATTTATTTACATTTATATTTTCATTTCTTGCTCTGGTTTGGAGGCAAAGCGCGGCGTTGAGTTCCGCCATTCAACACACAATGCCTCCAGAACTCGGCGGAAAGTGGGAAACGGAGTGTCTTAACACTAGGTTCCCTCTGCCTACCCTGCTGTGTGTGGGATACAGCGTGAAGCTTATTTAATTTAATTTAATTTAATTTACTGTATGGTAAATATGTGCATACATTTCACATACCGTACAGTAAAATACCAATCATAAAATGAAAAAGTATTAAAGCCGATTAACGAGACTCCCATCCACGTTTCAGGTGATCACGCGAGCCCTCCAATCGGCCGGACTGTTTGAGCTCGTTACCGACACAGACGCAATGAAGCAATTTCCGACGTTTAAAACTATTACTGTTTACGAATGGGGCCCTCTTTGATTTGGTATTTGCTGGTGTAATTACATATTAGGCCAATAGGTTTGTAATATTACGACGGTTGATGCAATTGACTTTAAATATAAATAGAAAAGGAGATGGTGGAATTATAATTATATAGCCTTTTTTGTATTTACCGTTGAAAATCGATTATTTTTTCAGTTTCACACTGTTTTCCGCATTTGGCAGAGTAGAGAGTCTCCGCTTCCCACTTTGCGCCGAGGTCTGATGGCATTGCTTGTTGATTTGCGGAACTCAACGCCGCGGTTTGCCTCGTTACCAGAACGAAGAAAATTTAAATATTGAATATTTCATTTCTTCGAATGGTACTCGAACCCACAGGCAGTCTTGCTTACAGCCACACTTTGTGCCCCTGCGCCACGACTGGCCTGTACAATAACATTGAAATATTAAAAAGCCAATTAATTATAATATTGAGTCTACGCTAGATTAAAAAATATAAATTTTATTTGATAAATTGTCTCACATTCATCCATTACGTGATAAAGCCTGAATTAAAAAAACATTTAGCACGAGTGTGGCTGTCAGATATCGAGCAGTTGAATGTGCGATGCTATGAAAATAAGTTTCAATATTCGAAATTGATGATTTTTTGTACAAAAACCACAATAATATAAGGATGTTATAGTTTTCCTTTAAAAAACTGCGATATTGTGTATTGTGTGAGATAGGTTTTGTGTGTTATGTAATGATTTTAACCTTGAAGACAAAGAGCGTTCTGGAGCACCGACAAAATTTGAAGACAAAGAATTGGAGGCATTGCTTGAAGAAGATCCATGTCAGACGTTAGTAGAGCTCGGGAAAACGTTACAAGTAGATGCGTCAACAGTTTCAAAACGTTTAAAAGCGTTAGGAATGATCCAAAAGCAAGGGCATTGGGTGCCGTATGAGTTGAAGCCGAGAGACGTAGAACGACGTTTTCTCATGTGTGAATTGTTGCTTCAACGGCAAAAGAGAAAAGGTTTTCTGCACCGTATCGTCACTGGGGATGAAAAGTGGATTCACTACGACAATCCAAAGCGAAAAAAATCGTGGGGCATGCCGGGTCACGCATCAACATCGTCGCCAAAACCAAATATCCATGGTTCTAAGCTTCTTCTCTGCATTTGGTGGGATCAGCAGGGCGTAATTTATTATGAGCTGCTTAAACCTAATGAAACTATCACGGGAGCTCGCTATCGACTTCAGTTGATGCGTTTGAGTCGCGCTCTGAAAGAAAAGCGGCCACTATACGAGCAGAGACACGACAAAGTGATTTTATTACATGATAATGCTCGGCCACATGTGGCAAAACCAGTCAAAACTTACCTGGAAACACTTCAATGGGAAGTTCTACCCCACCCGCCGTATTCACCGGACATAGCCCCCTCCGATTACCACTTGTTTCGGTCGATGGCGCACGGTTTAAGCGAGCAGCGCTTCCATTCTTTTGAAGAAGCCGAAAAATGGCTTGATTCCTGGATTGCCTCGAAAGATGAGTCGTTTTTCCGACGGGGGATTCAATTGCTACCAGAGAGATGGAAGAAAGTGGTCTCTAATGATGGACAATACTTTAAGTAATGTTATTGTAAGCATTATATTTTAAATTATTTTTTTTAAACAAAAAAAAAAAAACAGCGACAGCGACAGCAACTTATTCAAGGTCCTAATATAAGATATTAAACGTTAGTAACATACTTATGCAATGAATGAATTCACCATTTTTTAACTATATATTTTTCATTTTTTTAGTTTCACGTTGTATTCCGTACATAACAGGGCAGGCAGAGGGACCTTGGGAGGCTAGTGTTACGACACTCCGTTCCCATTAAGACATTTCCGTTCCCCACTTTCTGTCGAATTCTTCAGGCATTGCGTATCGAATTCCGCCAATTCAACTTTGTCGCGTTACCAGAGCGAGGACATGAAAATATTAAATTTCCTCGAGTGGGAATCGAACTCACAACCTGTCACATTTACAGTCAAACGCTTGCGCCACTGCACCTCGACGGGTTACAAATATAATTTTATCTATAGATGTTGTCATTACATTATTTTCTATAATGACCCATGCCGTTTGAATAGTTGCCAAGTCACTATCAACGTTATTTATAGCAACTCGAAAGATATTTCATTAGTGTAAATACCCTTTTGAATATATTAAAAGCTACTTAAAAATGTTAGTTTAAATGTATTTAAAATTTATGTTTTAATATTTCTTTAGATACGTTTTCATAATATTTTAGTGTTATTTATAACTATCTATATACATAAAAGGACATGCACCTGACTGACTGAGGTAAGACGCACGCACAACCGTAACCGCTGTGCGTAGAAACGTGAAATTTGGACAGATGTTTATTTTCATAGTCCGGACATCCACTAAGAAGGAATTTTAACAAATTTTAACCCTAAAGAGATGAAATAGGAAAGTTTGTATGGAAAAAAATTTAAATCGGCTCCGATTTTTATAAAATTTGAAATTCAGACTCTTAAAAATATTTCATTGAACACGTGTTTCATGGTTTTTTAGAATTTACTCCCTAAGGGTACACATAAGAGGTTGAAAGTTCATATGGAAAAATCTATAATCGCCACCGATCTTTATAAAAAAAATTAATTTTTCATACTGCTAAAAATATTTTATTGAACACGTGTTTCGTGGTTTTTTTAGAATTCACCCCTAAGGGTGCAAATAAGCGGGCGAAGCTGCGCGCGCCCACTAGTAATAATATATAACTCAGGGAAAGTGGTAATGGTTATCAATGGTCCCATACACTGTACAAGAACTATAAATTTAACTATTCTTTTACTTTACTTTCCTTCTGAATACAAAAAGCAGTGAGTAAGATTTGAATCCGCTATTCTTGGACGCTTTCCAAGAGCGCCAGCCAATTAAGTTATACGGTTATTTTCCACCGCTATTAAAATTTCTATACAGCTGTTGCTGGTTTTTTTTGCTATGAACGTTCTTACAAAGCTTCACGAACCAAAGATTTGCAAAGCATCAGCAGGGAACCTAATGGTAAGTCACTTTTTCACAGTTTCCCACTTTCTACTGAATTTTCGAGACATGTCGTGTTGATTGGTAAAACTGAACGCCGCACTTTGCCTTGTTAGCAGAGTGAAGACATGAAAATATAAATAAATAATAGTAACTGGTCAAAAAGTCAAGTTTTGGACGCCTATAGTAATAAGCTAAAGATATGACATTTGGTACGTTAGTGTTTGTTGTTTCGAAATGTATATATATTTCGAAACTTGTCTACTCGACGTCCGGTTATAGTGTGTTGTTGGAAAATGAAAAAAAAAAGAAAAACAAAAAAGCTTACTAAAGATTTCACAATATTATTTGAAAGTAGCCAAATGATAAATTTATTATTATAGAGTCACGTCAAAAATGGAATATAAAATAGAAATGGAAAAATTGTATATTATATTTCAAGTCAGTCCTTTGATCTCTACGATACAAAGAGTGTGTCGCTGTTACCTGATCGATCGGTTCAATACAGGTGTGACAGCTACTCGTGTAGTATGTAATATATTTTTACTTCTTATTTTATGTTTGAAGTCTTGTTACCTAAATATAAGTGAAAGTATTTTTTTATAATAAAAACTTATAAGAAAGTTTTCTAAAGAAGTACATAAAAATAAATAAAATAAATAAATCAGCTTCACGTATCCCGCACACTGCAAGGTAGGCAGAGGGAACCTAGTGTTAAGACACTCCGTTCCCCACTTTCTGCCGAATTCTGGAGGCATTGCGAGTTGAGTGGCAGAACTCAACGCCGCACTTGTCCTCTATACCAGAGAGAAGAAATGTAAATATAAATTTAAGTGAATACCGATTCGATCCCCACTCGAGGAGATGAATCTCCTCGAGTGGGGATCGAACCCACAACCAGTCGGTTTTACAGTCACACTTTGTGCCCCTGCGCCACGACTGGGCTCAAGTACATATTGTAAAGGAAATATAAACCTTTCTCTGCGAACTGAGTGATCGACAGGCAATTTAAAGATGAAAATGCTGGGGCTGGATATTTTAAATTGAAATTTGAATTTGATAAAACCACATATTACCTTTAAGTGACAAACAAACTTACAAGCTACAACTTGCTAAAAAACGTTAAACTTCTCTTTAAATATGTTTGTAATATATTTCCTTTTCAGGAGTTGAGGCCAGTCGTGGCGCAGGGCACATTTGTGTGACTGTAAACAACGTCGACTGCAACAAGTTGTAGGTTCGATACAATCTCGAGGAAATCAATTGTTTAATATTTTTACTTCTTGTTGTGTTAACGAGGCAAACCGCTTTGAGTACCGTCACTCGTTCGGCGGAAAGTGGGAAAATGACTGTCTTGTCTTAACGCTAGGGTTCCTATGCTTACCCTGCTACACGCGGGATACAGCGCGAAACTGAAAAACAAAGAGAAAGAGATACCACAATGAAAATAAAAATTCGTAACAAATATATTTAAAATAAATACGTCAAGAGTATGTAATTTAAAGCATACATTTTTATATTTGTATATTGAAGTCGTATACGAAAAGTATATTTTTTTACAGTTTAGGAACGTTTGTACAAAATTACAAATTGCACCGCAAATAAGCTTGGCTAAACTCATTTTTGGCACAGCTTGTTAAGCAATGAAATTGTAATGAAAGGTCGCAAAGCGGGCAAATGAAATAACAACATGAATTATTATATATATTTTTGTAAGTTTCACGCTGTATCCCGCACACATAGTATTAAGACCAGTTTCACGATGTATCCCGCACATAGCAGGGTAGGCAGAGGGAACCCAGTGTCAAGACACTCAATTCCTCACTTTCTGCCGAATTCTGGAGGCATTGGGCGCTTAACCTCGACACCAGAGCGAAGAAATGGAAATATAAATTTAAGTAAATATTTCATCTCCTCGAGTGGGGATCGAACCCACAACCAGTCGGTTTTACAGTCACACCTCGTGCCGTTGCGCCACGACTGGCCTCAATTAAGACAATACAATTTTTTATTTTTCTTAGATATAGAATACAGAAAATATCGTTCTTTTTACGATCTCTTGTCCAGAGTCATTACGCGTTGTATCCAGTATACAGCTGTGGCAAAATATCACTTGTTGTTTTTCTAGAGTGTGCAGAATAAAATAATGAGCTGCTATCGGTAGGTTAAAATTATTTTCGAGGCCGCCTCAACGCAGGGGCACAATAGCGTGACTGCAACGCGACGGTCGTTGGTTCGATCCACACTCAGGGGAAAGTAAAAATAAATAAATCAGCTTCACGCTGTATCCCGCATACTGCAGGGTAATCAGAGGGAACCTAGTGTTAAGACACTCCGTTCATTCAGGGGAAAGAATTATTAATATTTTCATTTTTTCACTCTGCTATCAAGGTAAAAACTCGGTGATGAGTTTCGCCATTCAACACGCTATGCCTCGAAAATTTCGGTGAGGAACAGGACCTTAACAATATGTTCTGTTTACCCTACTACTACAAAATGCGGGATACAGCCTGAAATTTATTGTTTATTGGTTCCTCTCATCTCCCGATTTTTTTAACACGATAACGCTGCTATGTTATTTAAGCCCATTAATACACTTAAACACTTGTTCCACGTAAAACACGGAGTCCAGAAATATTTTAATATTTAATTCCTACTTAAGCACACATCCATCAGGTGCCCTAAGACCCCGATAACCTTAAATTACAAAAATCTATAATTATTATCTATTTAGAAGTGCATTAATTAAGTAGAATTCAGTTTCAAAACCTTGTTAGCTCTTTTAGTAAAGTTATATATTCGAGAAAGTTAAAGAAAGTCCCCTACAGAATGCTAATATTATAAGATTGAATAATTAATTTGTTTGCGCCAATCTCAGGAACTACAGGTTCGAATTGAAAAAAAACCGATGTTTGAAGTCGAAGAATCCATATTATATCACGTTTACAGTTTTACGCTATGCCATTTTCGTTCATAGATCATAATTTATGTATGAAAATGACAACTTAAGATCGATCTCAGAGTTGAGAGCCGTTTATAAATATGAGCCTTAGTTATTTTTATTTGACCAATGAAGCGAAATTGCGGGGAAAAGCTAGTAAGTATATAAACATCTTTCACTAAATTACCCACATTAGATATGTTCTCATAAATATTTCTAATATATCAGCAGAATTTATTTATATTTTCTTATATATTATGTACCTACAATATATATTGAGCACGGTACGTTACTGTTGTACGTGTTCCGAGGCCGATCACGTCCTGTTTTTGTAATTCTGAAATGATACATTATTCAAATCTATGAAAGGATTCCCTCGTAATGGAATCTTTGATGTCTTTCGTGTGTTTTAAATACGGATATGAAAAATCTTTGTGTTACACCTGTTTTTCGTTTCGTTTGTTTATTGATAGTTCAAAATTGGGGTTATAATAATTTCTTTTTTGTTCTAATTTTATAGAATACCAATATAATATATATTATGTTATACTATGTAAGCATGTAAATAAATAAATGAAAATATAAATGTAAATAAATATTTCATCTCCTCGAGTGGGGATCGAACCCACAACCAGTCGATTTTAAAGTCACACTTTGTGCCACTGCGCCACCATTGGTAATGTATTAAATTTAATGGTTATGGCAATGACTAGGGCGTTACGACTAATATAAGCATTTCAGTTTAAATATCGTATGTTAGAAACTGAGTATTGATAATTAAAATGCCTTCGGCGTTGTAAAAGAAAATAGGGAGAAGAGAAAAAAGCTCTTTCCGGACATCTATAAAAAATACAAGTTCCATATGACGGAAATTAATTCATTAGTAAGCTTAGTTTATTAAAGAATGAAATGCTACATTATTGGAATTCTCTGATTATCTCGCAAATACGAATGATGCGTGATATGAGAAAAAAAAACCGGACAAGCGCGAGGCGGACTCGCCCACCGAGGGTTCCGTACAAAAATTGGTCATAAAAATATGTATTGGAGAATGGACACCAAGCCATTTCATCTGATATCTTCCTTGAACTAGCGGCTTTAATACCAAAGCTTGCCTCCTTTTAAGGTTATTATCTTTTAGGATTTAACCACAAATGTATAGTTTTTAGATTTTTTCCTGAACTAGTACTAATTGTAGATGCGAGCTCCCAAATTTCATTATTCTAGGTCAACCAGAAGTACCCTATTAATTCCCTGTATAGTGTCGTTTTTTGTGATATAAACGGCCATATCTTTTTCTTAAGTAAACGTAGAAATAAGATTTTTTCAGGAAATCAATGGACTATAGACTTGAGTATATGGTTTGAGTTTAAACTCGATATCTTCAAGCATTCCTGAGATAAAAGCTCTTGACAGACGGACAGAGAGACAGTCGGAAGGGTAACAAAGTAATCTTATAAGGTTTCCTTTTTTCCTTAAGAGATACGGAACCCTAAAAATATAAAAGAAAATCCTAAAAAACATTTGAAATTATAAGATTGTATATGAATGGGTTTTAATTAATCATATACATATGTACTAGTATTGCTAGTATTTAAGTTCATATGACAAATTTTATTTAAATATATACAGTAATTACATTGGTGTATCTAAAGATTTTTTCTGGAGAGGGCCCTCATTTCAGTTTCGAACTGATCTTTTTGCTTAAAGGTTTCAGGCTTAATGTTTTTTAGTTAAAATTATGGGGTCGGCTAGACCAGACTATTCTGGAGTGAGTATCCGACCACCCCCTTTCCTACGCCCATCAGTAATTACTACTTTATCCAAAAGTATAATATTTTCACAAAGCAAAATAAAGTTATCCTTGTCATAAGGTAAATTATATGTTATTTTTAATTAACAAATAGCAGGGTGGGCAGAGAGAACCTAGTGTTCAAACACTCCGTTCTCCATTTTGCGTCGAATTATATATAGTGTGTATAAATATATATTAGAGGGGCGGAATGACACCAGAGCGAAGAAATAAAAATATTAAATATTTAATTTCCTTGAAACTTTACACTCACACGCTTATGCTCCTGCGCCACGACTGGCATCAGTTGTTTTTAATTAATGAGATTATTTAACTTTAATACTGTTAATATTTCATTTAAGCATATAAAAGAAAGTACGGAACTTTAAAAGACAGTAAAAAGATGTAAAATGAGTTGAATAAGTTCGTATATCGCAAAAGAACTATTGCATTGCATTAGCATATACATAAAAACATATATACCTCACGTAATGATCACAAAAACATAAAGAACCGGAGAGTGGACGCACGCATGGACCGTTTTATCAGATTATAGAAATTAAAACCCTTTCATGTTTGTGAATAGTAGATGCCTTTATGGGGCTTTCGTGAATCATACGCTTTTTGCTGGAAAAATATGCCACGATAGCTTTTCATACTTTTCTGTTTATTTTATATATGTGTATGTATGATACACTCAAAAAGATATTTTGAGTATAATTTTAAGGTTCCGCCGCAGTTGTGTAATATCAAAATTATGATATACCTAACTTTTAATCAGCTTCACGCTGTATCCCGCACACAGCAGGGTAGGCAGAGGGAACCTAGTGTTAAGACACTCCGTTCCCCACTTTCTGCCGAAGTCTGGAGGCATTGCGTGTTGAGTGGCAGAACTCAACGCCGCGCTTTGCCTCGACACCAGAGCGAAGAAATGGAAATATAAATTTAAGTAAATATTTCATCTCCCTTAGTGGGGATCGAACCCACAACCAGTCGATTCAACTTTTAAAGTTTTAAGTTTTTTAATTTCATTTGAAATAATCGAGGCTTAATGTAAATGTACTATTTATTGTTTGTATAATAACTTTGATGTTAATATAAATTAATGTTCTGTTTCTATATAATAAAAATGGTAATTTACAAATAAATAAATCAGCTTCACGCTGTATCCCGCACACAGCAGAGTAGACAGAGGGAACCTAGTGTTAAGACATTCCGTTCCCCACTTTCTGCCGAATTCTGGAGGCATTGCGTGTTGAGTGGCGGAACTCAACGCCGCGCTTTGCCACGATACCATAGCGTAGATATGGAAACATAAATTAAAGTATATATTTCATCTCCTCGAGTAGGGATCGAACCTACAACCAGTCGGTTCTACAGTCATATTTTGTGCCCCTGCGCCACGACTGCACATCGGAGTGTCCTAACACTAGATTCCCTCTGCCTACTGTGTCCCTCTTCCCTCTCCTGCTGTGTGCAGAAGATTAAAAACCTACATAGTCCTTATAACTATTAATCAATATTTAGGACCGCTCCTGCGATTCCCTGACCAGCGTACCGTCGCCCCACGTACGGAATTTATAGCCTCCCTAATAAACGAGACTGATTTTTTACATTTGTCCCCATGAACCTATTGGAAGAAATAATACTACTACGTAAAATCAATACATTGTTTGCTTGTGTATATAAGAAATTGCCTTTTTATATTTACCTACTACGGCAAAAAGGCTTTTATCTCTTTTAGGTTCCATATTATACGAGTTGTTTTTTTACTCAACAGTAGATATTAATATTTATTCGATTTTGCGAACTAAAATGTAATCTTTCGATATCTTAGCATCTTTTTATGTCTATTTCACGTATTCTTTAAATATATAATAGTATTGGAACACAACGCCGTGCTTTGCCTCGTTAGCAGAGGGAAAATCGGACGGTCGGAATCGGACAACCAACCGGACGTAACTTTTACTGTCACTACTGGCTTCACGTATGCTTATAAAATAGTATGTCCTATATTATATAACCGAGACGTCAACGAGTATATCCTGCACTATATATTTATTAATATTTTTCTGATTTACAATTTCCTTTTGTCCTTCTATATGAGACGGTAAGTTGATTAAGAAGCAATCTCCTCAAGTCTAACGACCAGCCCCTAGTTATATGTATGTATGCCGAGGTTTTCAATGATTAAAATTTTAAATACTGATAAAACCTGTCTTTAATGTGGAAGCCTGCGAAGTAACATTTGTCCATTATCCTTATGACGGAAATAAGCCTAGCCGCTTATAGCAGGGTAGGTAGAGGGAACCTAGTGTTAAGATACTTCGTTCCCCTATTTCTGCTGAATTTTTGAGGCATTGCATGTTGAGTGGGGGAATTCGACTTCGCGCTTTGCCTTGGTATCAGTGCTTAGAAACGAAATGAAAATAAATAATAATTTATTCTCCCGAGGGGTAATCGAATCCACAACCGTGGCGTAATCAAACTCCTTATGCCTGCCTGCGCTACGACGGCCACTATTATTCTTTTTAATAAAAAAAAATCACAAAAATCTTTTTAGTAATAATATCTAATAATATAACTACATATCAGTAGGTTACATTTGAGCAGCCCATTTATTTCCACCAACTACAGCAAGTCAGTGAATTTATTCTGGGATGCGAAATTGAAATCTCAGGTGGTCGGTCTCGCGATCTATTCTGCTAGTTTTCTTTGACCTTTTCTATCTCGTATCGATAAGTACCCACTGTGGATGATAATGGCTTTGAATGGTTGTATGGAAATCTATGCAAAAGTTTTAAGCTAAGTATAATATATATCTATATAAAAAAATCTACGGTCTGAAATAATAAAAAAAAAAATCAGCTTCACGCTGTATCCCGCACACAGCAGGGTAGGCAGAGGGAACCTAGTGTTAAGACACTCCGTTCCCCACTTTCTGCCGAATTCTGGAGGCATTGCGTGTTGAGTGGCAGAACTCAACGCCGCGCTTAACCTCGACACCAGAGCGAAGAAATGGAAATATAAATTTAAGTAAATATTTCATCTCCTCGAGTGGGGATCGAACCCACAACCAGTCGATTTTGCAGTCACATCTCGTGCCGCTGCGCCACGACCGGAAATAATAAAAATTATAATAATAGCTCTTTTTAAATGTTTTTTCTTTATATGTATGTGTAATTTTTGTGCATTGTTTGTTTAGTGGTTTATTCATCAAAAACTAAACTTTTATCAGATAGGTGATTTGTCTATAAGTAATTTTGTACCACTCAATAGCAAATTTATGATATAATCACTCAACTTTGAGGCCGTCGTGGCACAATGGCACAAGTGGATGACTGGTAATGCGACGGATGTGGATTCGATTCACATTTGAGGGAATGAATTATTATTTATTAATAATGTTCTCATTTCTTCGCTTTGGTAACAAGGCAAAGCGCGGCGTTGAATTCCGTCACCCAACACACAAATGATTCAAAAAATTGGCGAAAAGTGGGCAACGGAATGTCTGAACACTAGGTTTCCTCTACCTACTCTGCTATCTGTGGGAGATAGCGTCAAGCAAAAAAAAAATGCTCAACTTAAACACAATACAAAAAATATATTTATTAATATTTTCTTGTATTATGCTATAGTTTTCATTATAAATATAGATTGTAAATGCCCATATAAATAAACTCCTTTCAAAGCATATGCAATTTGATATATTACTGGCAATAAAAATAGTGATAAAGATAAGAAATATCGTTTGGTGCTTCGAAATAAGATTTGTGGCGGCGAGCCGTTTATACTGTATAGCACGATTTATATAAATTGAATACTATTTTATAGTTATTTTTCTATTTATATAAGCTGCTATAGGTATTTCTATGACATAGAAAAAATTAAAGAAGGTGCAGCGGTACAGTGTCTCACCCTAATCACGACGTTTGTGAGTTTGATTCCCACTCGGGAAAATGAATTATTTTAATTTCTCCGTTCTAGTAACAGGATAATGTAGCGTTGTTCCTTTACTCACCACTTCTTGAAAATCAAACGATGAATTGGGAACGGGAAAAGAAAGGAAATGTTTTGTTTTTGTCGTTTCTATAATTGATTGACTGATTGACGCAATTTTTTAAGTGCTAAGAAGCAGTTATTGAAAAATTAAATAAAGCAAAATGTTTTAAAATAAAATATTAACAAAGACCCAAAAAAAATAAAAGTTATTTCAAACACAAGATGTAAATTTACGTTTAAAGAAGGTATTTTACTGATGAAAAATCAATAGAATCCATTATAAAATTTCAAGTAAACAAATCAGAGATTGAAGATCAATCTGAATTGCTAAACGACAACTCCGACTAGGAATTGTATTGTGGAAATTCAAATGCATGAAATGATAAGACACCCATCCAGTCTGAATTGGTTAGAAGTTAATAATTATAATTGGACTTCAAAATATTATTCGTGCGGTTGTGAGTTCAATTCCCATTCGAGGAAATGATATATTTAATATTTTCTTTTATTCGCTTTGGTGTCGAGTCAAAGCGCGGCGTTGAGTTCCACCACCCAATGACTTCAGAATTCGGCGAGTGGAGAGTGGCGTCTTAACACTAAGCTCCGTCTGCCTATCCTGCTACATGCGGGATACAGCGTGAAGCGGATTTATTTATTTAACGTTATTCGTCAAAAGTAAACAGTACAGTTAAAAACATTACCAACAGCCGTTTTTGTTCTTTTATCTAAAAATCTCTTAATGTCTTTTTTATGAGCGAAAACAAGTTATTTACTACTAGGATGTATTAAGGTAACCTCTGCCTCGCAACAAAAAGAAAAAAAATATAATGAATAATGCTTATTTTCTTTATAAACAATATAAAGGTAATTTACAAAATGGTATGAGGAGAAAAGTGGGACGACGCAGACAGGATTTAAAAAGGCTGCTTTATTTTCATACCTTAGAATAAGAAAATACACCTGTGCGCTAGTTTCTTGGTTCCCAGCCTCGAGTATATTTTATTACTCCATATTTATGGGAATATATGTGTGCGAGTCGTGTGCGATATTAGATGGCGAAAAATTGTTTGGGAAGTACGAGCATTTTTACAAATCTTGTTGAAGTTCTTCCTAACATAATCTTTTTATAGAAAGAGAGAGAGAGAGAAATAAAGAGACTTTGTAAACATAGAAACTTATTAGTGTACAACGTGGCACTATACCCTACGTTCTACGTCAAGGTATAAAGGCAAACAACTTTTTTCTTTACATTCATCTATTATATGTAGGTACCTACAATATATTATCGTATACCAATATAAATTATTTTATATTCAACGACGCAGAAAGAGCACTGATAAACTACAATCGAATGAAGTATCAGTACATATATCTTCAGAGATTTCTTATAATTCTTTAAAAATATTATTAATAAAATATAAACAATATTATTTTTACAAAAAAATATCAGCTAAACGTAGTGTGCCAAAATGGAATAGAATCTGTCTATCAAAGTATGCAATATATATAATGAACAATTTAATATTATATATTGTCAGAATTTGGCGGAAAGTCTGTAAGATATATATAATATTAAAAATTTAAAACAAAATTATATCACCTGTGTGTGTGGCTGTCGTAGCGCAGGGGCACAAGTGTGCGACTGTATACGCGACGGGTTGTAGGTTGAATCCTAGTCGGGGAAATGAAATATGCGGCGTTTAATTCTACTATTCAACACGCAATGCTTCAAGATCCTAATAGCTAACGGAGTGTCTTAACACTAGGTTCTCAGTTTTCCTCCACCAAAAAACAAAAGAAAAATTATATCAGGTAAAGGTCAACATTATAAAATTCATGTCCATTTTATGCGTACTAAGCTTTATATCATAATTGATTTTATGAAGCACCCCCGGGGTATTTTACTGCGGGGCTGTTTGTGTCGAAAAACACTTATCCCAAATTACTTCACCAAACAACGGGACACAGTTTGTCCATTTTATTTTTGAATTTTAATTTCGTTTATTTACGTTATCACTGGCTGTTTATAAAAGTCTTTATTGATTAGAAAGTTAAGTGATTTTTACAATTCTGTTTGCTGATTGTGAAATTGAGTTCTGGCTTGTCTCCCATGGGGGCGAACACAAATAGAGAATTCTAAATTATGTCCAATTTTTTTTTCTCGCTGCTACTTCACGCTGTATCCTTCATGTAGTAGGTTTTTTTTAAACGTGAGGAAATCCTATTACGGATACCGGCCCGAGTGGGGACTCGAGCGGGTTATGTGGGACTCGTGGACTGGCAGATGCAGGCCGTCCAAATACTCATTAAAACCTCACGGTGCTCCTCCTCGACCGCCACTGGCCGCGAAACCCGGGCACTAGAGAAAAAAAAAATATCGCAAAAATGAACATGGGAATCGACCCCACTACCGTCGCGTTTACAGTCGCACGCTTGTATCCATGCGCCACGACAGCCTAACAGGCAGACTGAGCCTAGTGCTAATACACTCCGCTCCAGACTTTCTGCCAAATTCTGGAGGCAATGCGTGTTGAGTGGCGGAATTCAACGCCGTGCTCCGCCTCCACACCAGAGCGAAGAAAAGACAATTTAAATTGTTCATTCTCTTGAGTGAGAATCGAACCGACAACCTATCCCCATCCTAGTTTACAGTCACACGCTTATACTGCGTCACTGGCTTCAATTTTTTTTAATATATAAATAATTATTATTTATTATACATAACCAAACGTGTTCACGTAAAAACAACTACAATACCATCCAATTTCGGTATAATATTATAATTAATTTTGATGTTTTTATTGTGGAGATCGTTCTCCAGTACACAACCAGTTCCTGGGTACATTTAACAAAAATAGTATAACCTCATATTTTACTTTTTGAATAGTGAGTCGTCATTGAGCAGCTTTGTGAGAGCACAATGGTGTCTGGACTAAATTGCAAATGAGAATTTTTCCTACGAAAATGCTTCCTTTGTCCAAATTTCAATTTTCATATATTTTAAAGTTGCACTATAAAATGTTACTTATTTTTTTTTCTTGTTGATGAATACAAAATAACAGATTAACTCCTTTTCTTTAAAGTGCTTTAATAAAAAGTCTATCTTATAAAAAGGGGTAAAGATAACGATATAAAGGTAGACAAATTATAACTAATGGTTTTTTTAGCGTTACAGCAGGGATGGCAAAGAGAATCTAGTGTTAAAACACTCCCTTCCCCATTTACCGATGATTTCTGGAGTCGTTGCGTGTTGAGTGGCGACATTCATGCGGCAATGCCGCGCCTCCATAGCGATGTAATGAAAATATTAAAAAAATATTTCATTTTCTCGAATGGGAATTGAACTCACAATCTATCGCGTTTCTAGTCACATTTTGTACCCCTGCGACACGACCAGCCTCGACTATACACACATATATAACTAGAACTATTCAACTTAATCATACAAATAAATTAATACAATAAAAATAAAAAAAAACAGAATTAAAAAGTTTCTACTGGTGTTATGAAGTTTCTTAAAAACTAACAAAGTCGATACTCGGTGCTACACGCAGCTGTGGCTAATTTCCGGTGGCTGCGACGCGCCTTCCGCTACTATCCACTTATTTCCTGCGGGCCCCGCACCACCGCCGGGCGCCCACCTTATTAAATTACAGCGAATAACTTGAGAACTTATAACACGATCTAATAGTTGGTTTGGAATATATTTTTAAGGAAGTTTTACTATTTTGAAGTGTAAATATAAGTTTTGTTGTTACGTTCAATGTTATCCTTGTTATATAGAAGATTTTTTTATTAATATACTTTTTTTTTTAGCGTCACCCTGTATCCCGTATACTGCAGGGTAGGTAGTTACCTAATGTTAAGACACTCCGTCCCCTGTTTTTGGTACTATTTATTATGTGGCGGTATTCAACGCTTTGCCCCGACACCAGAGCGAAGAAAATGGAAATATTAAATATTTTATTTCCTCGAGTGAGAATCAGTATACGAAGTTCGAAATTACAAAAATATATATTTTTTATTTTATACTTACAAAGTTAAAAGAAGCGATCGAAACGCTAAGATTATTTTACAAGCCTTGATACTTTAATTCACGTCAAGTTCGTACAATATGTAGGTATTGTAGAGGAAAATATCAGCTCCATCGGTAGTTTTACTTGATGGATCAACTCTATCTTCATAATGAGATCAGCTATGTTTCAAGAGCTTTAAAGATTATTTTTGATACAATTTTTTTTTTGACAAATGAAAATATTTAATGTTATATAATTTTATTTATTTATCTTCATATAGTAACAGATTTTTTCACTGTATCCCGCACATAGCACAGTAGGCAGAGGGAACCTTATTAAGACGCTTCCGCTCTCCATTTTCCGCTGAAGTTTGGAAGCATTGCATATCTCTCGAGAGGGAATCGAATCCACAATCTGTCGCGTTCACAATAACACGTTCGCGTCCTTGGCTATGACATTATAAAGATTCTATTAGTTTGGCCATAACATAATAAAGATTCTATTAGTTTCTTATAAAAGTAAATTGAGTTTAATTTAAAAAAGGTGAAAACAATCTCTCAGTTAAGCAGTTCTTTGCATCGTCATGTGTAAATGAATGTTTTGTTTTTAAACATTTTAAAAGTCTTAATCCACACTTAGGAAAGAAAGATACTTATTTAGAAAACGTATAAAAATTTGAACGTACGTGACTCGAACCCTCGCCTCCTGGAAACCGACCAGGCGCTCTGACCATTAAGCCATATGAAGTAAAACATTCATTTACTTGTTTAAATCGACAATGTGTGTCGTTTCATTCAATTACTTTGCAATAACAGTAACTTTCCCCTCCACAGAAAATAGTTACAATTTAAACTTATTGTTAACAACAAAAAACTATATTTTTTATTGTACTTAACATTTATTACTATTACAATACGAGTATGTTCGGTTAATACACTAATATAAAATCATTAATAATCTCTACAGCTTATTCCAAGTGGTTTCCATTGGTTGCAATACAGTCTTTTAAGCATTCAAGCCAGTTATTAATAGAACGACGCACTTTCTACGGGTAAATTCTTCACTGCCAGTCGTATGGATTGTTTTAGGGACTCCAAATTATGATGGCGTTTATCATAATAAGATCAGGACTAGATGACGGTATGTCTTCAGCTCTGGTGTAGTCCGGAACATTCGTTTCTAACCAAGGCTGGGTGAGTCGAGCTTTATGACCCGAGCCGACCCGAGCGAGTCTTTTGAAAGAGGCTGGCTTACTGAAAATGGTGTTAATTACCTTCTCAAAAATGGTATCTTGATATACTTGTGTAGATGTTTTGATAACTTTTGAAAATATGGATGTCACTCATTCATAGCTAACACACCACCAAACAATCACTGAAGTCGGATAATGCCTACATTGTACTCTGTAGACAAGTTGGGAAGCTTCTTTAGAGTTTTTAGCATATAATTATAATTTTTTTCTGATTCATATTTTTTTTCAATGATCCCCAACCTCTCTTAAAGGCCGGCAACGCACCTGTAGCTCCTCTGGTGTTGCACGGGGTCGTGGGCGGCGGTAGTCACTTATCATCAGGTGACCTAAACGCTCGTTTGCCTTGTCTTTTCCATAAAAAAAAAGATTTGACATTGCGTACTGCTTATGTAGGTGATTCTTTTGAGTGTACCACCTGATTTTTTAAATTATCAGTTAAAAATTGACCAATGCGTCTCTTATAAGCTGCAAGTCCTAAGTTGACCTTTGAAATACGCAAAATAGTTCTAGGTGATATCTTCATCTTCCGAGATAAAATCTTTTGATTATTTCCCTTACTGCTTTAATCACGTTTTTGTTTTCCTGCCACAAACAAAGGAGGTTTTATTGTTGCATTTGTTAATACCAAGCTTATAGAGGGTTAAAGAGATGAAAAAATGTATTTGGCTTCATACAGCCATACCTAGTTAGATTAGGTTATCTTTATCACTTCACCCAATTTTATATCACAAAATATTTTACAATATAAATATAAACGCGAAAATAAGAAAATACAATAAACAATGGTAATGATGATGATAATGACAGATTCCAAGTTCAAAACGAATATTTCGTTTATTTTTAATTGTAACCATTGTTAATCATTGTTGTAAGAGGCCAGTCGCGGCGCAAACAAGTCACAAAGTGTGACTGTAAAACCGACTGGTTGTGGGTTCGATCCACACTCGAGGTGATGAAATTTTTACTTAAATTTATATTTTCTTTTCTTTGCTCTCGTGTCGAGGCAAAAGTGCGGTGTTGAGTTATGTTACTTAACCTCCAGAATTCGGCAGAAAGTGGGGAACGCAGTGTCTTACACTAGGTACCCTCTACCTACCCTGCTGTGTGCGGGATACAGCGTGAAGCTGATTTAATTTGATTTAATTTAATTGTAACAGTATTTATGGCCAGATTATGTACTTATTTATAAAGGAAGGGAATGAAATTTACATAAAATTGATTTCCTATAAGATATTAGCACTTATAATACAAAAGTAAATGTTAAGGTGTCTGCCTCATCTCCGCCCGGATCCCGGTAGTGAATAATAATTATTACCAAGATATTTGAACATGCGCCTTGATGCGCCCTAAACGTTTACTCTGAGAATATTACATTTAATGTTTCTAAACGCGCATCGAATTTCAATTTATCTATATAAACATAAGCACTACGCTTTTGCCGCTTCTTTTTTATATATTTTTCTTACTAGAGATAGAGTCAAATAAGCTCTAATGCAGCTCTACATGGCTTAAAAGTAAATTATAAAAAAGAACTTTCTGAGATGATACTAACGTTATAATATGATTACTTTTTTACCTATATACTGTATCCCGCTTCTATAAGCGGCATATTGAACCTAGAGTTGAGACACTCCGTTATATCTATATATATATATATATATATATATATATATATATATATATACACTAGATAGACTGGAAGCGGGTGGTGTTTAACTACCCGCTTCTATCCACTACTCCCCCCACTGCACGAGCGGCGCGTTTATATAACAAAACACATCAGAAGTCTACTAAAAGGATATGCATTCACGTGCATCCTGCAGACTGCTGTCACGATCAAGCAACTCTACGAGGAACTACTGTATGATTGTATTTTACATATTACAAACACTATAATATTATACTATTACTAACAAAATTGATGGAATAAAACTATTATTTAAGTAATGTGTTCAAATTCGATATTTTGTAAACTTCCAAGCCTTAGTTTCAAAGGTTAAAATTAAAAAAAATTCTAGACGAAGAAGCTAATGAAATTTAAGATCATATTTTAATTAATAAAGAAATTAGCAGAAAAGTTCTTAAACTTCACAAAAAATCACTCGTTTCGCTCTTCCACCTCCACTACTTTTCGTTTGATATAATGATAATAAAAATTCGTTAAAAGACGACAATATACATAATTATTTTTGTACTGTAGTAATTACGACAGTGTTTCTTTAAACAAAAATCAATTGCATATAGCTTTAAATTTATAGAAAGATTAATTTTTATTTTGTATGCATGTTTTTTTTTATCGTTTTTTTCTTTATTTCATAGCTTCACGCAAGGTACAGGTCCTGCATACGACAGAGTAGGCAGGGGGAACCTAGTAGTAAGATACTTCGTTTCCCATTTTCCATCGCAATCTGGAGTTGCGGAACGTAACGCCGCACTTTTGCGTGGACACCACAGCAAAGACATGAAAATATCAAATATTTCATTGTCTAAAGTAGGAATCAAACCTAGAACCTGTGGTGTGTGCTGTCACACGCTTATGCATCTGCGCCACGACTGGCTTCAATTTTACTAAGCATCGATTTACTTATATTCATTCTTATATATTACTTGGCAGCCTTTTAAGCCGGCGGGAGTGTGGTGGGGTGTGACATACCCCTAGGACAGTTCATAACCCTATATCATTTTAATTCGCGATGTTACGTTTTAGCGGCTTTGTGTAGCTGGAGGGAAAGGATGGTGAGAGTGGAAAGTGGCGTGAATCCAATCCAATTATTGCTTTTTTTTAGGTTATAAACAAAAATATCAGTGGTAAGCAGTAAAAGAAGACTTATGTCATTGCTTAACGAAATTTTACAGCATTCTTCAGATGAAGCCAGCTCTCAACTCTTCACCATGATGATAAAATTGATGAGAGCACTGGAGATGAGAAAAAGCCGAAAATTATAACTCGACAAAAGCTGGAGAAGACAGACAGTTGTCGACAAACTGAGCGCAACTTATGATGTCTCTCGCAATAGCAAACGCTGACCATTGACGATCTTTTAGGGACTTTTAAATATGGCAGCTATCAATGCTAACTTTTTATTAAAAGAAAGTGCCAATAAAAGGAAAAAACGTACAGAATTCCTCCGCAATTTGGGATTGAGTTTAGTTTATACGCATTTGCTGTTACAAGAAGATCAAAAAAACATTCAATATTAAGAGTACCGCTGCGTCCAGTAGCCCAAAATGAACCCGGATGATATACTCGATGAGCAGATTGCCCACGCAAGCAAAATCGCAAAACAAAATACGCAAGAACTGGGTGTGGAAAAGCCACATGCCTACATCATGTAATTTTTTCTTGCAAAAAAAGTACTGATTTTGAATGAAAATACTAAACTATTTTATAATGTTTTATGCTCTTATTTTGTGTAAGATCTCATATTCTTTTAAGTTTGTAGAGTTTTTTTGTTTAAATAAGACTTGTTATTTTTTTATTATTTTTTAAATAGAGGTTAATATTTTTGTTACCAAAAACAAGTGCCTTAGATCTCAATATGTGAATTAATAAAAATAAATTTAATTTACTGTATATTCTTTTTCTTTACACGTAAATATATACCTTATATAATATATACCACTTATTTCATTTAATTTTATTGAAAAAACTAGTTTATGTGCCGATTTGTTTTCGGGTATGTCACACCCCGCCACATACTTTAAGTAACTTTTCTTCACCACACTCCCGCCGGGTTAAAGTGATTCGCCGAACCTAATGGTACACTATGACTCCACGACTAAGTGCTCATCAAAATAAAAAAAAATGATTATTTAATTTTTAATACTAAGAAAACGCTTTAATTACATTTTTTTTGTCTTTTAGTATCAATTCAAAGGATTATCAAATACACAGTAAACTGTAACAGTTTTTGAAATCGGAAATTGTGTCGTTGCCAGCTCTCGTAACGAGCTCAAACATTGCGGCCCTTCCGATTGACACCATCACCTGAAGAGCGGAAGGTTTCGTTAGGCCTCTTGAATATTTTTATTAAAGAATTTATAAAAATAAAAGCTATTATTTCTATACAAGGAAAAAAAATCGATAAAAATATCTTCAATTTTCCTTGACAGTTAATTATGTAACTTCTTTTATTCCATCTTCATTTTACGTTATGCTGAACTATTCAAGCTTAGAGGTACTCAGAGAGGGTAATTAGCATTTAAATGACAGTAAGCCCATATGACACGTACGAACTTTAGTACCTACTGAATGCATATCGGTTTAACTGTAATTGATGTCTTTGAATGCAAACCAAGTACATTTAATTATTGTATCTTTTGTTTTTTTTTCTGTCTTTTTATTTCAGCATTCAGCAGTGTAGTGTGGGCAAAGGGAGCCTAGTATTAAGTCATTTCGCTCCCACTTTCCGTCCAATTCTGGAGTCATTGAGCGGCGGAACTCAACGCCGCGCTTTGCCTAGAATAGAGTGAAGAAACGAAAATCTCGAGTAGAAGTCGAACTCACAACCTTTCGCGCTTACAGTCACACACCTCTTTGTGAATATTAATTTGGAACATCTGTAAGTACAGCTATCAACATATGGGCGATTATTGGGGTTATCCATCAACCCTCACCACTAATAAATGGTTAGCCTAGCTTCGGGGGGGGTCAATTCCGATGCAAAAATATTGAATATTCCCCGGCCATGGACGACCGGGCCGCTCCATTAAGCTATACCGCGTTTATCCAACAGAATAGTTGCAATAAAATGGGAAGCCGACCGACCGGTCAGTGCCCGCAAAAAGTGTATTCTCTTTCCGCATTGAACTAGTCTAGAATTGCAACGCCTTTTGGCATACGAGAATAATTAAAAAAAAAAACTGTCTGAGGACGTGTGAATGGACTCAGTTTATCAGATTAGCGAAATTAAAACCCTTTCATGGCGACGTACAGCGAGTGCCTCCCTGAGAGCTTGGCAAAGCTAAATTATACGTTGCCAAAGACATTTGAAACGATATGGTTTACATTTGTATGTGAATGTGAACTTAATTTTGCTTTTATGTTCTGTAATAGTGAATATTTAATTTCTTATAAGAGTATCCTTTTTGAAAAAGTTACATAATTTTAAGGAACATTTTTAAAATGCGATATACTCGATATGTACGTGTGAATGGAAGGAAAAGAAAACTCTTCTTTACTCACTTTCCGCGCAATTTTCGAAATATTGAGTGTTGATTGATAGTATTCAAAGCCGGATACTGTCCACCACACCACTTACAAAATAAAATAATTTATATATAACAACTTCCCCAATTAGGGGTAGAACCCACAACCATCGTATACACATATTTTAAAATCAGACGCCGACCTTCTTATATACGAATGTTGATAATATAATATTTAATATATTATCAATATATAAATATTTCAACAATATTCAATAAAGAGATATGGTATTATACAATATTTGTTAGGCATCAATTACTAACCCCTCCTGAGCTTCGTGTTAACAGGCGGCAATTTTAGGGCAATTAGCTACGTTCAGGATTATTGTCCAACGTCGTTGTACCGTTGTGTTGTATATTGGGTATTCCAAGAGTAAAAGTTCATCATATTTCGTATTCATTTCAATATAAATTAATATTTTGTTTATAATCATTACTTATTGGATCCTAATCGTTCTATTTTATAAGCTTCACAGACAGACAGAACAAGACTAGTGTTAAAAAATTTTGGTTCCTATTTTCTGCAGAATTTTGAGGCATTGCGTGTTGAGTGGCGGTACTCAACGCCGCACTGCCTCGCCACCGGAGTCAAGAAATGGAACTGTTCAATATTTCATACCCTGGAAAGGAATAGAACCCACAACTAGTTAAGTTCTTAGACACACGATAGTGTCCCTGCGCCACAACTATTTATTCAGAAATAAAATTGTCTTATATGCAGATTGAATATAAAAAAGTCGAACACAATCTCTCTGTTAATCAGTTCGTTGCATCGCCGTGTGTAAGTGAATGTTTCACTTTGTAAATAAAATTAAATCAATCAGCTTCACGCTGTATCCCGCATACAGCAGGGTAGGCAGAGAGAACCTAGTGTTAAGACACTCCGTTCCCCACCTTCTGCCGAGTTCTGGAGGCATTGCGTGTTGAGTTGCAGAACTCAACGCCGAGACCAGAGCGAAGAAATGGAAATATACATTTAAGTGAATATTTCATCGAATGTCGAGTGGGGATCGAACCCACAACCAGTCGGTTTTACAGTCGCACTTTGTGCCGCTGCGCCAAGACTGGCTTCAAAAACTTTGTCCTCAAAAATTTTGGCCTTCACTTTGTAAGTGGTTATAAAATTTGTTTAAATGGACAATGTGTGTAATTTCAAACAATAAATAGAGATAAAACGAATAAACAATGTATAGGAAAACATTATAATTAGAGGTACATTGCTGTTCAGAGAAAACAGAGAAAATAGTTACAAATAAACTTATTGTATGGATTTCTTCGTCTGTGGAGTCATAGTGTACCACTTTAAAAGGCTGCCGAGAAATATATGAGAATATAAGTAAATCGATACATAGTGAAGTTGAGGCCAAATACTGTCGTAATTGCTACGGTGCAAAAATAATTAGGTTTGTTGTTAATACGTCTAGCAAATACGCAGCAATATAAGGCAATTTCGATTTGGTAAACTGTAACAGTTTTTGAAATCGGAAATTGTGTCGTTGCCAGCTCTCGTAACGAGCTCAAACATTGCGGCCCTTCCGATTGACACCATCACCTGAAGAGCGGAGGGTTTCATTAGTTCTCTTGAATATTTTTATTAAAGAATTTATAAACATAAAAGCTATTATTTCTATACAAAGAAAAATAAATAAATTTTGTTCAAAAAATCTTTAATTTCCTTGAAAGTTAATTATGTAGCTTCTTGTATTCCATCTTCATTTTACGTTATGTTAAACTATTCAAGCTGGTACTCAGAGAGGATAATTAGCATTTAAATGACAGTAAGCCCATATGACACGTACGAACTTTAGTACCTACTGAATGCATATCGGTTTAACTGTAATTGATGTCTCTGAATGCAAACCAAGCATTTAATTTTATATCTCTTATATTTTCCAGCTTCACGCTGTATCCCGCATATAGCTGTGCATATAGCTGTGTAGGCAGAGGAAACTTAGTATTAAGACATGCTGTTCCTCATTTTGCGCCGCACTTTGTCTCGAAAACTGCGAAGAAATAAAAATATTAAATATTTAATTTCCTCGAGTGGGAGTCAAACCCACAACTGGTCGCACTTACATTCCTGCGCCAAGCACAGCTATTGACATATGAGCGGTTATTGAGGTTATCAACCCTCACCACTAAAAAGTGGTCAGCCTAGCTTCGGCACCCCTGCCGTAGTATACGAATGTGAACTTGTTTTTATGTTGTGTAGTAGTGAAAATTTCATTTTATTTAAGAGTATTCTTTAATTTGAAAGAGTTACGTCGTTTTAAAGAATATTTTTAAAATTTAATGTATGTACATGTGAATGTATTTTTTTTTATATGGATGGATGGAACTTCGTGTTAATGCATTCCGTTCCTTATTCTACGCACAATTTTCGAGGCATTGCATATTGATTGGTATGCCGTACTTTATTCACCAGAGTGGACAAATCAAAATAATTTAAATAGTCCCCCGAATAGAGATAGAACCCACAAACATCATTTACACATCATTTAAATCAGACTGATCCACTGCATAACGACGGCCATTACATACTAATGTAGATGTAAATATTTAATATATTACCAACATACAGTTAATTCAACAATATTCAATAAAGAGATATGGTATTTTACTATATTTGTTAGACAGCAATTACTAACCCTTCCTGAGCTTCGTGTTAACAGGCGGCAATTTTAGGGCAATTAGCTACGTTCAGGGTTATTGTCCAACGTCGTTGTACCGTTGTGTCAGATATTGGATATTCCAAGAGTAAAAGTTCATATTATTTCGTGTACATTTCGATATATTATTGATATCTCTTTAAAGTCGGTTCTTAACCGTTCTATTGTAATTATTATATATTGGCACTTACTCTGCAATTTTAGAAGGAAAATTAATATCAATAAAGAAGGGGATGAAAGCAAAATCTTATAAATTATAACGATTATTGTTAATTTTATAGTTTTAATTAAATAAGTATATATGAGACCAGTCGTGGCGCAGGGGCACAAAGTGTGACTGTAAAACCGACCGACCGGTTTTAGGTTCGATTCCCACTCGAGGTGATGAAATATTTACTTAAATTTATATTTCCATTTCTTCACTCTGGTCTTGATGCAAAGCGCGGCGTTGAGTTCTGCCACTCTACACGCAATGCTTCTAGAATTCGGCAGAAAGTGGTGAACGGAGTGTCTTAACACTAGTCTCCCTCTGCGTTACCTGCTGTGTGCGGCATACAGCGTGAAGTTGATTTTTTGAAGTATTCATGAGCATATTAGTTTTAAAATATTAAAAGAAGTCGAGTCGTGGCCATAGAATTAAATAAAAATATTATATTGAAATCTTAACCGCAATTTGTCATAATAAAATATCCTCTAAGTTGTCACAAGTCTCGCTGATAGGGCGTTGGCAAATCTCCAAACGCTGTGTTTACAAAAATAAACGTAATATGTGGTCATGGAGCTCATTACCATTTCTTATACATTTAAATAAAATATTTAATACTATTTATGTATATTTTGTGGATCACAATATGTTCAGAATATTAGATAAATTAAATGAATTTTTACTTAATTTCTTTTATTTATCTTGACGCCGTATCGTCTATACCAATTGCTGAGCTTTTTGTGTAGTAATATGTATTTTCTTGTTCAACTTCACGCTTTATACAGTTTATATTGGATAAATCGTTATTATAAAATAGAATTAGAAGGCGAATTTGTATCAAGACACTCTATTCTCTGATTTTCGCTCGAATTTGAGACAGTGCGTTGTGCTGAACTAAACGCTGCAGTCGAAGGAAAACGACAATATGAAATTAATTTTCTCGTGTGAGAATCTGACCGATAGATAGCCTTGCGCCACGACGGCTTAAATATGTATGACTCGAATTTCTTTTACATTAATACATATTTTATTGCAGAATAAGTTTTAAACTATTAATTATAAAAAAATCAGCTTTACGCTGTACCCCGCACACAACAAGGTAGGCAGAGGGAATTTAGTGCTAAGCACTCCTTTCCCCACTTTCCACCGGACTCTGAAGACATTGGGTGTTGGCGGAACTCAACGCCGGGCTTTGCCTAGATACCAGAGCGAAGAAATGAAAATTTAAATAAATATTTAATTTCTTCGAGTGGTGATCGAACCCATAACCAGTCGATTTTACGGTCACACTTTTTGCTCCTGCGCCACGACTGGCCTCTAGTTATTATCAGTGATAACAAAAGCTGCATTATCAATTAACATTGAGTAGATTATATTTCTACTCTCTTTATAATTCTACTTCTATTATTTCAAAATCATCTGAAAACACACCGAGTCCATATACATTTACATTTTTATCCAAAATTGCGGCCTCTCGGCACGCCCTGTAAAATTGAAACACTGAAATGTTTATGCAATAGTCTTTTGATAGCTGTTCCGAGTTTGAGTACAAATGGCATTTCAAATATTCAAAAAAAAAAAAAATTAAATTAGCTTCACGCTGTATCCCGCACACAGCAGGGTAGGCAGAGAGAACCTAGTGTTAAGACACTCCGTTCCCCACTTTCTGCCGAATTCTGGAGGCATTGCGTGTTGAGTGGCAGAACTCAACGCCGCGCTTAACCTCGACACCAGAGCGAAGAAATGGAAATATAAATTTAAGTAAATATTTCATCTCCTCGAGTGGGGATCGAACCCACAACCAGTCGATTTTGCAGTCACACCTCGTGCCGCTGCGCCACGACCAGCCTCAAATATTCGCCTTAAAATAAAAATAAAAATGAATAATATGTGATAAAACTTGAATTACTATTTACTGACAATCAAGAACTGTCGTAGTTGGGTTAAAATAGACGCCATATGCGCCGGAATTATGGAAGAATCCCTTGACTCCCGCAGTCTCGAGGAGGAACACCGTGAGGTTTAGTGGGTAGAGTGGACGGTCTACATCTGCCACATAACCAGCTCGCTCCACTCGGGCGGCGTACTCGTGAAAGGAATTCCTCACGATAGTAAAATAAAAAAGTTTACAAAATGTTATTAGGTTATCTGTAACTTGTAAGATAAATAAATAAATCAGCTTCACGCTGTATCCCGCACACAGCAAGGTAGGCAGAGGGAACCTAGTGTTAAGACACTCAGTTCCCCACTTTCTACCGAATTCTGGAGGCATGTTGAGTGGCAGAACTCAACGCCGCACTCGTCTTCGACACCAGAGCGAAGAAATGGAAATATAAATTTAAATAAATATTTCATCTCCTCGAGTGGTTTTACAGTCACACTTTGTGCCCCTGCGCCACAAATGGCCTGACTTGTAAGATGAGATAAATAGATCATTGATGCTGATAAAGATAAATAAATCATTGGTGCTTGTCATCGATGATGTAATTTTATTGCAATATTTTTGCACATAAAATTAATTTTAAATGCACTTAAGGAATGAATATTTTTCAAGTTCATAAGTTTCCGCGCAAGTATTGTAGTTTTCAGACTGGGTCGCGAAAAACATTTAACGTTAAAAGGTTAACTTTAAAAGATTTTAGCACCCAGAATTTTAGATGTAAATTATTTTTTGTACTTCATCTTTATTTCGTTCATTAAAACGTATATTGTTATATTGTCGTATTCATTTGAAGGGTTCATGTGCTGGGAAATGTTTTAGCTGTCATCAGGATAAGCGTTGGGTTAAAGTCATTTTGGATTCTCATATTGCTTGGAGTAAGTGATAGTTTATTGTTTTTTTCCTATTTATATAATTATCTATTGTATTTGAGGCCGTCGTGGCTCAGGGGCACTAGCATGGAACAGTAACACGACGATTGTTGGATCGATTCCCACTAGAGGAAATGAATTATTATTTATTAATATTTTCATTTTTCGCTCTGATACCAAGACAAAACGCGGCGTTGAGTTTCGCAACACATTTAAAGAATAAGGAGATTCCCTCAGCCTACTCTGGTATATGCAACAATCTCTTATCCATTTTTGCGTAAGCATGGTGTTTTGTGTTCTCTACCAAGTGCGGCTTTAATTGCAGCTTACCTCGTTAGTGATGATATGTCCCTATATGTAAAAAAAATTAAATTAGCTTCACGCTGTATCCCGCACACAGCAGGGTAGGCAGAGGGAACCTAGTGTTAAGACACTCCGTTCCCCACTTTCTGCCGAATTCTGGAGGCATTGCGTGTTGAGTGGCAGAACTCAACGCCGCGCTTAACCTCGACACCAGAGCGAAGAAATGGAAATATAAATTTAAGTAAATATTTCATCTCCTCGAGTGGGGATCGAACCCACAACCAGTCGGTTTTGCAGTCACACCTCGTGCCGCTGCGCCACGACCGGCCTCAATATGTAAAAAGTTCAAATTCTTTATCATCAAAATATGTACAGTATATTTTATCTTTATACTTTCAACTAGCGGCCTCCACCCTGATGCACTCACTTGAACTATAATAAGAATATTATTATATCATGTCAGCTTCACGCTACTATTATGTGCATAGGAAAAATTGGTTATTTAATATTTATTTACTTTGGTATCGTTATAAATAGGATACTGTTTACGCTAATTAAATGCTAATCTTTTTTTTTATTTATTTGAATTTTTGCGTATTTCATATCTAAATATGTACGCTTACCTAGCGTAAGGTTTTTCCCATGCAAAATTCAATTTCCAGATTACTCCTCTATTTTACAGTGAAAATCTTATAAAAAACGTTCCAGCTGTTCCGGAGATTAGCTCGGACAAAAACAAAAAAAAATTCTTTGTGTTTTAGTATTGAGAAAACAAAGTTTTATTGAAATCACAGACAAAAATTTAAATGTTATTTACATATAGGTATATTGTATATATGTAGATAAACAGCTAAAATGTAGGTAAATAGCCAAAATCTAAATAAAAAAAAACATTGCTGTCACAGAAAATTATTCAAAAATAAAATATGATATAATAAAATACGATAAAATTGTCTAGTCTGACGCGTTTGTTCCATTCCAAGACACCTTCATATCCACGTTATTGCGACTGATATCGACAAGCAGTTATGTTCATACTTCATATATAATATGTATTTATGATATTTGCATTTTTGACGGCTTGTTGCTAGTAGTCAGGAAAATGGAGACATAACATAAGAGAAAAGAGAATATACAAAAGTGGTTTAGTTTAATTTTTTTAAACATTTTTAAAGTGTTATTCCACACTTAGGAAAGAAAAATACTTTTTTAGAAAACGTTTAAAAATTTGATTGTAGCGGGACTCGAACCAACCAGGCGCTCTGATCACTAAGCCATACGTTCTCATCAAGCTAGGTCGAAATTTTTATACGTTTGTTACAACTTATTTATGTTGTTAGCATCTCTGTAGGGAGATTTTTACAAATTTTCGCTACCCAAAGATAATTACTAAGAATTATCGTCTGACAAGAGAGAATTTATAAAATATTTTTTTAAACATTTTTAAAGTGTTATTCCAGTGTTATTCCACACTTAGGAAAGAAAAACAAAAGAAAAGAAAGAAGAAAGAAAGTTTAGTTTACTTTTTAGGGTGAGCAGTTGTGACACCTGACTACGATAGTTCTCCATTACGCAATATAATAAAAATAACAGTCTTACTAAACACCTTTTTCCTAAAAATAAAGGTAAATTAAAAAAATCAGCTTCACGCTGTATCCCGCACACAGCAGGGTAGGCGGAGGGAACCTAGTGTTTAGTGGGAACCGTCGAATTCTCGAGGCATTGCTTGCTGAGTGTCTGAACTCAACACCTCGCTTTGCCTCGACACCAGAGAGAAGAAATAAAAATATAAATGTAAATAAATATTTTACTTCCTTGCGCGGGGATCGAACCCACAACCAGTCGATTTTACATATACAATGATTCTACCTTATAGATTATTAAATATAGAAATAATTTCTACTTTTCCATTCATTTCTGTTGTTTGATAAAGCATTTTTTAATTATTATACGTCCTCGATATATTCAAGAGTGCAGTCGTACATACATATACATATGATATGTATATTGTATGGCCTCTCATTTCGAAATCTAAAAAAGACTACAAATTATAATATATCTATCCAATTACGTTTTTTCTTTAAAACATTTGAATTTTAGTTATAAGGTATCGCACTGTAAGAAGTTAAAAAAAAATCGGCTTCACGCTGTATCACGCTACACAGCAGGGTAGGTAGAGGGAACCTAGTGTTAAGACACTCTGTTCCCTACTTTCTGCCGAATTCTGGAGGTAATGCGTGTTGAGTGGCAGAACTTAACGCCGCGCTTAACCTCGACACCAAAGAGAAGAAATGGAATTATAAATTTAAGTAAATATTTTATCTCCTCGAGTGGGGATCGAACCCACAACCAGTCGGTTTTACAGTCACACCTCGTGCCGCTGTGCCACGACTGGATTGACGGGAAGAAGTTAAAATTATTATTAATATCAAATTGTAGTTTGGCCAGTTGTGGTGCAGACGCTCAGGCGTGTAACTCTAAATGCGACAGGCCAATTTCCATTTTAGAAAATGAAAAGTTAAATATTTTCATTTTTTCGCTCTGGTGTCAAGGCAAAGCGCGACGTTGAGTTCCGCCAATTAACACGCAATGCTTTCAGAATTCGGCGGAAAATGTGGAGCCGATGTCTTAACACTAAGCTCCTTCTGCCTACTCTACATACATACAGCGTGAAAAAAAATGTTACAACCCTCTTTATTCTCATCTTTCGATTTATTTATATCACTCTTCTTTCAAACGAATTTGTATAGTGTTAAGAATAATTTTACAATATAAACTACATTGAAGCAATTCTTATAGGTAATTGTCACTAGACACACCCTCGTTGGTTTCAAAGCCTGTCGAACACAGTCGGAAGTTTCGAAGCGGTGGGTACATTACTTAGTACGTAGAAATATTTTTCGTTTATTTTTTTAGCTTTGCACTGTATTCCGCAAATAGCAAGGTATTCGTAAGTAGAGATCTTAACTCTATGAAACGGTCCTCTATATGCCACGACAAACATATTCTAAACTAGTGGGCACACGCAGCTTCGCCCGCGTATTTGCACCCTTAGGGGTGACTTCTAAAAAAACCAGTTTAAATTTTTATAAAAATCGGTGGCGATTTAAAGATTTTTCCGTATAAACTTTTAACCCCTTATTTGAACCCTTAGGGGAAGAATTCTAAAAAACCATGATACATGTGTTCAATGAAATGTTTTTAAGAGTCTGAAATTCAAATTTTATAAAAATCGGTGCCGATTTAATTTTTTTTCCATACAAACTTTCAACCCCAATTTCATCCCTTTAGGGTTAAAATTTTTCAAATTCCCTTCTTAGTGGATGTCCAGAATATGAAAATAAACATCTGCCCAAATTTCACGTTTCTACCATCAGCGGTTACGGCTCTGCGTGCGTCTTACCTCAGTCAGTCAGCACAAGTCCTTTTATATATATAGATAATAATTGAATAAAATCACATACTCTTATTTACATTGTAGTATCTGCAATCCATATACTTTTCAGTAGTAGTAATAGTAAAAGGCGTTTTAATGCATAACTTTATATTTATTTGTAATTTAGTTACTAATTGGAGAGTCACACTTAACAATATAAAATTATATACTATTATTTTTAATGTGCTTATAAAATATATAAAATAATCAATTCATTTATGAATTAATCCAAAATATAATAATTTTCGACATTCACATTACGGACATTCTCCAAATGATAAAAGTTGGCACACATAATACTCGTATAGGTATGTATAAAAAATTAGTTTCACTCTGTATCCCGCACACAGCAGAGTAGGCACAGGGAACCTAGTGCTAAGACGCTACGTTCCCCACTTTCATCATCTCCTCCAGTGGGGATCGAACCCACAACCAATCGGTTTTACAGTCACACTTTGTGATATATACATATATATACAAAATTGCATTGACGTCTATCTTGCCGTTTAATAATATTAAAAAGTTAGTAACATCAAAATCCTATAAAAATACGTCAGTAGCTTAGTATTGCAGATTTTTTATTTTTTATATAATTTCTTTTGTATTTAAGACGGGAAAAATGTTCAGTACTTTCATAGAAAAATGTGACCATACCAATAGACAGACAGACAGACAAGAAGTTAAAACAAAATATTTTTGCTTTCTATTATTCTTTTTAAGTGTCCCTATATCGATTTCAGTCAAAATTACTAAATGTACAGACAAAATATTTTTACTGTTTTATTATATATAGAGATCAATTGATGACATACTCAGTGCAACTCTTCCCATTTAATTCATCATCTCCCTTCCAAGGTTCCCTGTAAGAGAAAAATCGAATAATCAGCGTACTATAAAGAGTATTTTACTTTTACTTTACTTTAAGTTTTGACGATCAATTCAAGAGTACTGTACTCTTTATCCATTTTTTTAATCTTTTTTCTTTCTTTTGTAATGTTTTCTACGTCAGCATAGATCTATATATCTAGACCCATCTATAGTAAAAAAAAAAGATTCACAAAATGGATAAAAAGTACAGCCGTGCATAGATAAAATGAAAACACGTTATACCCCATGAGCTGTAGATAATAATGGTATTGAAGTAGTGAACAAACCCCATATCGGCGAGCGATCAACAAACACCGCACTCACAGTTTTAGACGTCGGAAATTGCTTCATCGCAGCCAGCGCTCGCTAACGAGTTGCGCTAACAATTCAATCCCGTTATTTATCTCGTTCGTAAATAATTTAATTTTCTTGTTTTAGTAGAATTATAATTATTTATAAATAAATTTTAACTAAATCTGTCGTAAAGAGGCCGTCGTGGCGCTGGAGTTCAAGGGTGTATAACGCGACGGTTGTGGGTTCGATCTCCGACCGGGGAAATAAATTATTATTTATTAATTAGTTGAGCTTCACGCTGTATCCCGCACACAGCAGGGCAGGTAGAGGGAACCTAGTGTTAAGACACTCCGTTCCTCACTTTCCGCCAAGTTCTGGAGGCATTGCGTGTTGAGTGACGGAACTCAACGCCGCGCTTTGCCTTTTTTCATTTTTAAATTTAATTAGTTGAGTTCCGCCACTCAACACGCAAAGCCTCGAAAAATTTGGTGGCGGAAATGGGGAACGAAGTGTTTGATATTAGGTTCCCTCTGCCTACCTTGATGTATGCGAGATACAGCGTGAAGCTGTTTTGTTTACTCGTAATTAAAATGACTTCAAATTCATTAAAATTCCGTGATTCGGAGTAATAACTTCTAAAATTTAAGAATTTAGCATAGCTTCTGTTAGCATTAAGGTGAAACAAAGTAAAGAACAGTTAAAGTGAAAGATTTTTTATTAATTGTCATCATAATCCAAGAGTGAAATTAAAAATTAATTAAGATTAAAATATAAAATAAATAAATTGGTAATTAATAGTCTGTAAAATATTAAAAAATGCCACCTAGGCGGGTGAGTTTCCCTCTCACCCCCTGCTTGTTTCACGCTACTGTGGATATTGCAACTATAGCGTGCAATAAAACGTAGAGTGACCGCGGCTCGCATAAAAATATTTACTAAACTTTTTTACTGTTTTATACATCGTTAGCTATATGACTAATATAAGAACCGTTCGTTACATATATTTGAAAACGTAAAAAAAAATATCTTATAAATGAATAAAATTAACATTTGCCATTTTAAATCTATTTGAATAGTAATCAGCAGTATTTTCTTATACACTGTAAATAAGTTAAATAAATAATTTTTACGGTATATTCTGCATACAGCAAGGTTCTAGAGCGAACCTAGTGTTAAGACACTTCGTTCTCCACTTACCGCCGAATGTTCCGAGGCATTGCGCGTTGAGCGGCGGAACTCAACGCCAGGCTTTTGCCTTAGTGCCAGAGTGAGAAAATGAAAATATTATTATAATAGTTTAAGTTTCAGTAATTTCATTTAAATTCGTTCTCTCGAGTGGGGATCGAACCTACAAACGTCGCCAACAATCACAACCCAGCGCCACGACAGCTTTATTATTATATTAATTATACACTGTAATTGCGGATTATTCTAGAAGTTTTTACGTGATATGTTAAGTTCTTTCTTTATTTTTCACCTAGAATAAAATAAAGTCATCTCGCACCAATATATTTTTTAAATCTTTGAAACTACTCTACAGGTATAATGCAGTTTTTAATAATATACATATAGATTCAAGAAGAAGTTTAAGAATATATATAATATATGTATTGATAGGAGATGTCTACCGGTGAAGATGATAATTAAAAAAAAAATACTCAAAAATATATATTTTTGTTAACTATCTTTTTATAAAAACGAATATTCAACTTTGATTTTTTTATAAACTTAATTATTCATGTTTCTTTCCTTTCCACAATTGTGTAGCAAATAAGGGTATCATCGCGCCACCGACAGTAGCATTCCATATCCCACACACAGCAGGGTAGGCAGAAGGAACCTAGTCTTAAGACTCCGTTCCCCACTTTCTGCCGAATCCTGGAGGCATTGCGTAGTGAGTGGCAGAACTCGACACCAGAGCGAAGCAATGAAAAATAAATGTAAATATATATTTATTTCCTCGAGTGGGGATCGAACCCACAACCAGTCAGTTTTACAGTCACACTTTGTGCCCCTGCGCCACGACTGGCCTCTAGCTCTAGTATTCCATAAGTTAAAAACATTCCAATATTTGAATATTCTTAAACATAATACAAAACATATACAATGCAATTACTCGAACCAAGTTTCGTTCTGTCACAGTGAACGTTCCAAGCCAATTTCATCAATAAAATGTCGTGCTTTTGTTAGAGAACGCTGTGAATTCTACGGCTGAATTCCTTCAATGAAACACATATAAGAGAGTTTAATTTTAATATTTTTAATTGATTTCAAAAACTTAAATAATATTATTTAATTGGAGTAGGTATATAGTCGAGGCCAGTCGTGGCGCAATGGCACAAAGTGTACTGGTTGTGGGTTCGATCCCCACTCGAGGAGATGAAATATTTGCTTAATTTTATATTTCCATTTCTTCGCTCTGGTGTCGAGGGAAAAGCGCGGCGTTGAGTTCTGCCACTCAACACGCAATGCCTCCAGAATTCGGCAGAAAGTGGGGAACGGAAAGTCTTACGACACTAGGTCCCTCTACCTACCCTGCTGTGTGCGGGATACAGCGTGAAGCTGTTTTTTTTTAAGAAATGAAAAGTAGTTGCAAATGTTTCGTACAATTTCGGTCATGTTACATCGTTTTACGAGCTAAACTCTCGTTTGAATGGCCGCAATAACTTGCTGAGAAACGGAGACAAATTAAACAGTAAGAATTTAATTAAATGTAAATGGTGCTCGGGTAAAAATCTCGGGACGGAGGCTGTGCTGAGTGCGTTTGACTCGTTTCAGACAGATTTAATGGCTTCAGTCTTTTAGTCGTTGGAAACATGTTCCTTTACAATTTGATTTAAATTTTACAGGAAAATATTGTTCGAGACAACGAACGCCCTTTGCTGTTTTGCTTTTATTGTATTATACTGTCTGTACAATTGTTTATAATATTGTTTTTTCACGCTGTATCCCGTATGTAATAAGGTGGGTATATACTCCGCTTCCCACTGTACGTCAAATTCTGGAGGAATTGCGTGTCGAGTTGCGGATCTCAACGCTGTGTTTTTTCTTAACACCAGAGCGAAGAAAATCGAAATATTAAATATTTGATTTTCTCGAGTAGGATGCGATCCCACAATCCGTCGTGTTTACAGACATACGCTTATTTAATTGTTTTTAGGGTTCCATACCTTACCTTTTACAATATGATTCCAGAAAAAATCAGGTATTTTTTTACATCACGTTTTAAAAAAAATGTGACGTCAGTTAAAGGTTATTACCAAATTAATGATTTTATAAATGATAATACGCCTTGGCAATGAAATTCTCGCTCCAGTCTGTTTCAAAGGTATTCATTGTCACAGATAATTAATATGTATTTGTATAAAATTGATTTTAGAAAAATAAGTCACGCTGAGTTTCTTGCGCCGGTTCCTTTCAGGTCTGAGGCATTAACTTTAGTGAACTGGTGGTAAATTATTTGACGTCCATAAAATGAAGCATGCATCTTTTTATTTTAAATAAAATTATTTGACTTTGACTTTTGATTTTGTCTGTCTGTCTGTAAAGAGCCTTTATCTCAGAAAAGCTTGGAGATACCGAATTAAAATTGAAACTCTACACTCAGATCTACGGCCCTATGATTTCCTGAAAAAAATGTATTTCTACATTTACTTAAAAAAAAGATGTGGCCGTTTATTTTGTTTAAAGCACATATATATATAGTATAAACGCATAAATAGGGTAATTCCGGTTGATCTAGAATTATGAGCTAGCATCTATAGGTAGAAAAAATCTGAAAACTATACATTTGTGATTAAATTAAAAAAAATAATAGCCTTAAAAGGCGGGCAAAATTTGGCATTAAAGCTGCAAGTTCAAGTGAGGTATCAGATGAAAGGGCTCTGGCTAAGCTCAGCTTGGATTTCAGAACAAACTCAAAATCTCCAATTTTTGTACAGAACCCTAGGTGAGAGAGCCCGACTCGCACTTGTCCGGTTTTTTGTAAACATATCTCATATGTTGGAACGTGAATGGATAACCTACTGGTGTATTATCTATATCCCTTTATTTATCATTATTACTTCCACAGGTTTTTTTTATTACAAAGCCATATTATGATTAATATTTCTAATTATAATATAGTTGTCTGTGAGATATCACATATAACTTGTACTTTATTAATATTCTCATATGACGTAGAACAAAACTATTTCTCATTTATTTTCTTGCAATACCAGTTCGCAGTTACTAAAAATCTCTCTTTATTTAATAGTTTGTTGGAATGCCATATATTTATTAAAAATCTCCATCAATTAAAAATATTAAAATTAAACTCTCTTATATGTGTTTCATTGAACTCTATTGAACGTTCTCTAACAAAAGCACGACATTTTATTGATGAAATTGGCTTGGAACGTTCACTGTGACAGAACGAAACTGTGTTCGAGTAATAGCATTGTATATGTTTTGTATTATGTTTAAGAATATTCAAATGTTAAAGAGATCGTGTATATTTTTTTACATTTTTAATGTGTTAATTCACGCTTAGAAAAGAAAAATACTTATTTAGAAAACGTATAAAAATTTGAACGGACTCGAACCCGCGCCTCCTGGAAACCGACCAGACGCCCTGATCACTAAGCCATACGTTCTCATCAAGCCACGTCGACATTTTTATACGCTTGTTACAACAAAAAAAAACGACTGGCCTATTATTTTGGTTATTATTTTTGTAGTTTTTTCGCTTTACTATCAAGGCAAAGAGCGGCGTTGGGTTCCACCACACAATACCCAATACTTGCAAAACGGAGTGCCTTAGCACTAGGTTTCCTCTGGTCTATGCGTAAAGCTGAAAAAAGGAGATATTTTTTTTATTATAAAGCCATACTATGATTAATATTTCTAACTATAATATACCTCATAGATACCTTGTACTTTATTTATAGTCTCATATGACGTAGAACAAAACTATTTCTCATTTAATTTCTTGCAATACCAGTTTTCTGTTACAAAAAATCTTTATTTAAGATAGAATTTATATGAAAAGATTTGTTGGGATGCCATAACCTTTATTAATTTCTAGTATAAGAAAGAATTTCAAGTGGAAAAATCTTCTGAAATTTAATAATATATGTATATTATTTTATCCTATATGTGATTTTTTTTCTTTATTTTTGCTGTATGAATGAAAGAAACTTTTCACAGGCCTATGTATTAGGAGGTGACACCGACTAACATATTTTATTTTAACAAACCGTACAAGTACATATCTACATTTTTTTCTGAAACCGTATATATTTCTATTTTATAATTAAAAAGTTAAAGAGCCTGTTTGGCTCGACGTTCTAATTTCAGTCAATAACTTATACCCGTTTTAATATCAAACAGTCTATATATCAGATTTTGTCCTTTTGAACGCTCTACCGTACGAATATACATATTATTATATAAAAAAAATATATAATTTTACTATGTAAGTAAATATTAACCCGAAATTTGTATCAAACGTTGGTTTTAATTTTTGTTCACAATTCTTTATATACAGTATTATAATAATACTATGTGATTCTCTATTGTGTTGTGGGCATAAAAGAAAAATGTAACGAATCCTCTAGCCCGGGGGGCGGTAGGCTCAAATAAAGGTTTTCGTTCCGATTGATCTGGCGTGCCATCGCGTCGCCTCACGTACGAAATTTATTAGCTTTTCTAATAAACTGAACATGTTTTGTAAGCTCTATATTGATATGACAATGAAAAGGACGTCGTTATTACAAATCAATCGTTGCCAGTCGGTTGACTCGTTGAGCATTTTTTTTTCTTTTGCTGTTGTAATTATTATTAACTTATTTTAAGAGATTGATATCAAATATTTTTAAGCTCTGGCTTCTATGACATATACATTTTGTAACAGTATGTACCTTGAGTATAAGTTAAAAATAAATAAATAAATAAAATAAAATATGCATGGCAATATAACAAAGTTAATTATGAATAACAAAGTTAATTATGAATAATACACATAAAATAACAAAGTTAATTATGAATAATACAAACTATATATTTTTAATACCATATTAATCGAGACGAGTTCGTGTATTGTCGTCCCGAGTGTCGCGACCGTCGTTCTGTCTATATAGTGGGTGTAGTGGTTGGAAGGCAGCGGTCGAGTCGAACTCTAAAGTACTACGGTACAAATAAATATGATGCACATAAAGACTCGTACCAAATGTATAATAAATATAATATGATAATTCGAAGCCTATGATGGCACGATCTTTTAGGATCGAATTTCTTATAAAGGCAATATATGTGTAGGGGCGACACATATTGTGGATCCAAGTGATCTTTGACCAATATTATGATATTGAATGTTGCTTGACGTCGCGGAAGCTGACGTGATGGGCTTATGCGAACTGTTATAGCGACATTAACTATGTCGTGGCTGATGCCGTCTCGCAGTACGCTCGCGATACGTAAGCTATGCTTGTATGGCGTTGGTCATTGACATATTATATACCACTTCTACGACTTGGTATACGACTAGTAGGTGTGTGGTGCTATTTTATGTCCCAGCTCCGGTGTATGTAGTAGTGTCCGCCTGTCTCATACGGGTGTGTGGTGCTATTTTATGTCCTGGAACTCTGGTGTATGTAGTAGTGTCCGCCTACGGTTCGAGACACGACTGTGGGGTGTGTGCCGTGCGTTTATTTAACATATCGGCCGCCTAGCGGTAGTGCGTTCGTTCCAACGACTTATATTGATCTCACAAATCAATCAACATCACGAATCACCATTCTAATACAATCTTAATATAAACAAGCGTAACAAGTACCTTCGGAAAGATCACACACAAACGTCCCGGAGGGTTCAACGATGACTGTAAAGCCACGGTCTGGTCGGAACTCACGGTGTAGGGGCGGGGCGGTGCCCGTACTCTTTCTTCCTTTTATTATAACTAGTTCGCAGTTATAGTGGAGAGGAAGATAGGACGCGCTCTTGGCTTTTCTTCGGACGAGCTTCGAGTTATGACAATGTCATATTGTCGAGTTTCCAGTTATCTAAATAACTGACACAAGAACAACTTCTGATGGCAAATATCTTATTAAAGCGATACCTTCTAATGGCATAATATAAAATTCTTAACACTGTTACTTCTGAATCTCTAAAAGATTTTGGGTTCTTCACGATCACAACTATAGACGATTCTAACCACTAGACACATCACGAGCCAAGGCATTATTTATTAAATAATATTTTCAAAGGAGTTTGAGATATCAGTTACAGTTTGTTAAATTTAAATTTTGTTGTATAAGCACTAACGATATGAGGCCAGTCTAGGCGTAGGGGTACAAATGTCTGACTCGCGAAAGGTGACTGTTGATGTTTTTTGAATTTAGGGGAGAGGGGGGTAGCTTAGAACAGGGGCACCTTTGAAAATATGTGTTAACGGAGCTATTTTAAAAAGAAATTTTGGTAGATTTTTTTTAAGTAGTGGCAGCACTAATCTGCACACGTGTCACTTGTCACCGCTGATATATGAGAAGCAGTTGTTGAGTTACGAGGAGTGTTTGATTTTGAGTAAAATTTTATGCATTTTTAAATAAACGCGTAAGGATCGCAGGGATCCAATTCAAGACATATGGTTTTATTTTTTCCTCTTTTAATTAGAATGTTTCATATATCATGCAATAAACTAGAGATTATTACAATTTTTAAACTTTTACTTGAAAAAAAAACGTTTGTAATTTTTCAATTACCCCTGAGGCAGCTTTGAACAAAATAAAGGGGGCAGTTTTGAATATTATTATATATAAAAAAATACCGCAAAAGAAAAACAAAACTATACCGAACTTTTCTTTTCTTACATTTGGAATCAGAAGAGGAAGTGAAGAGAATGAAGATACCTGTGCGTATGAAGACTACGAAATGGAATTAGACTACAACTTAATACACATTGGAGTCTTCATTTTAGCGAATGATTCATCATCTGTGAATAGTAAAAAAGTAGCTTGTATAATTTTTTTTTCCTGGGAAAGAGGACAAGTTAGTTTTTCAAAAGTCTTACGTACTTGAGGCCAGTCGTGGCGCAGCGGCACGAAGTAAAACTGACTGGTTGTGGGTGCGATCCCCACTCGAGGAGATGAAATATTTACTTAAATTTATATTTCCATTTCTTCGCTCTGGTGTCGAGGTTAAGCGCGGCGTTGAGTTCTGCCACTCAACACGCAATGCCTCAAAACTTCGGCGGAAAGTGGGGAACGGAGTGTCTTAACACTAGGTTTCCTCTGCTTACCGTGCTATGTACGGGATAAAGCGTGAAGCAGATTTTTTTTTCTTACGCAGACTACTTCCCCCAATTTCAGTTGCTGGTGGTGTACGTCACGTACATCCATGTTTTCCTTTAAATTTAATTTTTCTAAGTTTAAATTAGGGTAGTAAGCTGTTAATTTAAAAATATTTTGTTTCATTTTCATAATATTAGNAAGCATTGTGAAATAGTAAAGAAGTTAAAAACTGTAGAATTTTTAGATATGACACAAAGTTTAAAAATCGTTCGAATGTGCCCCCCTCTCCCCTATATTTTTATTTATTAATTGGTGTAGAAACAAAGCGCGGCGTTGAGTTCCGTCATTCAACAAGCAATGGCTCCAGAATTCAGAGAAATATGGGGATCGAGTGTCTTAACACTAGATTCCCTCTGCCTATCCTGCTGTGTGCGGGATACAGCTTGAAAGTGATACTAACCAAATTATATACATTTATGTTGCAAAAAGCTTTCTTTTCAGCTAAGTTAAAATTGTAGCTATCATTGATAATAATTGCTAAACGAAGAAATATATTCAGAAAAAATCGCGTAAGTAGGAAAACATATATGCAGAATAAAAAATAGTCTTCGTTAAGACTTTTAAACAACGACGATTTCCGACTTTATGTTCTAGTTTCTCTAATATGCTTCAGATACGACTTAATTGGAATATCTGAAAATAACACAATAGCTGTAATTGAATGCAATGATATTGATACAGATTGAATTTAAATTAGAATTTATAATAAACACAAAATAATTGGATGCTCTTATAAAATATATGTTTTGGTCCCATTATAAAATATCAGCCAGCTAGTCACTTGTGCATTTAATTAGTTAAAAGAGAAACATGTTTTTTTAAAGTTGAGTAGGTGAAGGCTAGGTTTAGAGCAGTGATTCTCAACCACTATGCCGCGGCACTTTTGTGTGCCGCCAAATTTCAAAAGTGTGGCGCCAAATTTTGCAAATATATAATAATGTTAACATAATTAAATTATATCATTTAAAAAGAAAAATATTTTTAACATGAATATATATTTAAATTCACAAAAAAATAAATTCGTACATTTAAAATTTTTGTCATAAACTATTTATGCAGTGTGTTGTAGTAAATAATTTCTCTTTGTGTGCCAACAAATTTTCTTTGTGTGTCGCCATACTTTGAAATCGTTAAATATGTGCCGCAACAAAAAAAAGGTTGAGAATCACTGGTTTAGAGGAACGCGCGACGCTGTCGTTCTGATGGCGGCGGATGGTATACAATAACATTGATTTGTTAGAATCTTAAACCGCGCGTCGAAATAATCGCGCGACGCCGCGCGTTCATCTGAACGTAGGCTAATAGCCACAGCTATTGATTAAATAAAAAAAAGAAATCAATGTGTATGTTTATATTTTTTTTATTTATCTACCTATGTACCTACAATACTTTACCTACAAAACACTATCTAGAGTACTCTATTACAAATAACTATTTAAATATTTATTTCTTTGACTAATAGAAGCTGAGGCCAATGGCTGTAAAACCAATTGGTTGTGGTTTTGATCCCCACTCCCTCGAGTTCTCCAGCTCGTCAGATGAAATATTTACTTAAATTTATATTTCCATTTCTTCGCTCTGGTGTCGATGACAAGCGCGGCGTTAAGTTCTGCCACTCAAACCGCAAAACCTCCAGAATTCGGCAGAAAGTGGGGAACGGAGTGTCTTAACACTAGGTTCCCTCTGCCTACCGTGCAGTGTGCGGGATACAGCGTGAAGCTGATTTAATATGTATGTTTGTACTTTTATTTTATTTACCTACCTATGTACCTACAATACTTTACCTAAAAAACATCATCTGGAGTACTATTACAAATAACTATTTAAAAATTTATTTCTTTGACTAATAGAAGCTGGGAAGATATTTTTAAATTTATGTTTTGTTATGACGTTGAGCGACAGCACCTAATAGAGGAACTGCAGCATATTTGGAATACTAGTTTGTTTTTTGAGAATAAATTTAAAGAGAAATGGGATGGCTCAGTAAAAAATACTTTAAATTATTGGAAGAGTATTAAACTTTAATAATAATAACCATCAAACAGAACAAAAACTAGAAACATTACCAAATGCTTATAAAATTAAAAAAAATACAAAACCTAAATTTGACTTAGGGTGCAGGTAATTTGGAATATAGTATTTTTAAAGTAAATATTTTTTCTTAGAAACTAATAATAAATCTTTTTCTTTTCTTATAACAGTTTTATAGTCTTTACGTGTCTAGGTAATAATTTTTTTAAATCAAAATATCTAATAATAGTATCTAATTATTAAGTAATTAGCTTCTCTGAGAAACACTC